>SJYA01003202.1:1838903-1995537 GCA_006410615.1 Neotragus moschatus
TCTAGTCAAGGCTATGGTTTTTCCAGTGGTCATGTATGGATGTAAGAGTTGGACTGTGAAGAAAGCTGAGCGCTGAAGAATTGATCCTTTTGAACTGTGGTGTTGGAGAAAACTCTTGAGAGTCCCTTGGACAGCAAGGAGGTTCAACCAGTCCATCCTAAAGGAGATCAATCCTGGGTGTTCACTGGAAGGACTGATGCTGAAGCTGAAACTCCAATACTTTGGCCACCTCATGCAAGGAGTTAACTCATTGGAAAAGACCCTGATGCTGGGAGGGATTGGGGGCAGGCGGAGAAGGGGACGACAGAGGATGAGATGGCTGGATGGCATCACCGACTCGATGGACATGAGTTTGGGTAAACCCCGGGAGTTGGTGATGAACAGGGAGGCCTGGCGTGCTGCAATTTATGGGGTCGCAAAAAGTCGGACATGACTCAGTGAGTGAACTGAACTGAACTGATCTTAGAGAGGCAGCACTGAGTAGTCGCAAGAAGCGAGATCTTAGTTCCCTAACCAGCAATTGAACCTGTGTACCCTGGATGAAAACCAGGAATCCTAGCCACCAGATCAGCAAGGGATAGAGGGTAAAAGTAAATTTTCCCTGGCTCTTGCCCCCACTGAGAAATTCATTTCTCATGGAGGTAAAAACTGTACAAGCAAGTACAAAGTTTATTATTAGAAACAAAGCACCATAACAAATGAGTGAGCACACAGAGAAACAGTTATGATAGGAGCAAGGCAGAAACACACACCCAAAGAGAAAGGGTGTGGGCATCCCCCCTAAAGAGGAGGAGGGCAGTAAAGAGGTGGTTACATCATTTATACAGGGCAGTTCTTTTGGGTATTTGTTTACCTTTGGCCAATTACATGGTTTCTTTCTCCACACCTGACTTACCCGAGGACCCTCCCCAACATGCATGTGCAATTTTTTTCAAAATATATTCCAGCCCAGAGGCCTATAGGGTGGTCTTGGCATCACACATTCTGGAGTGACAAACTCCTCCTTTTGACCCCAAAGGAGCCTTTCTGTGCACGTGCAATGTATCCCCTGCCCCAAGGATGGGAAATATATGACCTCTTGATCTTTTACACAAACAGGGCTTAGCCCCTTTCTGTTTCTGACTGTTGTTATTTAAAGTGTCCTCAAGAGACAAAGCCTGGCCATTTACTCTATTTCTGTTGCTATTTCTATTTTGAAGTGCAAACAGGAGGCTGGTTGTAAATAGCTAACCTAGAGCCCACCTATCTCCTGTCTCAAGAAATGCAAACAGGAGGCTAACCGTAAATGTCTGGACTGAGCTCATCTTTTGTTTGCCCCAAGAAATGTATACAGGAGGCCAGTTTAAATGCCTAGCCTGGAGCCCATCTTATAATAATAGTTTTACTGGTAATAGTAAAAAATTGGAAGCAACCCAAATGTCCTTCAACAGGTAACTAGGTAAACAAACTGTGGTACACCCATACAATGGACTAGTATTCAGCATTAAAAAGAAATGAACTATGATACATATTGTTTGGATTGCAGACACACTGTTGTGAGTTACCATTTAGGGATAACACAAAGGAGTTTCTTTTGGTGACAGTTTAGTACCGTAATTGTGTTAATATGGAATCCGTATGTATAAATTCATGAAATTTCATGAATTATACAAAATTCTTCTGTACCAAATTTCACAGAGGTATACACCGCCATCACGCCAGTAAAACATAGTGTGAGCAAAGACTGGTGACATTCTAAAAACATTCATAGTCAATTCAATAGTACTACACGTGCCAAGTCGCTTCAGTTGTGTCTGACTCTTTGTGACTCCATGGACTGTAGCCTGCCAAGCTCCTCTGTCCGTGGGATTCTCCAGGCAAGAATACTGGAGTGGGTTGCCACTGCCTCCTCTAGCGGATCTGTCCAACCCAGGAAAGAACCCACATCTCTATCTCCTAAAACTGGCAGGTGGGTTCTTTGCCACTAGCGCCACCTGGGAAAGTACTATACCAATATTAATTTCCTGGTTTTGGTAATATACTATGGTTATTTAAGATTTATTACTGGCGGAGTTGGATGAAAGGTTCATAGGAACTCTCTGTACTCTTTTTGCAACTTCTTGTGAGTCAAAAAAGAAAAAAAAGAAAATCACAAAGTATTCAAAAGAAAGAGAAAAATATAGTAAAATGTTTAAAAAAAATTAGGGTGACATCATCAGGAATGGTGGAATAAGAGCCTCCAAAAATCCTCTCTTCCATAAAAGCAACAAGAACAGTAGCAAAACAAAAAAAAAGTCAAAATCAACACTTTCAGAACTCCCAAGGCTTGCAACATCTGAGGAGCATTTTTCAAAGGGGAAAAAAAAGGCTGAATCTCTGCAAAAACAGCAAGCTTTGTGGCATTCTAACTTGCCGAATTCCCATCCCCCTCCCCAGCTCCATGGCAGCCTTAAAAGCAAACAGCCCCCAAAACACTGTGGAAAGCAAGAGCCTATCAGTCACTGGAGGAACTGGAACAGAACTGGAGCTCTTTCAAAGCCTCGTTTTCAGAGACTGTTATTATCTGAGCTTTTGAGTAACCAGCAGTTACCCGAAAAATCCCTACTCCTAACATTTCTCATTATTTGACCTGACTCACAGTTTCCCCATTGCTCACAGCCTTTTCCCCAGGGGCATTTGTCAAAAACAATCATCTGCAATTGTTTAACACTCCAGCCATGTGAAGCAGTTGGGAGCAAACCAAAAATCTTAAAAGGAAAAGTGTAGACAGGAGATGTCCATAAGGGTTTTGAAAAGTTCTGAATATTCCTGAGAATCTAGGAGACCACGTACATGTGCCTTGGCCTGTGTGCATGTTCAAGAAAGACCTGAAAAGGCATTAAGCAATCATCTTTCTGAACATGAGGCTCTGCACAAGCAGGAAATAAAGGCTATGGCAGCACTGCAAGCCTGGCTGAGCATTGAAGTTACACCTTATCAAGCACAGACAGCCTTTCCGCAAACATTGGGAGACAATTACAAGTATTAGAAAGAACATAGAAAAACTGGAATCCACACTGCTGGTAAAATGATGCTGCCAGCTTGAAACAGTGTTTGGCAGTTCCTCAAAAGAAAAAACAAATGTAAAATTCCCAGGTGGCGCTAGTGGTAAAGAACTCGCCTCCCAACGCAAGAGATATAAGAGATGTGGGTTCGATCCCTGGCTCAGGAAGATTCCTTGGAGAAGGAAACAGCAACCCACTGCAGTACTCTCACCCAGGAAATCCCATGGACAGAAGAGCCTGGCACGCTATAGTTCATGGGTTTGCAAGAGTCGGATATAACTTAGTGATTAAACAAAATAACCATATGACCCAGTATAAGTATATACTCAGGAGAAATGAAAACACATGACATCACAAAAACTTGGACATAAATGTTTATGGTATTATTACTCATAATGGTCAAAAAGTGGAAACAAAAATACCTATCCACTGGCAAATGGATAAACAAAACGTGGTCTATACACACAACGGAATATCATTCAGTCATAAGAAGGAATGAACTACTGATACATGTAACAACATAGGATGAACTCTGAAAATAATCAGCTCAGTGAAGGAAGCCAGGTACAAAAGCCCAAATACATGGTTCCACTCATGAAATGACCAGAGTATGACAAATTCACAAAATAGATTAGTAACTGCCAGGATTCGGACATGACTGAGCGACTTCACTTTCACTTCTCACTTTCATGCATTGGAGAAGGAAACGGTGACCCACTCCAGTGTTCTTGCCTGGAGAATCCCAGGGACACGGGAGCATGGTGGGCTGCCGTCTAATGGGATCGCACAGAGTCGGACAGGACTGAAGCGACTTAGCAGCAGCAGCAGCAGCAGCAGCAGGATATGGGCAGAGGAAATGGAGAACGACTGCTAACAGGTGCGAGGCTTCACCTGGGCCCTGTGCTCAGTCACTATGTTATGCCCAACTCTTTTTGACCCCATGGAATGCTGCCTACCAGGCTCCTCTGCCCATGGGATTTTTCAGACACGAATACTAAAGTGGGTTGGCATTTTCCTCCTCCAGGGGACCTTCCTGACCCAGAGATCAAACCCACATCTCCTTTATCTCCTGAACTGCAGACAGATTCTTCACCCGCTGAGCCATCAAGGAAGCCTAAGACTTCATTTGGAGATGATGAAAATATTCTCCAATTAGATAGTGGTGATGGATGCAGAACACTATGAATATCCTAAAAACCACTGAGTTGTACAGTTTAAAATGGTAGATTTTATGGCACGTGAATTGTGTATCATAGTAGTCATGCATGGATGTAAGAGCTGGATCATACAGAAAGCTAAGCGCTAAAGAAATTATGCTTTTGAACTGTGGTGTTGGAGAAGATTCTGGAGAGTCCCTTGGGACTGCAAGGAGCTCAAACCAGTCAATTCCAAAGGAAATCAATCCTGAGTATTCACTGGAAGGACTGATGCTGAAGCTGAAGCTCCAATATTTCAGCCACCTGATGCAAAGAACTGACTCACTGGGAAAAGACCCTGATGAAGGGAAAGACTGAAGACAAGTGGAGAAGGGGAGACAGAGTATGAGATGGTTGGACTGCATCATCAACTCGATGGGCATGAGTTTGAGCAGGCTCTGGGAGTTGGTGATGGACAGGGAAGCCTGGCATGCTGCAATCCACAGGGTCGCAAAGAGTTGGACACAACTGAGCAACTGAACTGAAATGAATAATGCAGTAAATAAAACAAGCAAACTAATTGGCATTTATAGAACAATACAGCCCAACAACTGCAATATTCACTTACTGAATAAATGATGTACAGAACAACTACACTGAAAATCTCAAAATATTGCTGAGTGAAATTAAAGACTTTAAAAACACTTGTAACATTCAGCAAAACAGGCTACAGCTAAGACCATAAAAATCTCAGTAGATACCAAAGGAATGAAACTTAACAATGTATTTTTTCTCTGTACATAAAAAGGAGGCTTCCCAGGTAGCTCAGTGGCAAAGGATCCACCTGCCAATGCAGGAGCCACAGGAGACATGGGTTGGATCCCTGGGTTGGGAAGATCCCCTGGAGGAGGAAATGGCAACCCACTCCAGTATTCTACCTGGGATAATCCCATGGACAGAGGAGCCTGGTGAGGTCACAAAGAGTCAGACTCAACTAAGCACGCATGTCCATATACATAAAATACAGATATATGCTTATAAAGTATAAACAATGTACTTTCTGTATCACGGAATTAAATAGAAAATCAATTTTAAAAAACAACTGTAAAACCCCCAAATATTTAGAAATTAGACAATAAACTTTTAAAATCTGTAGATGAGAGAAATCACAACAGAAATTAGAAAATTACTTGATCACACATGTCAAAAATTGTATGTTGCAGTTAAAGAAGTACTGAGAGGGAAACATTTATATATATGAAACATTTTATATATGAAATGCACATATTAGAAAACAAGAAAAGTTTAAAATGAATGGTCTGAATTTCTAACTCAAAAGAAAATGGAAAAGGAGTAAATTAAGTCCAAAAGAGTAGAAGCAAGAAAAATATGACAGCAAAAAATAAATAAAATAGAAAATGCAGTACCAAACCAGAAGTTCAACAAAATCCAAATCTGGGGTTTTGAAAAGATTAATACAATTGGTAAACCTCTAACAAGACTGAGCCCAAGAAGTTTTAAAAAAAAAAAGGAGGAGGAGGAGGCGGAGTACCAGTATCAGGAATGAAAAAGGGGACATAAAACCGTTCCCGCAAGCAGTAATAGAATACTCTGAGTAACTCTGTAACAATCCAGCAATTTAGAACAGATCTCTTTAAAAATTCAAAACTGACACAGGAAAAAATGGTAAATCTGAATAACCATTTATCATATCTTTAAATATTCTAGGCACAGATGGCTTTACTGCTGAAAGCTATCAAAAATTTAAAGAAACAATACCAATCTTACAAAGCTACAATAATTAAGTCAATGTAGTATTGGCATAACACTATACAAACAGATCAACAGATCAGAATAGAGTCTGGGAAAAGTCTTAACACCTATCGAATCTATTGACTGAGAATCCTTTTAAGGAAACCCTTCACTGTAGCAAAAAAAATAGCTTAAAATGGATCACAGACCTAAATGTGAAGGCTCAAACTATAAGGCTTCTAGAAGGAAACATAAGGGAATAGTTTCATAACCTTGAGATAAAAAAGGAAAGATCTCTTTACCTCTATTAAAAGGTAATAAACATAAAATAAAATGAATTCAATATCGAATTTTAAAACTTCTGCTCCCAAAAGACACTGTTACAAAAATGGAAAGACATGGCTCAGAGAGAAAATATTTGCTAAACATGAAGATATATAGGCTTATGTGCAAAATCTGACAGATAACTTCTATCTAAAATACCAAAAGAATTAACCAACCAGCAACAAAAAAGACAACCTATACTTACAAATATGGGTAAAAGACCTGAATTGACAGTTCAAAAGAAAAGATAAGCAAATGGCCTTTAATCACATTATTAGCCATCAGTGAACTATAACTACAATGAAATACAATTATATACCCGCCAGAATGGCTAAAATCAAAAATGCCAAACATTTTGGTATTTGGAAGGGATAGAAAAGGAGTATAGGATGGAAAAGGAGTAAGGACTAAAATCAAAAATGCCAAGCATGTGAATAACTGGAACTCTTATAATACTGAATGTTGAATGTATTCCATTTTCTACTTTGGAAAACAGTGGTGGTTTCTGAAGTTAAACACACACCTACCCTAGAACACAGCAATTCCACACCTGGGCATTTACCCACGTCCACACAAAGGCTTATCCAGGAAGGTTCATGTAGCTTCACTTAGGGTAACCAAACCCTGGAAACAAGCCAAAGTCCATCAGCAGAACTGCTATAATATTCATATCATAGAATCTTAGCAGTGAAAAGAAACAAACTACTAAAACACACGTCAGAATGGATGAATCTGAAAACTGTCACTGAACAAAAGTAATCAGACACAAACAGTACTTAATGTATGATTTTATTTATAAGAAGTTTCAGAATACACAAAACTAATATCTACTAATAGAAGCCAGAAAATGATTGCCTGGATAGGGCAGGAAAAAGAGACTGATTGAAAAGAGGCAAGAAAAAACTTTCTAGGAGATCAACATGTTTTGTTAAGTTGATCCTGGTAG
This sequence comes from Neotragus moschatus, assembly GCA_006410615.1. Taxonomy (NCBI): domain Eukaryota; kingdom Metazoa; phylum Chordata; class Mammalia; order Artiodactyla; family Bovidae; genus Neotragus; species Neotragus moschatus. The sequence continues at coordinate 1,846,085 of SJYA01003202.1, forward strand.
TGTTTTACAAATACTTTTCTTTCCCCCCAAAAAATTCAGTGAACTTAGGATCTGTGATTTTACTATATATGAATTACATTGTTGGCATTTTTTAAAAAAGGAAACAAACTAGGAAAATCTTTGTTTCCCTGAGGCTATGGAAGCCAGTCTTTTCATTTAAGCCTGTCCATACTAGCATGCTGTCTTGCACACTCACGGAAAAAAGTCTCTTCCCTCTGCCCAGCATCATCTATTTTTTTCTTCCCCTTCATCCCCCAAATCCTTAACCATACATACATCTTTAAGTATTATTTCCCTACTCCCCATGACAGCTAACACCTCTAAAAGACTGTGCTATGAAATAGCAAGGTTCCCTAAAGTAGATAAAATTATTCATTTTAAGTTCAATTTTCAGAAGCGTATGTGTGAGATACTAATGACTAACACACAGCAATTTAAAGCTTACAAAGTATTTTTATGTATGTTATTGCCTTTAAATCCTCACGAAAACCCTACAGTATAGGTTTTGCTATTATCTGTGTTTATGGAAGCCTGGCAGGGCTACAGTCCATGGGGTCGCCAGAGTCAGACATGACTTAGCAACTAAACCACCACCACTGTTAAAGAGAGTAAGAGGCTCAGCAAAGTTTTATAACCTGTCAAAGGTCATACAGCAAATAAATGATACCTAACTTCAAATCACATTCTTTCTTGTTTAAAATGCTACTCTGAAACAATAAGAATTCTATTAACAAAAATGTCTGACCGATGAAAAATATCCAAATCTAGCCAAAATAAGCTAATATTCCATTATCTTATGGTACTATGTCAAGTAACATTTCAACAACCCAAATCTACTACCACAAAATTACTATAGTGTGTTAAGTAGGTGACCAGATAACTTATTATCCAAGTGGGACACTTTTGAGAATAAAGGAAGAGCTATTAATAATTATGCCAGGATAACAGGCATGATCCAGGACTGTCTTGGGCAAACTGGGACATATGGTCATTCTATTTATAAGCTAGCTATGCTATGTGAAATTAAGAATTCAGACTTACATTTTATTACAATATTTTTTAAAGTAACAATTTTAAAACCAAGGAGATAAATAGTCATGAGCATTAACCAATGTTACAAGAAAGGGTTAACATTTCAAACTGTCTAGACAATCATTCTGGTTCCATTTCATCTTTGACAGTTCTGCTTAATGTAGAACTGTGGCTGGAAAGATCTGGAGTTAGAAACCCTTGTATGCCTTCTCAAACAAAGATGACCTATTTATAAATATGAGTATTAACAGCTGACAACATTGCATTTCTCCAAGGAAAGGATTCCTGCTTTAGTTCTTCAAAATATTTCATAAATGAAACAATTTCATTTTATTTTAAAAAGCTCATTAGCTTCACTAAGAAGCCTCATGGCATAAAAAAAGTTTGTGTACTAATATAAAATTTATAATTCTTATAAAAGACAAAAGCCCTGAAATGAGTTTGAAAAACTGTTTAAATATTCTAAAGAAACCAGTTCAACAAAGTAATACATTTCAGTCTCAGCCAGAATTTAGTCTCCGTATGAATGTTCTCCATCTGAGTGGCTTGGCAGATTCTACTAGACGTACCTCAAAGTCTTGAGTGTTACGAGAAAAATACCCCAGGACTCCACCCACAGCCCACATAAATTTTCCAATGTAGGCTTAACCCACAGAAGTGGTTACAGAATTATCATGTAAGTCACAGTCATGTCTAGTCCCAGAATAGTTTTAAACCAAATCTGACCTGTCTGGGCAGGCCAAAGAATAGGTTCCTCAGCTCTACAGCAAATATGGCACAAACTCAAGCTGTAAGCAATTTTCAAAACCAGACTAGACATTCATGTTGGAAAAACAAGGCAATATTCATAGGAGTATTTTGAAATACTGTTGGCTTAGTACTTATAAAAAGTGCATAAAGTAGAAGTCAGGAAACCTAAATTCCCTCTTAAGTTCTATTGCTGCCAAACTAGGACATAGCTCTTCATTTGGGCCTGAAGGTCCAGTATCAATAAAAAAAGAGTAAAGTGCTCGCTAAGATTCTCTTATACTCCTAACATTCTACATTTTCCTATGTGTCCTGAATTTTAACCCAAGCATCAACTTTCCTGTTAGGCCAATTAAAAATGACAAATGCATCAGTTTATCAAATATATTTCATAATTTCTCAGATGAAGACCAGCCGGAATCTGATATATTGGGATGGCCAAAAAGTTTGTTTGGGGTTTTCATTAGCCATCATACAGAAAACACCAAATGAACTTTTTGGCCAATCCAATATATACTCTGATAATTGGTTTAAGAGGCTGCAAACTGGGACTTTTCATTAGTAATGGTGCAGCAGAGTAGAACATAAACAATAGAAGTCAGAGTCAAATTCTCCAGCCAAACTTATTTAAAAATCATAAGCTTTTTAAAATTATTTTTATGTAAATAGTTATTTAGGAAGTCGTAACAGTTGGATGCTGCACTGGAAAGGGCACTGAATCAGGTATCTAGAGATCTGGGATCTAGTTCAAGACATGCAACTGCTTGTTATGAACCTGAACAAATCACAGTATCTCTTGCCTTCAGTTTCTTTGACTGTAAAATGAGGGAATTAGATAAGTTCGCTTCCTATTTAAAAATCTAAGATTTAAACATTTATTTTCAGATGACATCATTCTCTAAGGAGACCAAATTGCATTCAACAAGTTAACATTCCATTTACAAAATGCCTTAAAATATAAAAAAGTTTCATATCTACTCAAGAACACTGTGGAATACGTATTTGTATTACCATCACAACAGGCCCCATGGTGTAATGATTAACACTCTGGTCTCTGAATCCAACGATCTAAGTTCAAATCTCAGTGGAACCAGAGATCTGTTTGAGGGCTTCCCCAATGACTCAGTTAAAGAATTCGCCTGCAGTGCAGGAGATGTCCAGATGTGGGTTCAATCCCTTGGTGGGGAAGATCCCCTAGAGGCGGAAATGGCAACCCACTCCAGTATTCTTGCCCAGAAAATCTCCTGGACAGAGGAGCCTGGCGGGCTCAAAGAGTCACAAAGGGTCACAAAGAGTTGGACACGTCTGAGTGACTGAGCGTGAGCACACATTATCATCACTATTTCATAAAACAAAATGTTCAGAGAAAAAAGAAAAAGATCACTCAATCAGAAAAAAACTGTCAGCTAGAACCCAGGCATACTGACCACTGGCCCTCACTGGTTTCCATTTCTCTATTCTGTCATAGTCACTGTGAAGAGTCACATATTACTATATTTACCAGCAATTATTTGAAGTGTGGTGTAAAAAACGGCACTGGGCACCACATCAGCTCAGTGACCTTGATCATTCTCCTCAGCAGTAAAACCAAGTCAGCAGTCCCATCCTCTGGGCTACTGTCAAACTGAGTACAAAATGGGAACACACGTAACATCATAAATGTGAAAATTAATAAACATAAATGTGAAAGGTATCATAAAATTGCATTAACTGTTGTCTTCTTTGGGAACCAGCTGGTATCTGTAGCATTACCAACCCATTTAAAACTGTCACCACATATACAAAGTTGCTTCAACTTCAGCAGTCTCCACCTCTACTCTTAAACCTAAATTATTAAGTTCTTTGGAGGACTATGGGAAAGCAAGAAAGTTACTATAGTTGTCCCTCACAATACTTTACAATTTTTGTTCCCAGAAGCAGTTTTTTTCTTTATTTTATATATATATAATTTTGTAGTTTTTTAGGCTGTGCCATGTGGATCCAGTATCTTAGTTCCTTAGTTCAAATCCATGCCCCCTGCATTGGGAACACAGAGTCTTAACCAATGGACCACCAGGAAAGTTCTAGAAAGTATTTTCAGGAAATTTAAGTAGTATGTTGTTTTTATAAAGGTATCTTGCAGAGCACTAGATTATGGATATCTGGATTCCGTTCCTAACTCTGCAACTAACTGATTTTACTCAAGGCACTCAACTTTTCTTAGCCTCAGGTATAAATGTGGCAACTGGTTTTAGATATCTAAAAATCTTTGAGTAACGTCACTGTAGCTGAAGACTATACAAAATATAGACTAATATTTGAAGATACAAGCATAAATTAACTATTATTAGTTATCTACCCTTCCAGGAGTCAAATAAGACTAGCATTAACCTTTAAATCAATCTTTTTGGGACTTGGCCTGGTGGTCCAGTGGTTAAGAATCTGCCTTCCAATGCAAGGGACCTGAGTTTGATCCCAGGTTGGGGAGCTAAAATTCCACACATGCCTCAGGGCAACTAAGCCTGCCACTACTAAGCCTGTGCTCTTTGGAGCCTGAGCACCACCACTAGAGAAAAGCCCATACACCCTCAAATAAGACCAGTGGCAGCCAAAAATACATGTTTAAAAAAAAAAATCAAGTCTTTTTAATACAACCACCATTCAACCTCTACATTAAACACACATCCTGTTGTCACTAGCCAAGGAGCAGAAGTTTAAGATTTGGGTGTTTCTCCACCAAAGAGTAGCCAGGCTTATGAAGATGGATTAAAATTAAGTCCACACAATAAGAGACCCTTAACATAGAAAGTATTTGCCCCACACTCCTAATTAGTAGCAGACTGAAATGATGGGATTTGAAAGTGCTAATGGGGAGATGGAGCATTGGCTAGGTTTAACAGCATAATCCTAATTCACCCTAAAATACTGTTAGCATTAAAAGCTAAATTTATACATCCCAATACAATTTACTGTGAAATCTTTCCATGTGGATCTCCACATTTCAGCGTGTGTGTGCTCAGTTGTGTCAGACTCTTTGCAACCTCATGGACTATAGCCCACCAGGCTCCTCTGCCCTTGGAATTTTCCAGGAAGGAATACTGGAGTGGCTTGCCATTTCCTCCTCCAGGAGATGTTCCTGACCCAAGGATCAAACTTGCATCTCCTGGGTCTCCTGCATTAAGAGGCAGATTTTTTACACTGAGCCACCTGGGAAGCCCTCACATTTCAGTACTGCATTTCCATCCTCCTTCTGCATAATGAGGTAAATACTCTATGAGTTTACATAGAATTATGCAATTTAAGAGAAACTGCATCCAAGTTCAACAGTAACACCCTAAATTACCTGAGGGTTAGGTTCTAAAGTAATTTCTAAAATACTGTGTAGTCAAAATCATCAGTGAGAAACCATTAAATCACCAGGACTTAGGCTGCTGGAAGCTCACAGAGCAAAATTTAATTTCATTTATTCTCTTCACATTTGTGCTGGGGCCTCCCTTTCTCTGGGACAATGAAGGTCAAAAAGTGAAAAGTGAAAAGTCATTTAGTCGTGTGGGACTCTGCAACCTGATTCTCCAGACCAGAATACTGGAGTGGGTAGCCATTCCCTTCTCCAGGGGATCTTCCCAACCCAGGGAGAAAACCCAGGTCTCCCGCGTTGCAGGTGGATTTTTTACCAGCTAAACCACCAGGGAAGCCCATGAAGGCCAAGGTCTACTTTAAAAGAGGCTGTTCAGAANATTCTCCAGACCAGAATACTGGAGTGGGTAGCCATTCCCTTCTCCAGGGGATCTTCCCAACCCAGGGAGAAAACCCAGGTCTCCCGCGTTGCAGGTGGATTTTTTACCAGCTAAACCACCAGGGAAGCCCATGAAGGCCAAGGTCTACTTTAAAAGAGGCTGTTCAGAACACTGGGTAAATAAGGCAATTTATCTCTTTTTTTTAAAAAAGATTTATCTCTTTTTATAAATAGTTGTATTAGCATGAGGTAACCATTTGGTCAATTCTACCCACAGACATTGGACCGGGCCGTTAACAATAAAGAACCTTCCAAACTCTGGAAGAGGAATTGAGGTAAAGCTTTTCGTTTACTGCTCTTATTGAATACTATGAAACTCATTCTGCTGGGGCTCTCAGATAAAAGTAGGTAAACAGATGGTACCCTAGGAACCAGAGTACTAATTCCAGTCATAAGCAAACACTGTGAGAACACACAATTTCAAAACTTGGGGGCAATCTACCTGCATCAAAGGGCCAACACTGCAGGTCTGCACTGGGCCCCCAACGAAGTTGTCAGAAGGCAANAAAGTAGGTAAACAGATGGTACCCTAGGAACCAGAGTACTAATTCCAGTCATAAGCAAACACTGTGAGAACACACAATTTCAAAACTTGGGGGCAATCTACCTGCATCAAAGGGCCAACACTGCAGGTCTGCACTGGGCCCCCAACGAAGTTGTCAGAAGGCAAGACACGCGGGCATGGACACGCCCGGTGCACGTCACACTTCCCCAGGCCTCAGGCCATTCGGGGGGTTGGGGGAAGACCGCTACATTTTTCAAGAGAAATCCACTAGACTCATCAGCAAGCTCCAAATCCTGGAATCCGGGCGAGGGTCACCTCAGCTATGCGGCTACTCAGAGGTCTCCGCCATGTGCCTCGACCCCAAAACTTCTGAGGAAGGCATAAATGACCAAATGAAAAGTGCAGAGAGCCTCCACATGAGGGGCACCGGTGGCACCGGGAGGCTCCAGAACACCCAAGAGAAGGGGCGACAGTTCTCAGCAGCCGAGAGGTTAATGCCTCCCCAGCGCGCAGTCCAGGCTGCCGCCCAGACTGATTACCTGATGGCCGTCATAGCTTCACCTTCCAGCCCCACGCGGCAGTGCTCGCGTCCGATGCTCTGCGTCCGCACGGGTGGCGGCAGCAGGTACCACAGCCACCGCTTCTGGGCTCAAGCACTCAGCGACCCGGGAGCGCGTCCTCACACACCCCGCGCGCGGGCGGCCCCCGCCTCGGTCGCTCACGCTGATTGGCCGCGCCCGGAAGGGGCGGGCGCTCCGCCCCGTGCCGGCGGCCCAAGGACCTGCCCAGGGCGCCGCCGGCCACGGCAAGCCGCCCGAGCGTCTCGTGCCGGCATGCGGACTAGCCGGCTGGCTAGCGGGCTCGGTGGCCATCTTGAGTCCTGGTAACTGCCTACCCCCCGCTCCCGGCTCATAGTGCACGAGGTTGGGTGCCCGCCTCAAAAATGGCCGCCCCGAAAGGCAACCGGTTTATCAGTCACATGGCGCGGTCTACCTCGGCCAGCCCAGGTCGCTCTAACAGGGCTTGGGACGGGAGCGATGTCAGGGCAGTCTTCGAGGAGGGGGTTTAACAGCCTGAAAAACCATCTGCAGAAAAACAGCAACCGCTTGGCAACCTCAGTCCGGGTAGTATCGATCGCGTGGCAATAGCAGCACGATGTGTTAAATTAGAACTCGCAGCCTTTTAAGAGTAATGCTGAGTATGGTGGTCCCCAAAAGTTTTGGACTTTAAAAACACTTAGGACAGCGTATAAGGAAGTGTCCAGGGTCTCAGTGTAAACTTGCGAATCAGAACCTAGAAAGGTTAGGCCCGTACAATGGTATTTTTAGCAAGTTCCCGGGTTATGCAGGTACACGTGTAACTTTTAAAACCTCCAGGCCAAGCTAGCCCAGGCTATCCTGCTTGACACACTACTTGTCTTACGTCCTCACTTTCCTGAAAAAGATGCAGCGCTCTGAAGCAAGCATCTATTCATAGGGAGAAAACTGGAAGAACCTTAACTCTTGGCGCTAACCTTGCAATTTAGCGGGCGTAAAAGGACTTAAGAAACTGAGTCTGAACCACTAATAAAAGACAGTAAATCAATTCCAATTGCGGGAAGGACTGACATGGGGGCGTTAGAAAATAAACGTTTTATGATCTAAGTAACTTTTGTTTATTCCCTCTTTATTCTGTGTACAAATATTTATATAAACAGACCATAACCTCCAGTGGCATTTATTTACTGACCATTTTGGATGGGGTTCAATTCCATAATCTGAAATCAGTTACATTGGAAACACGCCCCAACACGTAACATGAAGGAACTAAATATTTATTTCCTTTTAATTAGTTTAAATTTTAAAACCCAAAGCAAAGTAAAACATTATTCCATTAAACAGTATTTTTCACTGCATACATTTCACTGTGGAAAATTTAGCATCCAAATTGAGACACTGAACAGATAAATATGTACTTTTTCAAGACAGTACAAAAAAAATACAGAATATCTCAGAGTTTTTATATATATGTTGACTACATGTTAAAATAGTACCTTGCTACACTGAGTTAAATAAAACCTATTGAGAGTAAACTGTTTCCTTTCTAATGTGGCTACTAGAAATTTAATTTTCTTACATTACACGTCTACCTGACAGTGCTGTTCTACTAAGCCAGCCTCGCTTTTCTTACCTATCATTGCCCCTGTGACAGAATAATTATGTTCATAAAATGAAATCAGTAGATCAATTTACACAAATCTGTGGTTTCTTACAATCTAAAATATAAGTATTCCAAAAGATTTCAAGTCTTCTTCAAAAATGCTTTTTTTTAACATTATTTTCTTTAATTTGGAAAATGCCTATCTAGAAGGAAGCCCTGCACTATAAATCTGATGTGTTCAGTCCATGAATAAAGGCTATTAAAAACAAGAGTCTTGGCTGATTGAGACTTTGTCCAAATGTCCACAACTAGTCAGTTGTTCCTCAGGAAGTGAATCAAAGCAGCAGCAGGATAGCAATTTGAAGCAGTGGAGGCTGACTAATTCAACAATTTGCCTTCTCCACTAATGGAAAACGTTAATAGATAATCCGCATGAGTCGGACACAAGTTAGCAACTGAAAAACAACCATAACCAGGATAAACTAAAGTAAAACCAGGAATAATACTCAGAACAAAAGTCTCCATGCAACTTTTAATATGGGATATACTATGGTGCTTTTCAGACTTTAATACACATCACTTGAGAGATCTTATTATTAAGGATTCAGCAAACTCTGTGGTCAAGATTTTGCATTTCCTTAAGTTCCCAGATGTTGCCAGTTGCTTCTCCTCTGTGGGCCATGCTAAGTAGCAAGGCTGTAAAGGAAAGTAGCAAGATTATAAAGGTAGCAAGACAGAAGTGACTTGGCACCACTATATGACTTCCTGCATGAGTTTACACATTACATGCTTTTCATGGCATTTAGAAAATTAAAACTTAATTTATTCTAGTAAAGTGTCTAATAGAGTCCTTAGCACAAAACATGAGTATTAATTTGTTATTACCACACTGGTTAAAATTATATCTCTGAGAAGCATGATATGAAAGCTAACATGAACTTGGCCCTGTGAAAAATAAATGAACTTTTACTCATGCTTTTGTTGACACTTACTTTTGACTTTTAATAATAAAGAAAAAAAGGTACACAAAAAAGCTAGATTTGAAACCCTGCTTTTAAACAAATATAGTATATTGTATGTTATTAAGGGATGGTAAAAGTCTGCAATGTTCAAATATTCAATAAAATTAAGGTCATATCAAATGCAAAGATTTTTTTTTAAAAAAACAACCAACTTTTGAGAAGTGACACTTTGCATCTAACAATCAACATTTTGTTTTTTGGGGTTTTTTTTTGTACTCATAACCAGTCAACACAAATTATAAAAAGTGTACTATCTAAAATGTACTTAGGTAACAGTTCATTTCTGCAGGTATAGATATGTTATTTTAGTAAACAGGGTTCATGTGTGGTCCTTTTAGAATCAATCAGGTAAAGATAAAAGACATGTTTTTCCAGATAAAGGCAGCAGCTTTTTTCATTCATGGCATGTTCCTTTCCTCAGCTTTTCATGCTGCTTTTCAAATCTTTCCCTACCATCTCTTCTACCCAGTTTTTTTCAACCATACACATACAAATACACACACGGTTAGCTACCGAGTAACTACTAAAAAACTTTTGATCAATTTTCTAAGCAATTTATTTCAATCCTATTCGTCACTCTAGGGAAAAGCAGTCAATTGGAACTTTTAACTTCCACTAACCTTCCAATTCAAAGAGTTGAATCAAGATCAGTGGGTCAGAATAATTTACTCATGGAAAGATAGATAAGCAAATATTCTATTTATCTAATCATGTGGCTGCTGCTGCTGCTGCTAAGTCACTTCAATCGTGTCCGACTCTGCGCAACCCCATAGACAGCAGTCCACCAGGCTCCCTCGTCCCTGGGATTCTCCAGTCAAGAACACTGGAGAGGGTTGCCATTTCCTTCTCCAATGCATGAAAGTGAAGAGTGAAAGTGAAGTCGCTCAGTCATGTCCAACTCTTAGCGACCCCATGGACTGCAGCCTACCAGGCTCTTCTGTCCATGGGATTTTCCAGGCAAGAGTACTGGAGTGGGGTGCTAGTCTGCCACTAAAAGCGCATAGATACCTAATCCCTAAATAGTTAAATATGTACATTTATGAATACCATAACAAATATGTAGACTTACCTTTTCCAACAAATGCTTCCAACCCCAAAACAATAGCAAAGTTCTCTTCAAACACAACCAGTTTATTGTTAAGGGTTCAATAAAACAAGTATTTCCATATAATGGTACATTTCTAGAAAGCTTTGTGGCAATATGGGTCACCAATTCCATGTTTTAGCCAACTATCAGATAAAATAGAGCAAATGTAAACAAGGATTTGTATACTATTCATTTCGCATTAACAGTAGCAAAAGTTTATTACATCCCTAACTAAGCAAAAATAGAATGCCTGTGTGCTAAGTCACTTCAGTCCTGCCCAACTCTTTGTGACTCTATGGACTACAGACTGCCAGGCTCCTCTGTTTATGGGATTTTCCAGGCAAGAATACTGGAGTGGGCTGTCATGCCCTCCTCAAGGGGATCTTCCATACTCAAGAATGGAACCTGTGCTTCTTATACCTCCTGCCTTGGCAGGCAGGTTCTTTACCACTAGCACCACCTGGGAAGCACAGGAATAAGGAGGTGGGAATTCTAAGCCTAGGCCTACCAAAAAAAAAAAGTATGCCTTTTGACCATTAGTTTCCTTATCTGAAATGCAAGGTCGTTTGTTACAGTCAACATCTCAGATCTCTTTCAGTTCTTACTGGACAGTGGAATAAAAAAAAAAAAAAAACTGTCCACTTGTGACAATACAAATTGGGTAGTTTTTTTTTTAAGAATTGGTCAGTTTTAATGAAAATAAAACGTGTACAGTTTTACTTAGCTTTCATTATGGTCAAGGTTATTCAAAGAAACATTGCTAAATGTATTACCTCAAAAGATATAAGAGGTTCACTATTTTTATTTCCTTTAAATTATTGTCTGTAGATTCTTACGTCACATTTCACTTTAACATGACATATTCAAACAGAACCTAATCTTTAAACAGAAACTGACAATTTACTTCCCAGGAGAATTTGAAGAATATAATAACATTTGATTGATTGAACTTTATTTAGTAAGAATTCTTAGCAAAACTCCCTCCCAAGAACACCCACAGTGCTTCTTTATTTTCAGTGAACCACAAATCTCTAAAAGTCAAAAAAACTTCCAACCTAAAAGTACAGGACAACGCAGCTTCCCAATTATTTATGCTGCCAAGAATATATATTTAAACTACATAATTGAATACAGCACTACCATTTCATAAAAGGGCATTTTAACATAAAAATGTAAAAAGGACATCACAGAGTAAATAGCGCTACTCAAAGTATTGCTGGTAATCTTATGAAGTATAGTTTTTATGTAAAAGATTTTTTCTTATTTTTATTTTACCATAAATCTGGTACTTCACAAACAAGCTTTTAGGACTCAATCACTCGGGAATTTCCTAGTGGTCCAGAAGGTTGGGGACTGCATGCTTTTACCACTGAGGTCAGGGGTTCAACCCCTAGTCAGAGAATTAAGATCCCACAATCCAAGGCATAGCCAAAAAAGGGGGGAGGGGGATCAATCACTCATTAGCTCAACAAATATTTCCTGAGTTCTACTCCTCGAAACACTGGAGACTGAGCAAGGACCAAGAATATGCACTGCCCTTAAAGAACCTACATTCTAGTGAGGGGATAGGGATAAATAACCAAATAAATAAGATCATTAAATGTTCGTAACTGCTATTCAGAGAATTAAAGCCAGCAGATCAACACAGAGAAAGGCTCATTTAGAGTGGGCAGTCAGTGAAGGCCTCCGGTAGGAGGTAACTGAATAGCAAAGAAGAGCAAAGTGGGGAAGGGATTCCAGACAGATATGACTAAAGTAACTGGAAGGCCAGTGTGAAGAAAGGCAAGGAAGAGATGGAAGGCTGAAGTCAGAGAAGAAGCAGACTGTCTTAGCTTTGTGAGCATCAGAAGTTTAGATTTTGTTATAAGCAAGACAGGAATTAAGTTTTAAACACTTAATTAAGTTTTAAGCACAGGAATGACATGATCTGATACTGTTTTAAAAAATGTGGTTACGGTGCAGAGAATGGATCACAGGAGCATGAAGGCAGAAAGACTAAATTAAAAGCCTGTGACAGGGATTTCTCTCGTGGTTCAGTGGCTAAGACTCTGTGTTCACAATGCAGGGGGCTCAGGCTCAATCCCTGATTGGGGAACTAGATCCCCCATGCCACAACTAAGACCTGATGCAACCAAATAAATAACCTATTACAGTATTAAAGATGACAATTCTGATTTGAACCACAAAAATAGTAGTGGACATAGAAGTAAATGGACATTTTGGAGGTAGAATGACAGGACTTGCAAAATACAGGAGAGTAAGGAAAACAAAGGAATCAAGAGTAACTCCTAGATTTTAGACTACATTGGGTAAATTTGGACTAAATTGAGTAAATTGGTGCTGCTATTACCAAGATATATGGAAAAGGCAAGAATCAAGTTCAAAGGACAAGTTCTAGGAGTGGTCAGGGATAGAAATAAAAACTTGGGAAACAGATTTTTCTTTCTAGTCGTTCTTACTCTGTAATGCCTACTGTTTTCTATTAATAGACTAAATAGTTGTCCATAATTGTATATGTAGTTTCATTTGAACAACACCCTAAGAGGGGAACCATTCTACCTTACCAGTCACCTGCTAGCAGTCACTCTCTAAGTTGCTAAGTCGTGTCCGACTCTTGCAGCCCCATGGACTATAGCCTGCCAGGCTCCTCTATCCGAGGGATTCTCCAGGCAAGAATAGTAGAGTGGGTTGCCATTCCCTTCTGCAAGGGACCTTCCCACCCAGGGATGGAATCCAGGTCTCCTGCATTGCAGGCAGATTCCTTAAGCTCTGAGCTACCAGGGAAGCCAGCAGCCACTAAATATGTATATAAGAAAAATAATAGGTGCAACTTGCATGCGTGTGGGCTCAGTCACGTCCAACTCTTTGAGACCCTATGGACTGTAGCCCACCAAGCTTCTCTGTCCGTGGGATTCTCCAGGCAAGAATACTGGAGTGAGCTGCCATGCCTTTCTCCAAGGTACAACTTAATGAGTGGTTAGTATGTGCCGGGAACCATGCTATATATATCTTTCAAGTACTATCTCATTTGAATTTATAACAACCATAATAGAAGACATTTTATTATCACCATTTACATTTGAAGAAACTGAATCTCAAAAAGGTTAAGTAATTTGCTGAAAGTCATACATTACAGAGCAGAAATCCAAACTCTGGTAGTATGACTCCAGAACTGGGACTAGTTACCACTACACAGTGTTTGATCAGAGTAAACCCAAGATAGAGTAAACGTAAGTTTGCTGCTGCTAAGTCGCTTCAGTCGTGTCCAACTCTGTGCAACCCCATAGACGGCCTTCTACCAGGCTCCCCCGTCCCTGGGATTCTCCAGGCAAGAACATTGGAGTGGGTTGCCATTTCCTTCTCCAATGCATGGAAGTGAAAAGTGAAAGTGAAGTCGCTCAGTCATGTCCGACTCTTAGCGATCCCATGGACTGCAGCCTACCATGCTCCTCCATCCATGGGATTTTCCAGGCAGGAGTACTGGAGTGGGGTGCCATTGCCTTCTCCAGACATAAGTCTGAGACTTTTATAAACATCCAAGTTTCAGACCACTATACTGTGACTTCAACCCATACGATGTAATAGTCCAGTAACAGTTTTCTTATTAGCTGGAGCATCATAGGAAATACTTTCAGAAGTTGCTTCTTTTTTTTTCCATGTGTACTTACTCATAGTTAAATCTAAGCCAACAATGAATCTGCCATTTTTATCTTTAATTTGGCCAAGACTCCTAATTGCCACCAAGAAACACCTCTTAGACCTCTTCATTTTTTAAATTTCAACCACAATTTCATTTCTGTCAAAATCACAAGACTGATTTTTGACAAAGAAAAATATCTTTTTTACCACTCTACAAGAATTCAGAGATACACAATGAAAACAAGGGTTCAGTTTACTATAAAACTAAGAAAATATCCCATCTCAGCCATTCATCTTGTCCAAATCAAATTTAGGCTTTAGGAAAATTACAAATTATTTCTTAGCAAGATCTTTCAAGACTCAGAAATTGAAACCACAAATGTCCACGAAAGGCTCCACTGTAAGAAAAAAATTTTTTTTATATTCATGCTGTCCTTGGGTATGTCCTCTAACTAACCGGTGCCTATCATTTTCTAAATAAGAGTAAAAACTATGCAGCTTTATCCAAAGAGTTCTAAGGAACAATAGTTTCTATTAGATTTTTAGAAATGATGAAACTGGTCTCTTATTCAGTGTTTTGGGGCTTCTTTTTTTTCCTAAGAGGGCATACTAACAACTGTAACCAGCAATCTCATAGTTTCCACTGATGAGGACTAATCTAGATCTGAAGGCCCTGTCTTAGACCCTACTACATGGGCAGAGGGCCATCTTCTCCCACAGTCTATAGGACAGGACACAGACTGGCACTGGCTCTCATCAGCCTAAAGACTGACCTGAAACTGGATTTCAGGGTGCAGAGAGAAACAGCATAACCCCTCCTTGTGGAAACAGGGTAGACTGCTTTCCTGCAATAACTAAGCATTTAAAATGGAAAAACTTAGAAGCTTTAAACAGCAGTGATGGCAGGGGATTTGGTTATGATAGTAGTCTCATTGTTACTGGGAAACCTGGGAGGGAGAGATGTGTCCACCAAAACTGTTGTATTGGGGAAAATGTAATCTTTGAAGTGTCTTCTCTTAGTTGGCACAACAGACATTCTAACTCAAGTGTAATTAAAACTATATACATATAAATATAGCATACATACCATAACACTCTTTGGAGTGCTTTCAATGGAGATACTTCACCCAGTGGTTACTTAATGTGATCATGTAGTCTCAAATGAAAGGGAAGGACCATTAGCTTTTTCGGTGGGTGGCTGTACAGATTTTCTAAAGCTTCACTGCATAAGAATGAATTATTTTATTGCCTCAATAGTTACAAAAGTTCATAGAGAACTGCAATGTGATAGAACTACTAATATCAGGGTTTGACATATGTTTATTGGAGAAGGAAATGGCAACCCACTCCAGAGTTCTTGCCTGGAGAATCCTAGGGACGGGGGAGCCTGGTGGGCTGCTGTCTATGGGGTCGCAAAGAGTCGGACAAGACTGAAGCGACTTAGTAGCAGCAGCAGCAGACATATGTTTACATACACAAAGTATGTACATAGGTATGTATGTGTATATATATATAATATTATTTCAAAAATTGTTTTNTTCAGACCACTATACTGTGACTTCAACCCATACGATGTAATAGTCCAGTAACAGTTTTCTTATTAGCTGGAGCATCATAGGAAATACTTTCAGAAGTTGCTTCTTTTTTTTTCCATGTGTACTTACTCATAGTTAAATCTAAGCCAACAATGAATCTGCCATTTTTATCTTTAATTTGGCCAAGACTCCTAATTGCCACCAAGAAACACCTCTTAGACCTCTTCATTTTTTAAATTTCAACCACAATTTCATTTCTGTCAAAATCACAAGACTGATTTTTGACAAAGAAAAATATCTTTTTTACCACTCTACAAGAATTCAGAGATACACAATGAAAACAAGGGTTCAGTTTACTATAAAACTAAGAAAATATCCCATCTCAGCCATTCATCTTGTCCAAATCAAATTTAGGCTTTAGGAAAATTACAAATTATTTCTTAGCAAGATCTTTCAAGACTCAGAAATTGAAACCACAAATGTCCACGAAAGGCTCCACTGTAAGAAAAAAATTTTTTTTATATTCATGCTGTCCTTGGGTATGTCCTCTAACTAACCGGTGCCTATCATTTTCTAAATAAGAGTAAAAACTATGCAGCTTTATCCAAAGAGTTCTAAGGAACAATAGTTTCTATTAGATTTTTAGAAATGATGAAACTGGTCTCTTATTCAGTGTTTTGGGGCTTCTTTTTTTTCCTAAGAGGGCATACTAACAACTGTAACCAGCAATCTCATAGTTTCCACTGATGAGGACTAATCTAGATCTGAAGGCCCTGTCTTAGACCCTACTACATGGGCAGAGGGCCATCTTCTCCCACAGTCTATAGGACAGGACACAGACTGGCACTGGCTCTCATCAGCCTAAAGACTGACCTGAAACTGGATTTCAGGGTGCAGAGAGAAACAGCATAACCCCTCCTTGTGGAAACAGGGTAGACTGCTTTCCTGCAATAACTAAGCATTTAAAATGGAAAAACTTAGAAGCTTTAAACAGCAGTGATGGCAGGGGATTTGGTTATGATAGTAGTCTCATTGTTACTGGGAAACCTGGGAGGGAGAGATGTGTCCACCAAAACTGTTGTATTGGGGAAAATGTAATCTTTGAAGTGTCTTCTCTTAGTTGGCACAACAGACATTCTAACTCAAGTGTAATTAAAACTATATACATATAAATATAGCATACATACCATAACACTCTTTGGAGTGCTTTCAATGGAGATACTTCACCCAGTGGTTACTTAATGTGATCATGTAGTCTCAAATGAAAGGGAAGGACCATTAGCTTTTTCGGTGGGTGGCTGTACAGATTTTCTAAAGCTTCACTGCATAAGAATAAATTATTTTATTGCCTCAATAGTTACAAAAGTTCATAGAGAACTGCAATGTGATAGAACTACTAATATCAGGGTTTGACATATGTTTATTGGAGAAGGAAATGGCAACCCACTCCAGAGTTCTTGCCTGGAGAATCCTAGGGACGGGGGAGCCTGGTGGGCTGCTGTCTATGGGGTCGCAAAGAGTCGGACAAGACTGAAGCGACTTAGTAGCAGCAGCAGCAGACATATGTTTACATACACAAAGTATGTACATAGGTATGTATGTGTATATATATATAATATTATTTCAAAAATTGTTTTTTGGTGAAACTAAAGGTAAAGCGTCTGTCTGCAATGCAGGAGACTCAGGTTCAATTCCTGGGTTGAGATGATCCCTTGAAGAAGGAAATGGCAACCCACTCCAGAACCCGTGCCTGGAAAATCCCATGGATGGGGAAGCCTGGTAGGCTACAGTCCATGGGGCCGCAAAGAGTGGGACACGCCTGAGTGATTTCCCTTTCTTTCCTTCAAGCATCTATAAAATATCACTTTGCCAGGGGTTGAGATAAGACACTTATCTTCACAAGCCTATTTACAAGCTTAAAATATACCTAAGTACTCCTACTCCCATTTCATTTGAGGGTGAAAGCGAAAGAGAAGTCGCTTAGTCGTGTTCGACTCTTTGCGACCCCATGGACTGTAGCCTACCAGGCTCCTCCATCCATGGGATTTTCCAGGCAAGAATACTGAAGTGGGTTGCCATTTCCTTCTCCAAGGGATCTTTCCAACCCAGGGATCGAACCCGGGTATCTGACACTGTAGGCAGACGCTTTACCACCTGAGCTACCAGGAAAGCCCCATTTGAGGGTGGGTTTTAATATTTATTTTTAAATATTGGCATTTAAATGCACAGAATTTCACTCTAAATTCTTATCATTTTCCACATTCTCCTCTTTTATTACTTTGAGGGAAATCTGGATTATCTTCCTGTCTTTCTTGGTGGGAAAGAATAGCCTGGGGCGGAGGAATATTTAAAATGAATGTGGTTTACCTGAAAAACAAGACATTTGTCTGTAGACAAGGCAAAGAAACAATTATTCTCCAGTGTAACTAGTGAAATAACCAGCCCAACCCATTCCCAAAAAGCCAGGGGTTAAACTCAAACACTGCTTCAAGATCTAGGATTCTAAATAGCCAAGGGTACAGTAAGCCAGGCTTCAGCAATTCGTGAACCGTGAACTTCCTGATGTTCAAGCTGGTTTTAGAAAAGGCAGAGGAACCAGAGATCAAATGGCCAACATCTGCTGGATCATNCAGAGGATGAGATGGCTGGATGGCATCACTGACTCAATGGACGTGAGTCTGAGTGAACTCCAGGAGTTGGTGATGGACAGGGAGGCCTGGCGTGCTACGATTCATGGGGTCGCAAAGAGTCGGACACAACTGGGCAACCAAACTGAATAAGATAAATCCCTTTTACTTATATCCTAAGAGGCTGCTATTAATATTTCAAATATGGGCAGATACTCTGACATGGACATTTCTTCAAATCTCTACAGCTTTTGGGGAGAAGGATGGAGGGAAGTGACAGGGAGTTTGGGATGGACATGTACACACTGCTAGATTTAAAATAGATAAACAACAACGACCTATGCATAGCATATGGAACTCTGCTTAGTGTTACCTGGCAGCCTAGATAGGAGGGGAGTTTAGGAGAATGGATACATGTGTATGAATGACTGAGTCCCTTTGCTGCTCACCTGAAACTAACACAACATTGTTAATTGGCTCTACCCCAATACAGAATAAAAAGTATATATAAAACAATCTCTACAATTCTATCATAGGGAATAGTCCTATTCCAGAAAGTCTCTGTCAGCTAAAAATACATCACAAAGTCTACATTTTACAAAAATGAATATATTTTTTGCAGGTATAATTGGCACCTAACATTGTATTAGCTTCCAATGAGTCGGTATTTGTATATATTGCAAATAATCACCACAATGTCTAGTTAACATCCATAACCATACACAAAGATTTTTTTTATCTTGTGATAACAATCTTTAGATTTACAACAAAAAACGTTTAATGGTTTTGTTTTTTTACTGTGGGGTGGAATGGGTGTTGGTGGGAACAGATTTCGCACATTTCCAGATTTCGACAAAAGCATAACAGCTCCAGACTGACTATATGTGAAGGGAAGAAGTAATTAAATCCAAATGTTATCTCCAAACATTATAAGAAGGCAGTTATTTTAGGTAGCATTAGTAAAAAACTTAAGACTCCACAGAAATGGTTAAATTATTTCTCCAAAAATCTAAAACTCACTATATACCATGGGAAAATAATATACATATTTAAACTCTGCACTTCGAAACCAAAAGTTAACACATTTTCCAATGTTATTTGTTCAAGTGGCGGGGTAGGGGAGTAGATTATTGAAATGAATCATCATTCAAAGGATAGCAGCAGAATTAAAAGCTTAGATAGACAAATTCAGTCACGCTTTAGCCATAAAGGACCGCCAACTCCTGCCGTGGTCTCTTGGAGACCTGAGCGGCTCTCAAGGAGGTCCAACTACCAGGATGAAGAAACCACACTGAGAGGCACTCAAACTACACAGACAAAGAGGAACCCAGCCAAGATTTCCAGTCACCTCTACCAAAACAGACCAGACCTATTGTCAGCTGCTGCTGCTGCTAAGTCGCTTCAGTCATGTCCAACTCTGTGTGACCCCACAGATGAAAGCCCACCAGACTCCCCCATCCCTGGGATTCTCAAGGCAAGAACACTGGAATGAGTTGCCATTGCTTTTCTCCAATGCATGAAGGTGAAAAGTGAAAGTGAAGTTGCTCAGTCCTGTCCGACTCTTCGCAANTATTGTCAGCTGCTGCTGCTGCTAAGTCGCTTCAGTCATGTCCAACTCTGTGTGACCCCACAGATGAAAGCCCACCAGACTCCCCCATCCCTGGGATTCTCAAGGCAAGAACACTGGAATGAGTTGCCATTGCTTTTCTCCAATGCATGAAGGTGAAAAGTGAAAGTGAAGTTGCTCAGTCCTGTCCGACTCTTCGCAACCCTGTGGACTGCAGCCTACCAGGCTTCTCCATCCATGGGATTTTCCAGGCAAGAGTACTGGAGTGGGGTGCCATTGCCTTCTCCGTATTATCAGCTAAATACTTCCAAGTGATCCTAGCCAATACCACATGGAGCAGAAGAATTAACCAGCTACTCCTAACCCATAAAACCATTTACTCTAATAAAATGGCTGCTCTTTGAAGCCCCTAAAATTTAGGACAGAAAAATCAAACTCATTGTGAAAATACATTTTGCACTGCAACTAATACTCCGTAAATACACATAGCAAATATTTCACAAAGCAGTATTTATCCTTACCATATTCAATGCACTGACACTCTTTATTTTCCTTTTATAAAATACCACTTTTTCTACACCCAAATTGATTCATGATCTAGTTTGAAAGGCTTCTTAATCTAGACTACTCACTTCATAGGTGTATATACAAATCTAGACAGAAAGTTAATAGGACCCAAGTGTTCTGATTAATAATGCAAAGCTCTTTTTCCTTACACCATCCTAAGAGACCACAGGTATTACAGTTCATAACAAGAAGTTTCTCACAAACTCACACACACACTTCAGAGCTGAGTGAGAAGCTGAAAAGCAGAGATGTCTGATGTTGGAAGTGATGCAGAAATCAGAAATAGCTAAGAGTAACTGAGCCCTTTTTTTAAATCACTTCCTTTTACTTCCCCTCTTCTTTTCACAGATCTGCATTTTCTTACTCCTACTTCCTTTTTCTTATGGTTCTCAAGCATTATAAAATTGACCTTGTAAGTATCAGTTGAATTTAATGAAATGTTATAGTCATATCTTTAAAAGTAGGCTAACTGAACATTTTATCATTTCTTTAAAAATGTTGCTTTTTTTCTGTATGAGGTCCAAGACTAATTGTGGCTGCAGGTCTTTTCTAATGAAAAAGAATCCTCACCACTGCCATCTCAGATTAGGTAGAATATTTTTATGAAATTTTAAATTATTAATAATATTAAGATTAATTAATAGATTTTTAGATTACTAGTAATAGTCTCATATATAATTTAGGAGTATTTTTGAAGCAAAGGGCTTATTTTTTTTAATCCCAAAAATCACTTTGATTCCTGTGTTGTTTATATAATACCTGAATATTTGAGCTAATTACTAAACATTAAGACAGATTCAGGTTTGAACTCTATCTCTGCCATTTATTGTATAATCTTGAGCATATTAAATTCTGTGGACAGTAATGGTTAGTCCATATTATTATAATAATTAATAATGCTAAGTCATAACATTCAAATCACCATTATCAGAGAAAAGTACAAAATCTGCAAAGTAAATAAAAACTTAGCTGAGATTGCTCTATTAGTTGGAATATTTTAACTCTCAAAACATAAGCAAATTGACTTATGCCAAGCAAAAAAAAGCTTTTAATGGAAAACACAACCTGCTCAAAACTGAAGTTCAATGAGTTAATCCATTGCAAAGCATACAATTAAGTATATCCCACAAGTTTATTTTAGGGGGTAAGGAGGGCTGGACACTTCCATATGTGAATAAGAGAACTTGAAAGACAAAATTCTAAACAAGGTTACCAAACAGAAAACAGAATTTCCTTAAATAGTGTGCTTATCTCTCACATACAGAATTTATTTTGACAAGTTCTCAATTTCATCTTCAGAGTGTAATACACACACCAAGAAATGTGAATCAGATGTCCTAAGTGTGAAATAAGAGTTTACAACTTAGGGATGCTTAACCTCCCTGGGTCTATTTCCTCAGTAGAAGGCAGTTACCTGGTGGCCTTGTGAGGATCAGTAAAAAAAAAAGGTAAGTGAAAGTTATTGACGTATTCCTATGTTATTTTTATCTTAAAAAAAAAAAAAAACTGATACTTCATTTCCTGTTCTAGAAAGTAGGACAATGAGAAATTATAAGCCTTGGCATCAGATTTCATTTCAGATACTTAATAGCTATGTTACCTGACTCTTATTTAACCTCTGCTGCTGCTAAGTTGGTTCAGTCATGTCTGACTCTGTGCGACCCCATAGACGGCAGCCCACCAGGCTCCTCCGTCCCTGGGATTCTCCAGGCAAGAATACTGGAGTAGGTTGCCGTTTCCTTCTCCAGTATATTTAACCTCACTGGGCTTCAATTCTCTGAACACAAGGTAAACATGAGACTGATTTTAAGTACCTCCCCAGGCACTAACAATCTAAAGGGTCTAAAACATGTTCAGAGTTTTCAAAAAAATCATGTGAAATTGTAAATTATCATTTAAAACCACATCTGGCTAATACTGAGATTTGCAGGAAACTTCAACTCTATGAGATCCTACCCTACCTTAGGGTTTGCACACCTAGACATCTCTTCCCACCCCTATTCCTACTCCTACCCACACCAGCATTCCCTGGCATTCTTTGGAAATACCAAAATAGCTCCTTAAAGGGAAGCCTAAGAGAAGCAGCTAAAAGCTTCTAAAAACAGCCTAAGAAAGCCTGCTTTAACCTGTTTTATGAGTAAAAAGAAGCAACATCTTCTTCAACAAGAGAGCATTTAAACAGCTTTGAGTCTGACGTGATAGTTACAGGATATTAACAAGTCTTCTCAGGAATGTAGCTTATTCAGGCTTCACATAGAATTAAAGTAGAAGGTCTCTAGTGAGCTCTGCATAAGAAAAAGTTTCTGAAAAACTCTATTTTAGGAGGAACCAAAGACTTCCTCAGCCATGCCTATAAAATAAGAAAATGTTCAAATCTCTAATGTGGTTAACTTCAAAGACAACACATTTGAACTGTTTATTTGTTTAAAAGATAAAATTTTCTTGTTTAATTTGCTTAACTCAGAAACTTAACATGGCTTTCCAAACTTCAGCTCAAGGGCTCAAAGGGTAAAACTATTTACTTTGCTACATCAAGCTTAAAGGAATTTGAGAACCCTAAGACATCTGAATTTGATTATTTTGCTCTATTTCAATAGTTTTCAAGTGACCCCTCTTGGATGAGTCAATAGTGACAAATTTCTTAAAAAGACCATTTTGCGATATCACTTATTGGTTACAAAGTACATTGTTACACAGTATGTTATGAAATCAGAACAATATTGTTAACCTTCAGTGCCTTTGGAGTTCATTACAATGCAAATAATTTCACTAAATATGGACTTGCAAACCCAGAGGGAAAAAGACTGACCATTCTGATAGGTCACTGAGTTCTTTGTAAATTTACTCTTTCAGAAAATTCATTTCTTCACCAAATAAGCAGTTGTAGTATATTTATTTTAAGAAAGAAAACACTGACAACATGGCCTTAATAATACATTTCTATTAATATAGGGTTGTTGGTTGGTTGGTTGTGTGTGCTTAGTTGTATCCAAATCTTTGCAATCCTATGGACTGTAGCCTACCAGGCTCCTCTGTCCATGGAATCTTCCAAGCTAAAATACTGGAATGGGTTGCCATTTCCTCCTCCAGAGGATCTTCCGGACCCAGGGATCGAACCCTAGTCCCTTGCATCTTCTGCACTGGCAGGCAGATTCTTTACCAACTGTGCCACCTGGGAAGCCATTAATATAGGAGAAATATATTTATTTTGAGGTAATTTCCCTATGGACAAATGCATGAAATGATTATTATAGTTAAAGCTCACTATAGTCATCAGAAAGAACAGAAAGGGAGTCTAGAGTGCATCTCTTGGCCTCTGTCCTCCAGCAGTGGATTTATTTCACACACAAGTTCACTTCACATGACAATAAAAAACAAAGGTCCAAGAACCATGAAACATTTTCAGGTAAGAGTTCTATCAACTCTTCTGAACAGATAACAATTTACAGTCAATATATGATTCCATTTTGCACCACTGAATACCACAAAGATAAGCTTCAAACCTCTTTAAAGAGTTAATTAATTCATTGAACAAAAATGTAGTGCCTATGTTGCAATGAAGGAATTAGTTATAAAGCATTGAGAGTTATTCAACTAGTTTCCTGACTTCAAGTAGCAGTAGACAAGATAAAACACGCACATAGTGTGCATGCAATCATACCAAGCATAAAGTACTAAGCATCAGAGAGAGAGCCATTCCCAGGCTGGGTGATTAGGAAAATTTCATAAGGAAGATAGACTTTGTCTGGACCTTGAGGAGTGAGGTTTCCAGTGGCAGCAGGAGACAGAAGAGGATTGTTTGTTCATTTTCATAAATATTTTGTTTAAGTGCCATAATGAGTTTTTCTCTTGCTGAGAGAATGACACCACCTCCTGCACCCTTCAAGTTCCTGGTAGAACTGTTGATTATAGTATCTTCCTCAACATCCATACACTCCCCAACATATATAAACACACGCACACAGAAAAAAGAGTAAGAATACATCCAAGGATGGCCAAAATCCCCACCTCTGAGACACTAACTGGTTCAATGGTGGGTATGTAACCCAGGCGGGGCCAATCAGAATATTCTCAAAACCGTTAAACAGATGTGGGAAGTCTTGCCTTTGGGCTCATGAGACTGTGGGCTTAGGGATGAAAAATGCTGTCTTTCTTACTACATTTAAGATGGCCTGTGTGCGAAATAAATTCAGTACCAGAGGATAATAGAAGCTAGGGATGCATTCCTAGAATGAGTCATATTTGGCTAGACTTCCCGCTCTGTTAGTCAACTGAATCTCTTAGAGAATTAGAAATGGTTCTACTAGGGATACACCAAAGTCCAGCCTCAGCCTCTAGAAGGCAAAGAAGTCAAGTAACTACTTCAATATCATTTCCAATAATCGCTAATTTTGTGACTGATCAGTGATCACATAGGCTACTTCCAGACCTATAATCTTGTATTTGCAGCTAACACAGAAAAATAGTGGGGTTTGCTAATGACTAAGTATGGCTTTCAGACAAAATTGTGAGAGCCTGTTAATAAGTAAGCAAACTGGGTTTCTTACATAATTGCTGTACACAATTTCTTATTCTACAGAAGGTGGTGAAATTGGCATGCATGCGATGAAAGCCAAATTCCAAGTGGAAATTCAGATGTTCTTATGTTGAAAGCTAATTGTTTTCTAAATGGAAACATTTTTAAAGAAATCATGTGAGGGCACAAATACAAACAAAAACACCAGAAGTAAAACACAGAAGAGAGGGCAACAACTTTAAATCTGCTTTGGAAAATATTCAAAAGGTATCATCTTCAAGTAGTACGTGAAACTTCAGTTCATGAGACCACTTCCAGTGAAATACGCCTTCTAAATCGTGAAATTCAAAAACCTGAAGTCTTTACCTCAGTCAATTACTATCAGAAAGGAAAAATAACCTAATAACTCAATGACATAACCAGCACACGTACTACAGTAGAACTAGCCAGATAAGACCTTTGAAACAAGCATTGATTTAGAANTGAAACTTCAGTTCATGAGACCACTTCCAGTGAAATACGCCTTCTAAATCGTGAAATTCAAAAACCTGAAGTCTTTACCTCAGTCAATTACTATCAGAAAGGAAAAATAACCTAATAACTCAATGACATAACCAGCACACGTACTACAGTAGAACTAGCCAGATAAGACCTTTGAAACAAGCATTGATTTAGAATTATCGACATGTAGAATGGGGACTGCAGGAATATTTTAGCAAGTGATTCTGATGAGAAACTGTTGTTTCCTCACAATAGTAAACTTTAAAAAACTGAATTTTTAGAAACAGAGTTTGATGAGATGGTTGGATGGTATCACTGACTTAATGGACATGAGTGAGCAAACTCCAAGAAATAGTGAAGGACAAGGAAGCCTGGTGTTCTGCAGTCTATGAGGTCACAAAGTCAGATACAACTTTGCGACTGAACAACAACAAAAACTTGAGTATTTAAATTTTTCAAAAGGCCCTCAATCCTTTTATTGAATCCTTGGGGCAAGGTATGTTTTAGGGCCAGAATTTTATGAGATTCAGAAGTCTGTGAATTTTAGGAAGGTAATACATTCTATGTACTAGATTTTGTAAACTGCCCAGGAAGGTTTCATGCAGCATGCCATTAACAAGCAGATATATATACAGCAAAACACACACATTTGTGTCAACAAATAAATACTATAGAAAGCCTCACATCTGTTCAAGTTTTGCTGGCAAATTAATTCTATCTCAAACCTTTTTTTTTAATTTCCAGTTTTCAGAGCTTTGGGGACTTCAGAAATAAAGATGAAAAGAGGTTATTTTCATATAACCTATATGAAAATCCTAATGCTTATTTTACAAAGTATCTTCCAACTCATTAATTTTCGTTTTAAATGTGTTTGAACTGGAGTTTAACCAACTTTTGTTGTTTAATTTCAGTAACTTTTTTATTTTATATAGCCATTTACTTCATATTTACTATTTTTTATTTATAACATTTTTTAAACAACTATTATTTCTTTTATCTTTTTAAGGATCTTTAAAAATACTTAAAATCAGTTTGTAATTGCTCTAACAATCCATTAGATTTTAAGTGAGTTTATCTCCTGGCGGTTGTGTTTATTTTCTATGTAATAGTCTTCTTAACTGTTTGCAGGCTCAGACTTTCCCTTCCTTTTTCCAATGGTTCTGAGGTAAGCCGCCCCTCTTCTAGATTCATGACCTCCAAGTTTGGTGCTCTTGTATCAGTTGATAATGGAGAAATTACAGTTCCCACCTTTGAGCCATCTGGCAGCTCAGCCACTTCTGTGTCACCACTTCAGATTCACAGCTTTTTAAAGCAACAGCCAGGAACAGAGGCTTTCAGTCTTCTTTTCTGTCAGCCCCAATCCAGCTACAAGATTCATTCAGGGTATCTGACTCCAGCTCCCCTGCACAAAGTTATTTCCACTTGCTCCTGAACCCAGAATCTAAATGCATGTTTCCTTTTCATTTCAGTCCCTGGAGATGTTTATCTTGTTCTTGAATATACCTGGATCTTTTCTTTTTCTGCTTAAATGTGTAATCGTAGAGTTTAGAACAGAGTAGAAAGCCAAAAGAAGGATAAACAGTACCACAACAGCGATAGCTAACATTTACTGAAGACATATTATGAGCCAACTTTATATGTATTTTTTCATGAAATTCTCTCAACAATATTTTGAGGTAAGTACTTTTATTATACCCATTTCAAAGGTGAGAAAACAGAGGCATGGGCCATTAAACAATCTTACCAAGATTACTAGCTAATAAGGACCAAGGACCAAAGGTCTGATTTCAGAGACCTTGCTCTTAGCTATGTCTCTGCTGGCTTCCATCCTGACCAGAATGCTCGAGAATTTTGATTTAACTCTGAATATTTTGCATACAGACAGGATTTTCTTGGCTGGAAAGGAAGTCAAGCCATATTCCAGGTAGAAAGTAGCATACTGGCCTCATGTTTTGTTTAGAGTTATTCAGTCTAGACCTATCCTAATATCAGAAACTTAGTTTTCAATTCCTTTTTACCAAAAGTCCTTCCGACTTTGCCTGGGCTCCACGCATTTCATGTTTATCTCTAGATACCTAGGACCATCCATGGAGGCTTTCCTCTGACTCTGTCTTTTCACCACCTTCACTCTGGCCTAATTTATAATGCCTAGGAAAGGACTTTATTAAGGCATTCATACAAAGTACCTCCAAGAGTTCCAGTTTTCATTTTCCTTCACAGTCAAAAGCTTTCATATTAAAGGATTAAATTTGTAATGTGAGGAACATGCAATGTCACCTAAAAAGAGCCAAACTTGATTTTAGGCTGCACTGTTAAAAGCATAAGATCTGAAAAAGTAAAACTCATTAGTCTCACTCTACGCTGTGCTGATAATTCACTCAACAAACATTAACTGAATAGCTCCTAAGGACCAGGCACTGAGCAACACACTACTGACACGTGACCAATCATCCTTTCTCTTCTCTACTATGCATACATTTTCCACATTTAATCCTCACAACAGGCCACCCCGGGAACAGTATGCTCCATTTATAAAAACCATATTCCAGAGAATTTTCTGAAATTTAAAAAAAAAGTGTTTTAAAAAAAGAAGTTGCTAATACTGTTGCTTTGTCATCCAAAATGCTTACAGACTTTTCCCAGGTTTAACACACAATTTTAAAACAGAGAGATTAGTGAAGTAAAAGACAGAAGAAAAGACTAAAAGGAGCCCATAGAAGAGAAATGGTTAGGCAACAATAACTTGAGAAAAGTTCAACATTTGCTGACTGGAGAAGTGCTATTTGTTTCCTTTTTAATAAAGATTTAGTTCAGTTCAGTCCAGTTCAGTCATTCAGTCGTGTCCGACTCTTTGCGACCCCATGAATCACAGCACGCCAGGCCTCCCTGTCCATCACCAACTCCCAGAGTTCACTCAGACTCATGTCCATCGAGTCAGTGATGCCATCCTGCCATCTCATCCTCTGTCGTCCCCTTCTCCTCCCGCCCCCAATCCCTCCCAGCATCAGAGTCTTCTCCATTGAGTCAACTCTTCGCATGAAGTGGCAAAGTATCTAGGCTCCAAACCTTGGAATAAGATAAGTTAGTGGCACCATTAACATATGTACAGACCATGGAAAAAGGTACAGATTTAGGACACCAGGTGAATTTAGCTTGATATACACGACTTTGAAGTGTCAGCAAGACACTCCGGGAGATATTCAGCAGTTAAAATTAGGTCTGGGAGCTGAAGGACATAGAGATAGAAAGATCACACAGGCAAAAGTGTTCAGTACAAAACCTGGACCCCTTTATACCTTCCAGCTTCAGTCAGACCAAACAGATGTAGATCCCCAACAGAGGCAGCTCTCTCCAGTTCCCACCTCCAAACAAACTTTTCTTTAAAGCCTTCTTTAAATAGGGTGCAGACACCCTATTTTCCACCTGGTTAGAGCTCTGTCACCTGTTGGAGTGCTCAGGTGTCATTTTCCCACCAAGAAGATGGTACCGGTCCCTTGCTCTTTCACTTTGTGTACCTAGTTTTCAGCACCATGCCTAAAATAGTAGGCACTTGAAAGACTAAAAGAATAGACTTGGCATGTGCTCAAAAAGCCAGGGAAGGAACTCTATCCTCTCAGAGGGGACCGCTCAAGAAATGAACTTGGATGACACTCCCAAAAGAGAGAAAAGAAAGTGGTCCTAAATACAGGTAATCATCATGGAACACCTTGATCTAGGGAACAGTTCCCCAAAATGCTTCTGGACTTCTTTCAGGCCTAAATACACCACTGTAACACAAGGCTCATTCACAGGTTGCTGGGAAGATTAAATGAGATAGCATATATAAAGCACTTAGTGTGCCTGGCACTCAATTAACGTTCCCTTCTGTTCCTCAGCCCAATGTGAAAACACGATAGAGCTACCTTCTTTCCAACTTCAGTAACCCTAAAAAGCCTAGAAAAATATTTTTTGAGAAAGGGAAACTAGACTTGTCAGAAGCTCTCTCTGGAGCAGAGTTTTTACAACCTCCACATTATTGTCACTTTTGCCTGGATAATTTTTTGTTTGGGGGGCTTCCTGTGTAGGAGGAGAAGAGGGTGAAAGAGGATAAGATAGTTAAATAGTATCACCCACTCAATCAATGGACATTAGTTTGAGAAAACTCCGGGAGATAGTGAGGGACAGGGAAGCCTGGTGTGCTGCAGTCCATGAGGTCATGAAGAGTCAGACACGACTTGGTGACTGAACAAGAGACTTTATAAGCCATCCTCTTAAAAGTTAACCAAAACTGGTTGCTAGCCTCTTAAATGTCAAGCAAGTCATCATAAACAACACACAGAAGCTAACCACTCAGTACATTATCACACTGAGATCCTTAAAGACAAATGAACATAATGTAAGTACAAATAGCCAATCACAAAAGGTCTTCACATAAAATGAAGAGATCTATTCCAGTACTCAAGTGTCTAAACCTACCTTCATGTCTACACTTAGTAAAGACTTACAAGTTTTAGGTAGACAGACACTGCTGCTGCGGCTGCTAAGTCGCTTCAGTCGTGTCTGACTCTGTGCAACCCCATAGACGGCAGCCTACCAGGCTCCCCTGTCCCAGGGATTCTCCAGGCAAGAACACTGGAGTGGGTTGTCATTTCAAGTTTTAGGTAGACAGACACTAATGACATGTAAAATAACATTATACACGTTTAAGAATTATTAGGTATCATATGCTTATGCATTGTAACAACAAAAAATTATACACGCTAACCATAAAACAAAACAAGAAAAAACAAAAGCTGAGTTAACAGTTCACTAGGGCTTTTGATCAAAATGTGAAGTTAATAAAGTTGACCTCGATAGAGTTAGTTAACTTCTCTATACCTGTTTCCTCCTTGGTAAAATGGACATATTGTGTCTACCTTGAAGGGTGGTTGTGGGATTGGATGAGTTAAAATAGGTAAAATGCTGAGACAATACATATTAAACATTATTTTTTCTGATTATTTTTAAGGCTGCATAGTCAGAGACAAGCATATCTTGGGTGACTGTATAAAAGTAGGCACAGTAAAGTCAAATAACAATGAACTTGCACCCAGATTCTTTGTGTTCAAACTTCAGTTCCTTTTCTGTTTCATCTGGGCTTCCATTTTCTCATCTGTAAAACAGGAAAGCACTTTGAAAATGGAGGAGCAGAAGAGAAAAATCTAAGGGCTGCATCTTTAGTAGGATAGGAGGGGACAAAGTTGGAGCTGTCTTCCAATTTGGTAGAGGAAACTTTGTTAAGAAGGTGCTTTTCAAGGAAAGCATATGCCGTTGTTGCAGGAAGGGGGATCCCTTCCAGGGCCCAAAAGTGGGCTCTTGTCTAACACTCAGAAATGAATTATCTGAGGAAATGCACAGCAAGGGACTTTATTGGAAAGGGACGCCTGCCAGCGAGTGGTAGGTTAACAGAACCCAGGAGAGCTGCTCTGGCACAGTTTCTTGAAGTCTGAAGTTTTATGGTGATGGAATTAGTTTCCAGGTTGTCTTTGGCCAATCTTTCTAATTCACGGTCCTTCCTGATGGAACAGGCATTGCTTAGCCAAGGTGGATGCAAGTGAGAAAGATTCTAGCAGATGGCTGGACACGAGATGTCTCCTTTTGACCCTTCCCAAATTCATCTGGTTAATGGTGGCTTGTTAATTCCGTGTTCCTAACCACGATCCTCTATGGTAAAATGACTCATGGCAAATGGTTACTACAGTGCCTGGCCAGGGTGGGCGGTTTCAGTCAGTTTGCTTCTCCTAACAACTCANAAATTGATGAAGTCATTGGGTCATTGGCAAGAACTGCTTTAATAAGAGTCAGTTATTGAGAGGAGAGACTGCAAGTGTAGACTAATGCTTCTTCATGTAGAGCATGAAGAGAAAAATTGTTTGCAAGCTCCCTGAAAGGTTTGGGGTTTGTTTGCTTTAAAAGATACAAGGCACTTTATGAGCAAGTAACTAATGTATAAGACTATGGCCCAGAGGGTAAAGCGTCTGCCTGCAGTGCAGGAGAACCGGTTTCCATCCCTGGGTCAGGAAGATCCCCTGGAGGAAGAAATGGCAACCCACTCCAGGATTCTTGCCTGGAGAATCCCACGGACAGAGGAGCCTGGTGGGCTACAGTCCATGGGGTCCCTGGGTTGCGAAAAGTCGGACACGACTGAGCGACTTCACTTTCAAAGATTGAAGAAAGAAGAAGTGAGACCTTGGAAAAGAGAAGGGGATGGGATGAGAATTAGAAGTGAAAGGATTACTGTTGGAAAGGACAGAGGACACTTTCAGTTGAACCATAGGAAAAGTAGAGGATTGAGATGAGAGAAAAATTACCAGAATCCTAATATACCTTTAGTTGGGAAGCTCTCTTGGCAACAAGGTTAGCTTTTCTTACTGAATCTTAGGATTTTACAAGGTTTCTAAACAGTCAACATTATAGACTATTGGAGTTCCCTGCAGACTAGATATATTTAAGTAGCTCAGTTATGTTTTAATTCACACATAACAAATGCTCTTTGTAGAGAGGAGAAATTCACTTTCTCAACAAATGACCTTCTCTCCTTTTGGACAGAGAAAATAGAAGCCATCATCTTGCAACCAGGTATACAAATCTGCTTTCCATCTGTTTAAAGAGGGAAAAGTGCCCCTTCTTCAGAAAGACACATGCTTTCACCGAGTTTTCCAGTGCCATCCTCCTCTACCTTCTCAGAGTCCTCTTTTTCTTTTTTTTTTTAACTTATTCCCTCTTTCCTACATCATCAGCCTCCCTTCTACTCACATTTTTCCTTCAGCATTTAAAAATATCCTTCCTTAACTTTATGAACTATTATTCGCCTTTATTTTCTTGCCTTTTTATCTCCTTCACAGCTATAGTTCTTGACTGTATCATTTACTCTCCTTATCTCTGTTTTTCCCACTTCTTGCTATGTCCTTCTCAGCCCACTGTAGTATATCTTTTTGCCACCATTCCACTGAGCTACAATGAAACTTTCACTGAGATCACCAATAGCCTCTAAATTGTACATTCTTATCAGGGACAAAATTTGCTTCTTATAAGAAAAAAAAAATCATACTTTTTATGTATAAAGCACAGATATTTATGGTATATAAAGAGGTGTACAGAAATATTCTGTGATTTTAATAATTTTATGGAGGAGGGGTATGAATGAATGGGGCTCTGAAAAGGCCTTTTCAGATGCAATAATGAAAAGAAAGTTGAGGAACACTGTAAAATAACAGATATTTTAAGTTTTTCTTATAGCTTGACCTCTTTGTGCCATTTAAAATGTTTACTACTCCATTGTTCTGGAAACACACTGACTGACATACTCTAGTTACTAAAAACTCTGCCCCCCCCCTTTTTTTTCTTATCCATCTTCGGCCACATTTTGTCACTCTTTTTGTAGGCCGACTTGACCCATATGCTTCTCAAATGTTGAAGCTCTTTCTCTAGGTTCTCTTCTACTATACACGTTCTCTCTTTGCAGTTTTAGTCTCCTTTTGTTATAATTTCCATTAACAAAAAGTCGTAGTTTCAGTGCTCACAAATCTGTCCCCAGTTTGGCTTCCCTCTGAAGCACCAGACTTCTGTATACAGTGGTGTTTTGAATATATCCATTGGGGTCAAATATATCCAGAATTGGGTCAGATTATATAGGACCAGAACTAAATTCTTCCTTTTCCCTCTCATGTCCACTGCCCCGTCTCTACCCCCAGAACTTTTCTCAACCCTAAATGTTTCTCTTACCTTTTCATTTTGCTTCATCTGTATTGTCAGCACTGTAGTGTAGGCCACCACATAAGTCATCTCTCAGCTAATGTCTCAATATTCAATTGCCCAATTATCCAGTTTCCATAGTACGATCTTTCTTAAACCTATGAATTGGATTGCATGAATCCCCTGCGTAAAACCATTTAAAAAATGACTTTTTGCATTGCACTGGGAACAAAGTGAACCAATATCTGCTTTTCTCCATTTTTATCTCACCACCTCCATCCATCTTCTGAAGTTGCTAAATTTGTACTGGATTTCTTTATCTTATGTTCTTTCTCACCTTGAAGCCTTGTGGATTTTTATAGCACACTGTATTTCCCCTGTTATCTTACTGTATTAAATTGTTTGCCTTCTTTGCTGAACTCTGAATGCTTTGAGTTCAGAGACTCTGCTTTGTTCAACTTGTATCCCCATTGCTTGATATAGAAAACATAGAAAACTTTGTTGAATGAACAATGGTCCAAATATTGTTTAAAAATCAGAATGACTAAAATATTTTCTGGTTTCATTCTCTCACCCTAGATACACGCCCTTCTGTGCCTCCATTCTGTTATAAACAGAAGGAATACATTTTCTTGTTTAGTCACTCTCTTCCACGGGTGTTTTGACTATTGTGATTGCATTGTTTGTGAATCATCAGGCTGCATGTGTTCAACGTTCAGTAAAGAGGGTTTATGAAATATTTTAGCTGCAACTGAAGCTCTGATGGAACTGCCTCTAAACACAGTTTCTCAAGTGGCTTTAATATAAGCTGGGAGAATTCTGTTTTCTGACTCTGAAGTCACTAGGAACAACATGATAGTTGTGGTAGCTTTCCCATAAAGTTTATTAAAATAATGGAAGAAGTAACTGCGGCTACTCAAAGGATAAGTAGCTAAAGAAACAACTTAATTTACACAGCTGCATGTAGTATTTGTTTTTTGCACTAGGCCCTTGGTCTTAATATGGATAGAAGAAATAAGCTCTCTTTTCCTATAATAGAAGGTTAAGATCTGTTTTAAAGCTGCATGCTGTTGAAAGGTACAAGTACTATGCTTTCATCTCAGCACTCAGGACAATAGCAGTAAATCCAGATGGTGGTTTGACTACTGTATTCTTCTGAGACCTGGACGGTGCCAATAAAAACAACTTTGGTGGGAACTTTTCCTGGAAAGAATTTTTCACCAGCTCAAGACAACAAGTAGGAATCTGGCCCTTCAAATAAAGAAAGTTAAGTCACTTATTCAACAACAAGCAGCTTTTTTAGGGTATACTGTAGCAGTAAAGTACCAAAGATCCATGCGAATTATACTTCCTTTAGGATAAATAGGTGAAGATAACTATGTCAGCTCTCTCAAACATAATTTCTGCTCTGTGTAATTTATTAGAATACATTTGGGGACTTCCCTGGTGGTCCAGTGGCTAAGACTCTGAGCTCCCAGTGCAGGGGGCCCAGGTTCGATCCCTGGTCGGGGAGCTAGATTCCACATGCTACAACTAAGACCCAGAGCAGCCAAATAAATAAATTAAATTAAAAAAAAAAAAAAAGAAGAATACATTTGGCTTCTAACTAAACAAGAAACATATCCTTCAACTCATTCTCTTAAATTTTAAGTTCAAACAGCACATTTGCTGCCCAGTCCAATATGATAACCATTAGCTCCATGTAGTTATTTAAATTTGATTAAAATTAAAACTTCAGTACATCAGTTGCATTAGCCACATTTCAAGTGTTCACATGTGACTAGTGGCTGCTATATTAGACAGCAGAGGTAGAGAACATGGCCATCATTACAGGAAATATTACTGGACACTACTGCAGTAGTGTGTGTTCATGATAATTAGCTTCTAAGAGGCAAATAAGAACAGGAGCTCAAGATTCAACTGGATGTGGGTTTGGATCCTAGCTCTGATACTTACTGCATGACCTTAGATTATTGACTTATCGTTTTCCAGACATTCTTGTCTAATCTGCAAAATGGGGATAAGTATTTATAGTGTTGATTATGAGGATTAAAGAAGATAATGTAAGTAAGGCGCCTAGGCTAGTGCCTGGCCCACAGTAAGTATTCAGGTTTAGATATTATTAATTCATTTATCTTTAATGAATAAAACACTTTGAAGCTGAAAATTAGTTATTGTGAAAGATGCTATATTCCATAGATGGCTCACCTGAAGTGCTCAAATCTGGGTCTCATTGCGTTGATTACAAAAGTTCCACTTTAATTCGTACTTTATATTTCAGATGAAAATTTTATTCCACAAAAGGTATCATAATGCAGCTTTAGTCACAGATCTTATTTCTGGATACCCCTTTTCCTTTTTTTTTTTTTTTTAACATATCAGAGAGCAGAGGTAATAGTTAAAAGTCAGTATGTTCTGAATAGCAAGTCTCTGTATTCCAATGGTGCTACTCAAATGGAAACTGACACAAAGCAAACCTCTTAAACAAGGCATCTGACTAGATAAAGTGGAAACATTTAGCAGGTTCCAGATATTTGTCTGGAAGTGGCTACCCACTCCAGTATTCTTGCCTAGGAAACCCCGTGGATTGAGGAGACTGACAGACTGTAGTCCTTTGGGTTGCAAAGAGTCAGGCATGACTGGGTAACTGAGTATGGGTATTAATCTGGAAAAATTTAGTAGGTCCAAAGCCTCCGGGAGTTGGTGATGGACAGGGAGGCCTGGGTGTGCTGCGATTCATGGGGTCGCAAAGAGTCGGACACAACTGAGCAACTGAACTGAACTGAAAGCCTTAGCTGTCAGAGTTTATTGCTGCCAACTCAATCAAAGTTGACTACTTGGCTAAGTAGAGATGCCTTTGAACAAAGAAACATTTTCTCTTTCTAATAAGTAGGAAGCCTAAACTATTAACAGCACCCATATTTGTTAATACAATAATTACTAAAGCACATCTTATTAATTAGTATTATTTAAATTAATAACTATTGAACATGCACCACATGGGAAGAGGAAATCACCAGATAGTCTTTAAATGTCAACTGCTTTCATTAAGTAAATGACTTCCTCTGAAAAGAACTGGTCAGGTTGTCATCGTTTTCCCTGTCGATAGAATTGAATTCATTCTGGAAACTCTTCCTTTTCTCTTTGCAATTTGTCTTCATGCTTAGAAACTATATTAACGGATTTTACATTCTTTCTCCTTAGGTTACATTTATCATTCAGCACTGTAATTTTGAATGAATGAACCTCTAGATTAAGTTACTGATACTGATATTATTCCTATGAAAGAAAGGAGCAAGTTAATGTAATTAGATATTTGTCCACTGTCTCCCACATTACAATGACAATAAACTCTTTATTTGAAGTATAACTAACACTCAGGAAAGTATTCAAGCTGTTAACATAAAACCCAATAAATTAACACAGAATGAACACAACTTGTAACCATCATCTAGATCAAGAAATAAAACATTACCAGTACCTTAGAAGACCAGCCCTATGCCTCACTTAAGTCACCACCCCCATTCTCCTTCATAATAGAAACCATTTGATTTCTTTTAACTATAGAGTAGTTTTGTCTGTTCTAGAACTTAATATAAATAGAATCATACTGCATGCATCCTTTTGTGTCTGGCTTTGTTCAGTATTGTATTTGTAAGGTTTGTCCATATTTGTTTCATGTAGCAATAATTCATTCATTTTCATTGCTGTTTCATTTAATATATTAGTTTATTTTCCTATTTACTATTAATAACTAGTAATAGTCTTCACTACTAAAGCATATTTTTATGCATGTTTTTTGTGTACATTTGTACATATTTCTGTTAAGCCACCTGAGGGTAGACTTGTATGTTGCAGAGTATTAATACTTTGTGTTAATTGAGATAATTTAAATTACAACTTACCTTTTTTAATACTAAAAACTAAACTACACAGTATTCTAAAAATGTGAAGGTTAGCAGTTTTTAGTATAGTCACAAAGTTGTACAACCATCATTTCTAATTCCAGAAGATTTTTATCACCTCAAAAAGAAATGCAAAACCAGTAATTCCCCATTCTTCTCCCTCTACCCAGCCCCTGGCAACGGCTAATCTACTTTCTGTAGATCTGCCTGTTCTAGACATTTCATACAAACGGAATCATACAATCTATGGTCTTTTGTATCGGGTTAACATAATGTTTAAAGATCCATTCTGCTGTAGCATGTACTGGTACTTCACTCTTTTTTATGGCTAAATATTTTATTTCAGATATTTATCAGAGTTATTTATCCATTATTTGGTTAATGAATCCATTCATCAATTGATATACATTTGAATTATTTCCACTGTTTGGCTGTTATAAATAATGTTGCTACAACCATTTGTGTAAAAGTTTTTGTATGGACATATGTTTCCAGTTTTCTTGAGTATAAAGGAGTAGAACTGTAGAGTCATTTGGTAACTCTGTCTTTAACTTTTTGAAGAACTCAACACTGTTTTCGCACATAGCTGCAGTGTTTCATTTTCTTGC
This sequence comes from Neotragus moschatus, assembly GCA_006410615.1. Taxonomy (NCBI): domain Eukaryota; kingdom Metazoa; phylum Chordata; class Mammalia; order Artiodactyla; family Bovidae; genus Neotragus; species Neotragus moschatus. The sequence goes on from SJYA01003202.1 coordinate 1,883,570, forward strand.
TTAGTTGTCATGGCTAGAACCTCCAGTACCATGTTGAAAAGAAGTAGTGAAAATGGAATATTGTTTGTTCTTTATATTAAGGGAAAGCTTTTGGTCTTTAAGCATTAAATGGTAGCTAAAGGATTTTTACAGATGCTCATTATCAGGCTGAGGAAGTTTCTTTCTGTTGCTAGCTTAAATGTTTTTATCACAAAGGTGGTTGGATTTTGTCAAATGATATTCTGCACCTTTTGAAATAATTATATTTTTGTCTTTTATGAGAATCGTATATTGATTGATTTTCATATGTTGAACCAGCCTTGCATTCTTGAATAAATCCCACTTGGTCAGGATTATAATCTTTTTTATATGTTGCTAGATTCAGTTTGCTAGTATTTTATTGGAAATTTTTACATCTGTCTACAGATGTTTGTCTGTAGTTTCTTGTATTGACTTTGTCTGGTTTTGGTGTCCAAATAATACAAAGATACTTTTTCCTCCCACAGAAAATGATCCACAGTCTATTTCTCATAAACTGTTCCGGTGACATATTTCTGGAGAAGCACTGGAAGAGCGTCGTGAGCCAGTCTGTCTGTGATTATTTCTTTGAAGCTCAAGAGAAAGCTGCTGATGTTGAAAATGTACCACCTGTTATTTCAACACCACACCACTACCTCATCAGTATCTACCGGGATAAGCTCTTCTTTGTCTCCGTCATACAGACTGAAGTACCACCTCTCTTTGTAATTGAATTTCTACATCGAGTTGCTGACACTTTTCAGGTTAGTTATTCACCAAGTCTTTTGAATTTGGATTATTCAAGTTAGTTGGAGGTGGGACATGATTATATTCTTTAATTTTGATATACAGTCCTTTGCCCTGTCTCTCTGTCCCTCTTCTTTCCAACTAAGCATGAGTTCATAAAACATAAACCTTTTTAATAGAGCATATGAGTAGTATACATGGCTGCCCCTGTTTCAAGAGAACAGAACAATCTCATGGTCATAGAAACTATTTTTTTAATGTATTATAAATTATGTCATCAGGAAATAATAATGTCCTCCACATGCAATTCTTTGAATGGCACCAAAGTTTTTATAGGTTATGAAATCTTGCATTACTTACATTTTATTTTTCTTGTCTTGCTTAATGTACCAGTAGTTTAAAACTGATCTGTGTTTTTTGGAGTACCTAATCAGGGAAAATGAAGTTTATAGTTCTTATTCTGTTTTAACATTTCAGTGTACTTTCTGGCATAATTTGTAGTAGGAATTCAGTTCAGTCTAAAAATATTAAGAAAATATTGAGAAATAGTATATAGAATTATAGAGGGCTTTCTTCCCTCTGGTTTACATATTTTCAACATCTTAAACAGTGAATTATGCTACTGTAAATACACCCTTTATAATAGAGTAAAAATATTTAGCAAACCTTTTTCATGCCTTCCATTGTGCAATACTATGTATGTTTTATTAGGACTACTTTGGTGAGTGTTCGGAGGCTGCAATTAAGGATAATGTGGTCATAGTATATGAGCTGTTGGAAGAAATGTTGGACAATGGATTTCCACTGGCTACTGAATCTAACATCTTGAAAGAACTGATTAAACCACCAACAATTCTGCGTTCTGTCGTCAACTCTATTACAGGTAAGGTAAAACAGTCTATTAGGAACCGAGCCATTAAAACTTCATAAATAATTCATTTTTGCTTGTGATCTGGCAGATTATTAGGGTAGTCCATTTTGGCCAGAATTACAGTTAGTGGTAATGTTAAAATGGATATATCAGTATATTTCTTTTCATGAAAAGAGCCTATATCTTAAACAATAGAGTTTTTGGTTATTACTCTTTTGTTATAAGTTTTGCTTCAAAACCACAGCAATATTATTACTATTGTCTAACACTGAATAGTAACACTGAATAAATTATTCCAGTTAACCATAAGCCAGTGTAGGGGCTGCTATTAACTATTGTAATAATCACTTCGTAATATATATATATCAAATAATTATGTTGTATACCTTAAACTAATACACTGTTACATGTCAATTATATCTCAATAAAGCTGGGGGAAAAAAAAAACAAAAAATAAAATTTAAAAAGTAGCATTTAAAAATTGGCATTACCTGTGTCAGTCGCTAAGTCATGTCCAGCTCTTTGCAACCTTATGGATTGTAGCCCTCTAGTCTCCTCAGTCCATGGGATTTACCAAGCAAGAATAGTGGAGTGGGTTGCGATTTCCTTCTCCAGGGGATCTTCCCAACCCAAGAATTGAACCCATGCTGCTTGCATCTCCTGCATTGGCAGGCGGATTCTTTATCACTGCATACCGCACAATTACTAGAGTATAGAAAGTTTAAGATTCTGCACCATAGAGTATATGTTACCTCCTTCAAGTCTTTATTTTACACATATAAAAGATGTATTAAAGAGAAAATAAGTGTATTTGTGAGATTTCATGCATTATGGGCCTTGTACTTGTGTTGCAAACTTCTAATTTTACTTTAATTCTTAAGTATAGCTAGAAATTAGAGCTATTCAGATGACAATACTCTTGAAAGTATCAAAGTCTTCTGGAGAAAAATTTCTCCATGTATATACTCCATACATAATCCATGTATACTATCCACCATTGCAAACTCCTTTCCAAGTGCACTGGCCTAAAAAATGGGTAATTAAGGTCTATAAGAAAGTGATCTTTCCATTATTCATCCTCATCCTCAAGAATAAGTGTCAGGAGAAATTAAAGGAAAGATAAGACGAGATTTCTTCGCTCCTAAAATGTAAACTCTGGATGAGAAACTGAGGGGAAAAAATTAAAACATTTAAATAACAGTGTAAGATTCTGAAAAACAGTTCCATAACTTTATAGACAGTGTCATGACATTAGAGGGTACACATCATGTGCTAGTAAATGAAAAAAAGGAGGGGTGTGGAATACCTTGGTGGGCCAGTGCTTAGGGCTTGGTGCTTTCACTGCTGGGACCTGGGTTCATTCCCTGGTTGGAGAACTAAGATCCCACAAGCTATGCAGCACTGCCAAGAAAGAAAGAAAAAAAGCACACAATCATAACAAGTTGCCCATAATTATAAATAAATATCCCCACAAAAAAAATTATAAAGTTTATAATACACGATAAAGATCAAGAGAGTGGTTCAGTGGGTGAAGTAATCTCTCTTGAACTGTAGTGGGTGGCCCTAGGGCAGGGATCTGGAGAATCAAAAGAATTTAGGAAGGGAGGGAGGAATAAGAACATTCTTCATAAATAGAACCATATGAGAAAAAACACAGTGGAAAAATATTGAACTGTGTTAACCTGTTTAATAGAAGCAGAGCTGTTTTTCAGTTGAGTCATGAGATAAAAAGTTAAGTTGAGAAAATCCTTGAATACTAGACTAGGCTAAATATTTAGCTTTTATCATAAAACCAGTGGGATAGCATTTCAAGATTTTGAGAAGGAAGACTAAAGCAGTGTTTTTTAGAAAATTCTGGAAAGCAGCAGGGTTGGAGACAGGATCATCAGCATAATCACACTACAAAGTTGTATGTATGATTGGACTGCAACTACAACCAAACATGGGTTTGAACTGCAAGAGTCCACTTAAATCCAGATTTTTTTCAATAAATACATGTTATATTACTATACAGTCCACGCAGTTGGTTGAATCTGTTAATGCAGAACCACGTTTTGAGAAGGCCAACTATAAAATCATATATGAATTTTCATCTGCACAGGAATCAGCACCCCTAAACCCTGTGTTGTTCAAGGGTCCATTATATATTTTACAGTGAAATCAGAAAGAAAGCAAAATTATCAAAATAGACGAAAAATAATAGATGCAACCTGTTCTGAGGGAAATTATGTGTGTGTGTGTATGTGTCACTAAGTCATATCTGACTCTCTGCGACCCATGGACTGTAACCTGCCAGGCCCTAGGCTCCTCTGTCCAGTGTGTGTGTGTGTGTGTGTGTGTGTGTCACTAAGTCATGTAACCCACCAGGCCCTAGGCTCCTCTGTCCATTGTGTGTGTGTGTGTCACTAAGTCATGTAACCCGCCAGGCCCCAGGCTTCTCTGTCCATTGTGTGTGTACGTGTGTGCGTGCGTGCGTGCGTGCGTGTGTGCGTATATGTTTGTGTCACTAAGTCATGTAACCTGCCAGGCCCTAGGCTCCTCTGTCCAGTGTGTGTGTGTGTGTGTGTGTGTGTGTGTGACTAAGTCATGTAACCCGCCAGGCCCTAGGCTCCTCTGTCCATTGTGTGTGTGTGCGCGTGCGCGCGTGCGTGTGTGTGTGTCACTAAGTCATGTAACCCGCCAGGCCCCAGGCTTCTCTGTCCATTGTGTGTGTGCGTGCGTGCATGCGTGCGTACGTGTGTGCATATGCGTTTGTGTCACTAAGTCATATAACCTGCCAGGCCCCAGGCTCCTCTGTCCATAGAATTTTCCAGGCAAGAACACTGGAGTGGGTTGCCGTTACCTTCTCCAGAGGGAAATGTTTGAAGAAATACATATACCAAAATGTTAATAGTAGCTATATTTCTGTAATAGGAAGATAGTTTTTAGCTACTTTTCTTAATTTTTCACGTCGTTGTTGTTAAACATGTACTACTTTTGAATTGGAAATGTAAATTAACCAGAATGTTAAAGTGTCACAGCTCAAGGGTATGTTTTGGACAACCAGACTTATTTTAAGACATATGTCAGTTTACCAGGAAATTAGCCAGATTTTGAGTGTTTTCCGTATCACATATGGGTATGCCATATGAATGTGCTGACCTTAAAATGTTAAAAGGCCAGAGTATGTTCTTCATCCAGTTACTCCACATCCAGTTACTCTTCACATGAGAGACCTGTTTGGCAGCATCTCATGTATAATTTAAGCAGAATACCAAATGGCCTACTTATCACTCTATTCTCAGTGCAAATATTTAATCAGCAAAGGGTTTTGAAACATCTAGCCTGTTTTCATTAGTGGCAGCAGGAGATTCTGTTGTTAAGCCACTGGAATTAGGTTAGGTTACTGTAACACACAGGAAGCAAAAGATAAGCAAATGAATTTAACCTGGTTTGGCAGACAAACACAGGACCATGTGGCCTATTTCTGTCTTCTAGAAATTTGATCATGTTGGTATGGCTATGTCTCTGACAATTCTGTAAACCATTTACAACTTCAGTGCAGAAAAACCCAAACATTGAACAAGCAGCTAAACTATTTGAGGCTTTTTTCCTGCTAATAGCTTTTCTTGTGACCATTTTATATGTTAGCTTTGCTTTCTATTTTTCTGATTTCTAGGCAGCAGTAATGTTGGGGACACACTCCCCACTGGGCAGCTGTCCAATATTCCATGGCGCCGCGCAGGGGTAAAGTACACAAACAATGAAGCCTATTTTGATGTTGTTGAAGAAATAGATGCGATTATAGATAAGTCAGGTAATTGCGTGCATATTTTCTTACGGGGAAAAACCGTTCAGGTGACAGAAGCTGAATAGAAAACTGATATCCCTTGGCAGTATCATTTACCGGAAAGGCATTCATTTTCAAATCTGTTTATTTTGCCCAGAGGTTACATACAATTTTCATAACCACTAGTTGAGAAGTGCCAAACGTTTGTGAATCAGAGTAAATCACCTTACTTTAAGCCAGTTATCGTATATTCATTTATCTTTCCATTTATCCAGCCTAATATGTAATGTATATCTACTATGCACCATACTTTTTACAACCACTTTGTGTGCAGTCCTTCTAGTAAAGACCCCCAGACTAAAGAACAGTACTGTATTAGAATTGTAATATTTTACTAAAAATATCTAGTCCAACTCTCACATGTTATGTATGGGGAAACTAAGACTTAGAAGAGTTAAATAATCTGTTAAAGGTCACACCACTAGTTGGCATTTGAAAATGACTTACTGTGAATTACAGACAATTATCTCTACAGTGAGTTTCATTTTTATTATGAAAATTCCATTGTATGGTCTAGTTGCTGTACTGTTAAAGAATAATGGTTCCTACTTCTTAACATTTCACTAGAAACTTGGCTAATTTTATTTAAAATATTTGAACTTCAAAAAAAAATGTTCAAACCAACATTATTTGCAGTTGCCAAGATGTGGAAGCAGCTTAAGTGTTCATCAACAGATAAATGGATAAAGAAGATGTGTATATATACACAGTGGAAAACTACTCAGCATAAAATTGAATGAAATTTTGCCATTTGCACAACATGGATGAACTTGAAGAACATTATGCTAAATGAAATAAGCCAGATAANCAGTTGCCAAGATGTGGAAGCAGCTTAAGTGTTCATCAACAGATAAATGGATAAAGAAGATGTGTATATATACACAGTGGAAAACTACTCAGCATAAAATTGAATGAAATTTTGCCATTTGCACAACATGGATGAACTTGAAGAACATTATGTTAAATGAAATAAGCCAGATAAAGAAAGCAGACTCACAGATACAGAGGACGGCTTAGTGTTTACCAGTGTGGAGTAGGGCAATAAAGGGGTGGGAGAATGGGAGGTACAATCAGCTCAGGGTAAGATAGGCTCACGAGTATACTGTAAAACACAGGGAATATAGCCAATGTTTTGTAATAACTGTAAATGGAAAGTAACCTTTAAAAATTGAATAATTTTTTTTTAAGTCAGTCGAAAAAAAGTATTTTAACTTCACATCCAGCAGTCTTACAAGGCTGACTCTATAAAGATAAGGATGGATTTCATTTTCCTTAGAATCATCCTATTCCAACTGGAGATAGGAACAGCCATGGCACTCAGTAAAGAAGTTGTCTAAACTGGTGTAATGGATCCTCTGTCCACTAACCTTTTACTAGATGTGCAAAGCTTCAGTATGTCTGACACCTGGGAGATAGCTCCATTACTGCAGATATAGTGATAGCTCTAGTAAAGTAGAGCTACTTTGCTAGAATACATGCATATTCCAGTGATACCTTTATTGTTCCTATAGGATCTACAGTCTTTGCAGAAATTCAGGGGGTCATCGATGCTTGCATTAAGCTCTCTGGAATGCCTGACCTTTCCCTTTCTTTCATGGTAAGTTTTGTTCTGTTTTGTAACTCCTTCGTGCCTAATATATATGAAGTACTAAATGAAATGATAAATACCGATGCATGTTTCTTTTAGATCACATTGGATTATGTAAGAAATATTCCTAGCACAGCTTCCAAAGACAGTAGCTTACATGATGAACACTGCCTTTATGCATAGGCTGCGGAGAGGGCTTTGCCTCTGAGTATATTAGAAATAGCTTAAATGGCTGGCTGGCTTCTCTGGATCTGTGGTGCTGCTTTTACTGAATTGTTATATGTTTTGTTGAAGGAAATGGCAATCCATTCCAGCATTCTTGCCTGGAAAATCCCATGGACGGAGGAGCCTGATAGGCTACAGTTCATGGGGTCGCAAAGAGTCGGACACGACTGAGCGACTTCACTTTGTTGATATGAAAAGGCATTGGTATTCTCATCATTTTCCATTCAGCATGCTACACTACTGAGAACTACTAAGAGAACTGAGCTCTGATGCTGTCTCTGCCTCTAACTTGTCCTGACCTTGAGCTTTCTTTGAACCTCAGTTTTTTCATCTATGAAGTGGAAATGGAACCACTCACACTTTCTACTTCATGGGAATTACTGGAATTGAATTATTGAAATTCAAGTAATAATGTATATAAAATATTTGTACCCTTGAAAGCATTGTGAAACGATAAGATTGTGTTGATATGGTCATGATAGTAAACTTACATGACTGCTTTATCTTAAGGAAGCATATTTCTCAGATCTCATAATATATCTGACTAGAGTTGCCATATTCTTTATACTTTATGAACATGGTTGTTTTCTCTTTTCCGTGGCAGAATCCAAGGCTTCTAGATGATGTCAGCTTCCACCCCTGCATTCGGTTCAAGCGTTGGGAATCTGAAAGAGTTTTGTCATTTATTCCTCCAGATGGAAACTTCCGACTCATATCATACCGTGTCAGCTCACAAAAGTATGTTGTTGCATCAACCACAGTCTCCTGTCATCTGTCAGTGTGCTGTACAGAACTCACTTTTCCCCTGTTTCATTCTAACAGTTGGTTACTTGAATTCACCATTGCTCCCTTTAGCCATTGCTCACGAGGAGACCCAGAAGAAACTGGTGAAAATACACGTGGAAAATATAATTAGTATACTTTGAATCTTAAGAGTATAGAGTAATAGTAAATATATACCTGAGAGCAAGCATTTGGGACCATGCATAACCTGGATGAAACCATGAACCCATGCCATAATTTTACTATGATCTGTGGACATTATGGAGGATAGAAGGAGACAGACTTACCTGTAGCTCTCTAGGACATCCCTCAACTAACTGGCTTGAAGTCACTCTTCTCTGCACTGAGGTTTAAATGAAGGATTTAGCATCATGGGTTGTAGCTGGTTTGTCCCTTGAAAACATCAGAAAGTATTTGGACAACATCAAAACAGAACTTAAAAGCAGAGGAATTTTTTATTGGCTCTTACCACAGAGAAACTGATATATTTAGTTTGTGTAATTCTAAATTATCTTTCTCTGGGATCTTAATTCATTTCTTGAAACCAGGACTGTTTGTGCCAATTGTTGATGCTATAGTTTTATATCTTGATTTGTATACTTACTGCTCAGAAATTGTATAATNAGAGGAATTTTTTATTGGCTCTTACCACAGAGAAACTGATATATTTAGTTTGTGTAATTCTAAATTATCTTTCTCTGGGATCTTAATTCATTTCTTGAAACCAGGACTGTTTGTGCCAATTGTTGATGCTATAGTTTTATATCTTGATTTGTATACTTACTGCTCAGAAATTGTATAATTTCTGAGTAGTTCCACAACATTGCTATACTCAACTGCCCTGGCTCAGATACTGAACCAGCGGTTCTGTGGGTATTGGATACTCTATACTAGGGTTTTCATGCCACCTCCAGAGCTCACACTATTAATTGTATGTTTTTTGTGGTTGTGTCTGTCTTTCTCTTTATAGTCTAGTGGCAATACCAGTATATGTGAAACACAGCATCAGTTTTAAGGAGAACAGTTCTTGTGGTAGATTTGATATTACAATTGGACCAAAGCAGAATATGGGAAAAACTGTTGAAGGAATCACAGTGACCGTTCACATGCCAAAAGTTGTGTTGAATATGAACCTGACACCAACACAAGGCAGCTATACATTTGATCCAGTTACCAAGGTACAGTCACCTAAAATCAAGAGTGAGCAAGTGTTTCTGCAATCCTGATTTTGTGATCTGGGGACTTGGGAGGACAGAGGGAAGGGTCTAATATCTTGGTTGAAATTAAAGCTCTAACAGCCTAGAATACAGACTGTGCTGTGCTCTGCCACAGGAAAGAATCCTGCATCTGCTTCTAAGTCGATGAACAGAAAAGTGAAATTCATTCCTTCTTCCTCCAGAGTCTGCCTTTTCTTTTCCATTGATAATCCAGAAGTTCACTCACTCTTCAATGAGGAAGATATAAAAACTTTTTAAAAAGAGAAAAGCATTATGTGCATATAATAATCTATTAATGGTTAATAGATATTACAATGCATTAATTGTTAAGAAATTAAGACCTTTCTCTTCCTTTGTAATTTAAAAGCATTATTTCATACTTTTCCATAGAGGATGCTGACTAGGAAAGTTGCCTTCTCACCCTCCATTTATTTGCCTCTAGCAGAGGGAATTCAGAGAAACTGTAAAAGATGATTTTTCTCTCTGCTTCCTGCTTGGGTAAAGAAATGATTCTTTTCCTCAGTAGAGTCATTGAGCTGCATAGTAAATGAAAAGTCTTTTTTTATTTAACTATGCTGCTAAGTCGCTTCAGTCGTGTCCAGCTCTGTGCAACCCCGTAGACGGCAGCCTGCCAGGCTCCCCCGTCCCTGGGATTCTCCAGGCAAGAACACTGGAGTGGGTTGCCATTTCCTTCTCCAATGCATGAGAGTGAAAAGTGAAAGTGAAGTCACTCATTCGTGTCTGACTCTTAGCGACCCCATGGACTGCAGCCCACCAGGCTCCTCCATCCATGGGATTTTCCAGGCAAGAGTACTGGAGTCGGGGGTGCCATTGCCTTCTCCGATCTGTTCCTAAGGAGTCAAAGAATCTCCCCAGAGACCACACAAGGCTGAGGAATTAAGCAGGAGTTCCAGATCCCTAGCCTTCACCCCAGCTTCAACCATAACAGCTTTACTTTCTCATCTGTTACTGAGCTTCCTAAGTATTTCATTTGAACAAAAGGTTCCATCACTAAAAGTTTAAAAGCACTGATTTAGGCCCATCTTCTTTAGTTTTACAGAAAACTAAAGCCCAGAGAGAAACAGTAAAGATGGCATAGTGGAAAGGATGTTTGATACCAGATAGCCTTAGGTTCAAATCCCAACCTTTCCTCTAACTATGTGAACTTCAGCAAGTCATCTGACTCCAGGCAAAGTTTTACATCACAGACTTCTGAGACAGCGTGTGAATAGTGCTGAGCACAGGATTATATCCAAAAGCAGATGCCCAACAAATGCATCTACTTCTTTTTTCACTCTCCATTCAGAGTCAGAGCTATCTGTGGTAAAGCTCAGTGGGAATCCCAGGTCTCTTATTCCAAGACACTGTGCTTTATTTTGTACAGAAGTTTATGGTCTTTGAACCTTGTCTTTGAACATTTGTCTTTAATAAATAGTTCCAATAAATAGTTCAGAATGTTTTTTGTTTTTTTCTTTCTAAGGTACTAACGTGGGATGTGGGGAAAATCACTCCACAAAAGCTCCCCAGTCTTAAAGGACTGGTAAATTTACAGTCTGGGGCACCCAAGCCAGAAGAGAATCCAAGCCTCAACATACAGTTCAAGATCCAACAGCTTGCTATTTCAGGTAAGGAGAAATCTGATATGTGTAAGGGTTAACTGAGTTTTGCTGAGGTCAGCTGCTAGGAGCTTAGAAGAGTAACTGACATTCCGTCTCTACAAAGAGCAACAACTCCAGTATGCCTCTCACTCTCCTTGGTTTTTTAGAGTGATTTTGGAGAGCACCTTATTTCACATAGCTTCCCTTCACCCCTACCCTCATTCAGGCACAAAGAAAGAAATCATTTATACTCAAAGAAAGTAGAATTATCCTTAAAAGACATTGCTTGTCCATATGGGAATCTGAACTAAAATCATTCCCTCCTAGTACTTGAATCTGTGAATGTAGAAGGAACATTGCTTCCAGATCTTGAAACGGACACTGGCTAATGTCAGATTTACTGTATAGTGAACTCTGTTTCTTAAGCAAATATTGTGTTGGTTGGTGTGGCCAGGACTGTAATTTGTTCCTTTCCTTATGTGTTCTTTTTGACACAGGCTTAAAAGTAAACCGCTTGGACATGTACGGGGAGAAATATAAGCCATTTAAAGGAGTCAAATACGTCACAAAAGCTGGAAAGTTCCAAGTGAGGACCTGAGAAGAGGCCAGAATTCGTGAAGATTTATTTGTTTTCCAGGTGTCATCACAATGTATTACTATTAGGTACCAATTGGGTGGGAATACATATTCTAGTTAAAGCATTTGTGTCTAGCCACACACCGCTAACAAAGTTGCTTAGTTATCGATGCAGGGTTCTTAAGGAACTTTAAGCTAAGGAAACTTCTGAATGACTTAGCTTATTTGTACCTTGTCACTTAGGAAAATTTTAGAGGTGGTTTCCTCCACAGGAAGGCACCAGCTAGAGGCTGCACATTTTAACAGTCAAGGCAGAAGTCTACAGTGACAGCCTCTCCCCTAAAACAAGCAAACCAGTCTCAGCCAGCAGACGCTGTCTTAGTCTGTAATGTGATGTGTCAAGTGGAGCCGAATGTCACACTTGATCGTAGCCATCCCCAATCATCTGTCCCAACAGAGGAATAATTCCTCCCACCCAAGAAGTTTACAAAAAACTGCCTCTTCAAGTGTTTGCCTTATTCAGCTTTTCACTTGTGCCATTAAGCAAGCACTGTAGCAAAAGCCACTCCCCATGGCCCTGGCAGGGAGCATTGCTGCTCCATGCTCCATTCTCACTGTACTTGGTATTGTATTTTTTATAAATAAGATTTTTATGTAAAGCTGATTTTGATTTATAGGGACCTTGCGGCAGTAAGTACACTCTCAGTTTTGTGCCACTCAGTTCATCTGTTAGCACAGTGAAAGTCATTTGTATCAAAGGGACAAATGCTTTAAGGTAATAAAAGGGAACACTACTTCTGCTTTTAGGAAGTTATTGCAAGCACAAGCATTTGAGATTTTGAGCAAACTAACATAGTAAAAGAAAAACTTAAGTGAACCTTTGCCGTCTTCATGTTTTATAAAGCTTGTCTAATACCACTTAGAACCAATGAGCCTAAAGCTCTCCTGCCCTAGTTCAGCTAAAGGAGGAAAGTGTGCCTGCCTCAATACTGTCAAATTATTATTTTTTTTTAATCTTTTATCTTTTTTCCTTCCTGTTCTTAACAGATTCAATTTGCCTACATTCTTTGCTTTCAGGGGGACTCTCTTTACATAGTGTGTGCTACCCAAGGCTATAGTCAAAAGATTCCTCTCTGAAACTATTGTTGAAACTGTCACTGGAGTATTTAAATATCTCTACTCTACTGACCAAGTGGGTGAAAGTACATATATAATGAGGCAGAAACAAAATTCTCAGTAACATTGATAAACCTGTATTGATCTTTGTGGTTGGCGAGTCAGCCCGCAGTTATCATTTAACTTGGCTGACTTAGAAGTCCTTGCCCACTTATTTTGGTTCATTAGACATGAAGAATAAAGTTAAGATCTAAGTGCTTGTTCTTGCTATTAGTTTTCTCCCTGTAACTCCATTCATTTTGTTCTTCTCAACTTCTAATTCCCTTTGCCATATGCTAACAATAGCCCTTACACTCACCCCATTCTCCTGTCAAGGCCTGGTGGTTGGTGCTGATACAGGGAGCTCACTGCACAGCAGCATTCTTTGCCTGCCTAGGCACCAAGCCTGCCTTCCATCTAATATGAAAGATCACGTTTTGCAATTTCTAGGACAACCAGTATCAGCTTGGCAGCTAAAATTAAGATGTTGCCAAATGTTTATTCTCTTTGCATAAGGTTGGTTACCCAGTTCAGTTGCTTTTCATTTTAATGTCTTCCTTTTCAAAGTTCATACCTCAAAAGAGCGATCAATACATTTGCTTTTCTTTCTGCAGAATCCCTCGTCTCAACCATCCATATATAGACTAATTTTCTTTCTCTGCTACTCTCCCATATCCCAGCAGATTGTATGCCAAGAGTCCCTTGCCTCTAGTAACTAATGCTAAAACTTCCAAGGAGACTGTTTCCTTTTACAATTAAATTATTGTATTTATTAATTTGTTGGAATCCAATAAGTCCTTTCTCCAGCTCTGGCTACACTGTCAATAAAAAGATGAAAGCAACAAGTTGACTTTTTTTAGCTTGACTGTTAATTGAGCATTCTCAGATGGGCATGCCTCAGTGTTCAAGCAGGCTGAAAATGAAAGTCACTCCATTGTGTCTGACTCTTTGCAACCCCATGGTATACAGTCCATGGAATTCTCCAGGCCAGAGTACTGGAGTGGGTAGCCTTTCCCTTCTCCAGGGGATCTTCCCAACCTAGGGATCAAACCCAGGAATCCCACATGACAGGCAGATTCTTTAGCAGCTGAGCCGTGATCCCGTTTTACTCGGCATCATTACACGAGGTGTGAAGGCTGCAGCAAAGCACTTCCAAATGCTCCTCTCTTGACTGACTATGTTAATAGCCCATATCTAAGACTCACCCTTCCAGCCCAGACTGAACAAGAAGTGATCGGAGCTCCTCTCCCTACCACCACCTGCTGACGACTAAGATCCATGAGTACTTAATCGTAATGAAGTATTTTTCAAGCACAGAATTCCAGATAGTTAAGAATATCCTCTTGTTCTAACTTCTTAAGGGAGTATAACCCAAAAGCTTATTTTCTGCATAAAGGAGTCACCATCATTTTATTCAAAGGGAGTTCATGTGACGGGTTTTCTTAAGTGTCACTGTAGAAGACTCCGTGGAAGATAGTGATCCTGTAGTCCTTTGAGTCATCTGATTTGAGAATAATGAGAATGCAGGAAGGCCACACCAGTGAACATATGGTGAGTAGCAAAGATGAGGCCATGACTACTGTTTCCAGATACTGCTGAGCTAAATTCAGTAGCCTTGGACATTGCCCTGTAAGTTGAACACCCAGAATCTACATCCCTAGTCAGCAGCTTTTCTAAGTTAAAACAGTGATAAATGTAGTCAGCAGTCCTCTCCCTCTTTAGTGATATTTAGATCTAGAAAATCAATCAAAAATACTGATGTCCCAGCTCCACTTTAAGAACCTGTTCCTACTCTTTGAGCTTCCTCAAGCAAGAAGAGGAATATGTCCCCAGAAGCTAGCTCTGCCTCACAGCCGTGTTTGGATCCCTGGACTTCGGACTCTGACATGTAGACTTGCAATATTCCTGTACATGTGATGGCCTCCACATAGAGCTGGACTCTTCTAAGACAGACTCCTTCAACCAGGGGATGGTCTGTACCGTCTGCCTGCTTTCCTCCTACTGTTAGCCTTGTCATTTCTGCTGCTTCTAGTGTATAATCCCCCGGGTTGTCCTTTATTACACAGAACTTGTGAAGAAAATGTATTACCACTGGTTTCTACTTCTTCCAGTACAATACTGGGTTAAATAAAAATCTTTAGTTTCTTCATTTTTGAGGATTAGCTTCACTTGCTGTTCTTCAGAATAAAACTGAAGCCTGATGTAAAAGTTCTTGCTGAAACTAAGCCTATGTACCACAGCTACGAGACCCCATGCCCTGGAGTCCACCAGCCGCAGCCACTGAAACCTGTGCACTCTAGAGCCTGTGCTCCACAGCAAGAGAAGGGCCCCAATGGCCTGCTCAGCACAACCAGAGAAAACCCTCATGCAGCAGCAAAGACCCAGCGCAGCCAAAAGATAGATAAATCGACTTTTTTTTTTTTAAGTTCTTGCTGAAATAACATACCCATCATTTAAAGCTTTATACAAATGTATTTTATTGTTTTAAACAGAAGAGGCAGAAAATATTTGCATATAACAAATCCTAGCTTATAAATGTAGTTTTTCAGTGGTGATATCTCTAGTCAGCATTCAGGGATTTTTTTTTTTTTTTTTTTTAATTTGTTTCACTGTGTCTTGAGCACTGATATTAGAGAAAAGCACATTGGCGTAAAGTGTAAACCAGTGTCTCAAAACACTGGAAGAACTTGGAGAGCAAACATGATTTTTCTTACTTCCTCTAAGTAGTCTTAGTAAAACAAAGGTGATCTTTGGCATAGATTCATAGTTTAAAGGCATTAATATTGCATTTAGATCAGTTAAGCAACTATACAAAGATGCCGAGGGCCTTGAAAATCATCATCAGTTAAAAGGTAATAGAGGAAGCCTGAGTGTACAGTACCAACTTAAGACAAGTTTTACACATTCGATGTTAGGCTCTAACACACATTTGAGGTGGGGAGGACATTCAGGCAAGGGTCTTACTCCTTTACTCATCCAGTTCTGGCTTTGGGAAGAAATACAGTTTCATGTGCTGGGGAATGCTTAGACAGCAGTGAAAGGTACAGGAAAGGAAAAGCTCCCTTCTCTCACTTTGCTAATAGGAAACTTATGGTGATAATTAAATATTATACCCATTACTCCCTTGAACAGCTGTACTTGGGAGGGAGGGGTGGTTGCAAGGGACTTCGTTGTTATTGGCTGAGGGAGGTAGGAATTTCTGAGGACTATCTCCCATTGACTCATCCCCCAGAGTGCCAGAATTCCAGTCTGCAAGTACCACCTCCCTTAGGTAGGAAGCGTCCTTCAGACAGGATTGCCTTTCCATTAAACACTCTTGGAGGCAAGCACCAATTCTCAGGACTGAATTTCAAAAGGATAAAAAGGATCTTCCAAAATTACAAAACAAACATTTATCTTTAAAATCTTGTCTAGGAAGGGTTTAAGGGAAGAATACAAAAGCCAGGACAGGAGACATGATTCGGTTAAAAATAAAATGCAGCATTTCAGCTCAGAAAGAACAGTAAGAGCTAAGAATGATAAGAATGAATGAATAAGGCCTCAGCATAGACCTCTGCAGGCAGTGACAAAGTGTGGAGTGGCCCTGCCAGGAGGGTGGGCAGAGCCACGCCCCGGCTACTCTGCCTCTCCAGTGGCAGAGAGCACCAGGACACACAGTGTGTTCTTGGGATGGCTGCCTTGGCGGGCCAAGGCAGGGTATGGGACGGAAAGGTTTCCTAGCACAGACACTGCTCTGGGGTGAGGTAAAGACAGAACCACATGATACAGTGATTTCCTCCTGACAAAGTGAAATTTGGCTGTGTTCTGTGGGAAACTAGAAGGATTGAACTAGGGAAAGGAAGGAAGTGAGTTCAGGCCCCACAAGCTGAGGCTCCCCAAAGGCCACCTTCCCCTGCCACAGTGAAGCTCACATCTGAAAAAGACCCAGGAAGCACAGCCAGGAGAGGCAGGCAGGGTCAGCAGCAACATGGAAAGCCCAAAACAAATGGAGGCACAGTGATTTCCTTAACTGACTTGCCTGGCCCTGGGTCTTGGGAGCCTAGTGGAAAGAATGAAGGGGTGGAGGCGGAAAGGGAACTGTCCCCTAGGGAACAAGGGCAGAGCAGGGTGTCAGGCTAGTGTTCACGCTTGGATTTTGAGCTTATGTGAAGTCCATGGGCTAGAAACCCAGTCTGCCTACTGGGATAGAGTGTGCATAAGTAAAGCCGTGTTTGAGACAGGCCTTATACGGAGACACGTTTCAGTGTCCATAACAAGAGTGTAAATGTTTTCTAATTTGTATGTCAGGCCAGGATGGTGGCTTTCAACCCCCCAGGAATCTTGGGTGGCTCCTAGGACAAGATCATTTTTGTTCTGTGCAGCAGGGGCTTGCTTCTGTGTTAGCCAGGTTCAACCAGCTGTCTACTGGTACCAGGGAGTCTTTCTAACCCAGCGCAGAGTAAATCCAGCATCTGTTCGAATCTTGATTGAAGCTGCTTCTGCTTCTCGAACAGTCTCCTTCACAGACTGCATGAGGTTCTGGGCATTGTGAACCAGCATCTCTGTGGCCTGCAAGGAAAGAGGAGCTCTCCATTACTCAGAGTCCCTGATGGAGCCCTGCCTCTGAAACAGGCAAGCCAGGAATGGAATGCAGTTTACCCTACCCGCACCTGGCATCACTGGTGGTTTGTAGCTGGATCACCAAAAAGAACCCCAAACTGGACCATCACTGATTGTGGGCTGTACTCTCCGATGGCATCTAGTGTATACTCCTTTGCCGATGTTTGAACAAGCCCCTGCCTTGGGCTCCCCCTCTGCCTAGAATGCTCTTCCCTTAGGTGTCCCAATGGCTCACCTCTCACCTCCTTCAGATCTCTCTGCCCAGTTACCACCTTGCTGAGGCGTTTCCTGCTCACCTTATTTTAAGTCACAAACCACCTTCCCAACTCCCAGTGTGCCTCATCCTCCAGTCTGTCTTCATGTTTCTCTATAGAACTCAGCATCACTAGCTGGTACACTATATGTTTTATCTAGGTTGTTCATCTGATGTTTTATCTAATTTCATCTAAAATTTAAGTAACATGAGGGCAGCAATTTTTGTCAGTTTTGTTCTCTATTGTATTTTAGTGTTATGTCAGTGCCTGTCACATGAGGCATTTCATAAATATTTAATTTATGAATAAAAAAGTAATCACATAAACCAACCACCTTATAAATCCATGAAAATCTAAGTAAGTCTTCTAAACATAAAAAATACAGGACTGAGATCACGCTAGTAACTTATCAATCTATTAACCCAGTAGTTTTTTAAATTCTTACATATTTTTGAGCTATAGATCCTTTGAGAGATTAATGAAGGCTGTGGATTCTCCCCAGAAAAAAAAGCTCAGATGCACAAAATTTGTGAATGCGATATCAGAGGGTTTATGGGCTCTGAGAGGTGTAACTATGGACTAGAAGTCCCAATCAGTTAATCTTTTCACTTGGTCAACAAAGAGGCTGAGACCCAGAAAGATTCAGAGACTTGCCAGCCAAACTCACACAACTGTCAGGGTGAGGCCTCACATTTCTAACTTAAAGTCCTGTGTCTCTTCCATTCTACCACACTGTCAGTTTCTCCTTTTTCTACTAGAATATTTAATGGAACATAGTAGACACTCCCAAATTACATTTTTGTTGGTTAACTGATTAAATGATAAGGTTGGAAACTCTCAGATACATTTTTGTTGGTTAACTAATTAAATGATAAGGTCAGAAATTCTTGAGTCTTACCCTTCCTTCCTTGTCTTTTCTATTTCCTTTCCTTGGGGCAGAAGAGATCACCTGACAGGAAATAGCCAAGTGCCCAAACCCTGCCTAGAACACACGGAAGTTACAGGTGAAGATCCAGTTTGCATGGTTTAGGGGACGAGAGGGTTAAGGTGAGAGCTAGTGAGTTAAAACTTGATAGTTAAGGCAGCACTATTGACCCCAAGAGAAGTAGCCTCCTTGCCTCCTCTCAAGTGCTCCTACCCTCTGTCTCCTGGCCCAGACTTCTCCAAGGAGAGGGACTATGTCTTTTGTTAACTCCTCTACATAGCACATTATACAGTGCCACATATATATTCCAATGTATGATAAGCCTTGTCTGAGCAGTTCAACAAAAGATGTGCTATCTTCCATAAGAAGAAATTGGAAGTCTGCCTCACAGCACAGCCTACTGGAGGGAGTTTAGCAGAGGAAGAGGTGTCCACATGATGGCTTTCTGAAAGACCTGAGCCACATTTCCAGGAGGCAGGGAAGAGAACAAACAAAATACATACAAGAAACACTTTAAGCAAACATTCCCACCATCTTTATTTCAATATCTGTCAAAAAACCAAAAGAGAAGCACCTCCTTTGAGATGTCATTTCCGCCTCACCACAGGCCTAACCACCTCATGCCCCTGAAAAGATAGCACTGTTCATCCTCCCTGAGGTACTTATCATCCAGAGGGCAAGGAAGCAGAAATTCTCCAGCCGCAAAGGTCCAGTGGGCAGGACTGAACACGCACTGGAGACCTCTAAGGAGCCAGGCCTATCCCAGGGAGAAAAAGAACTACGTGGAGTCCTACCTGCTGCTGATTCACTCAACCTCCCTAACCCTCGTTTCTCATTTGTAAAATGGCAAAAGTTGCACAAGAGCTTTTCACTTCTCTTTCCAAATTTCTGATGCATCTCTCCAACATAGATGCCCTTTTGAGAGAGTTGAAGACTCCATCCCATGTCCTGAATACTCATTCCTCAAGGCTGAATTAAATCACCATAAAGGGGCACAGAAGCTGCCGGTGAGAAATCAGAAGCAGNCTCTTTCCAAATTTCTGATGCATCTCTCCAACATAGATGCCCTTTTGAGAGAGTTGAAGACTCCATCCCATGTCCTGAATACTCATTCCTCAAGGCTGAATTAAATCACCATAAAGGGGCACAGAAGCTGCCGGTGAGAAATCAGAAGCAGCAGGTACGTACCTGCTCGGACTCCTCGTCGCTTATGTTGGTCCGGCCCAGCATGGTGGCCTTCACCGTGGACAGGATTTTGAGCTGGGTGCTAATGGTTGGGATTCGCTCGCATACCTAAAAAAGAAAGCTTAATTGAGTATGTTTCTATGTTTTTCTTGCCTGCAAGCTCCTTGAGGGCAAGACTTATCCACCTCTTACTCTCAGTGGCTGGCATGCGGAAGGCATTCAATATATCAGCAGCAGAATTCCATTTGTTTTCCCCCTAGAATCAGTCTAGGCTCTTTGTCCAGAAATGGAAGCATTAACATTCTTTCATTTGATTCAGAAATAAACTTTTCCAACTCTGTCTTTCCCAAACTTACATGCGTATTTCCCCTTTCTGCTATTTCTTTCCATTCTGAGGTGCCTCCTCCTCCTTGCTCACCCAGATTTCTCTCTCCTGCTTTTCTCCCTGCCCCTGCCACTGCCCCCCTTCCCCCCTACCACACACACACATACACACACTTTTCCTGAGTACCTGTAAAAGGTTGGTTCTAATCCGCTTATCTGTGCATTGCTTGGCAACCTCCTTGGCCAACCGAGTCACCTCATCTGAGGCCTTGGCGATGTCCTTGGCACACTGAATCAGTGCCCGCTTGGTGCCGCTGCCTCCTCTGACCAGTCGAGACATCTCAGCCATCAACAGAGCCATGCGCTTGGCTGCTGCAATGATGTCATTGCCCTGGAGAGAAGCGAGACAGAGTGAGCTCACCCCGTACTCTGGCCAAGTTAGAGAGCGAAGTAGAAGCAGAGAGAAGAGAGGAGGGAGCCTGCTGCTCTAGCAGCCCTCTGGGAGGCAAGAAGAGAATACACGGACAGCAGAGGAGAAGTAAAGAGAGGAGTGAGCCAGGGCACTCACTCTAGCATTCAGTGAGAGAGAGAGATCACTAGACTGAAAAAAGGAGGACTTGGATATTAATCTGAAAGGGCAACATGTGAGCCCCAGGCATAGCACTAAACAAGCACTTCAGCATCTCCAGGTTAATCATGTCAATAAACTGGGAGTGGGCCCAAGGAATTGGTTAAACAGGCATTTTCCTTTCTGTGGGAGGAAAGCAGTACAGTTGGCCTGAAGGGAAAAATACAGATGAGCCTTTCCAGATGCTGAAATCATCCTCTTCATCCTTACCCTTGTTACAGATAGCAGCCAAGGATTGCCGCTGTTGAACTAGAATTTAAACCAAGTAACTATTATTAGCCTTGGTGGAAAAAAATTTTTTTCTGACCTAGACAGCTCCTTCCCTCTCTCTACTGCCTCTTGTTTGTACTGTCAGCCTAAAGGAACATGTTATTTTCATTCTTAATGTTTAAAAAGACCAAAAATCAATTCTTCAGTCCCCTCAGCTAAGTGGCTTCAATTAAAGAAACTTTCAGCTAAAAGGATGCTGGAGGAGGCTTTGGGAAAATAAAAATCATGTGTTGAACTGTAACCGGAACCCCTGCAACTAATCACAGCTTATCTTAGATTTGGCATTTTGGTTCATTATAATCCTCATGGGTCATAATGTACAAGTAATTTACTTTATACCTTCAAAAGGCTCATCTTTTGGCTGATAGCAAGCAAAAGTAATAAATGCAGTGTTCAAAACTACCTATAAGGCCAGGCCCTGTGCATTTTTCCCCTCATGCTTTCCAATTTCTAGACAATGCAGTGAAGCATACACAAACCATGCCACAGCAGGGTGCACTGTGAGAGGCATCCACAGGCACCATGAAGTGGCTGATTATTTACACAAGAGGGTGTGTAACCTCCCAGGCAGTCATCGAGGCCAGAGAGAACACAGTTACGGGAAGAACTCATGAGAACAGGAGTATGTTAGACAAGGTTGGCTAGGCCCACCTCTTCCACTGCAGACCTGGGATCATTCCAGGATTTCATGACCTTGGTTAGAGGATAGTGTTGTGCCAGGGTTAGTTATTTATCACCCATCACTCCTCAAATCCTTTCTTCTTGCAACATGCCACCTTCAAAGGGGAAAATGTAATGATCCCCATCCTCTGCTCCCTAAGGCCAGAACTCTGTTGGTTCCTGTCTTGCCTTGAGCCCTCTCTCTTCCCCACTCCCACACCCTGGCCCACTGAAACCCCTGATCAAGCAGTCAGTGAAGCTCCCTTCCCTGTGGGTACCCAATAAGGCCAGCATCTGCCACACAGCCAAGTGCAGGACAGCAAGCAGTCCTCCCCAGAAACCCTGCCATGTAAAGCTGCTTCTCACCCTGATCAACTCTGCCGGAGCCATCAGTGAGAGGTCGGCGGAGAGGAGCTGGGGGTAGGGGGGCAGGCAAAGCCCAATGATCAGGCCAACTGACCTCTTAATGGTCTACAGTGGTTCCTGACCTGAAAGTCATTGAGAGACGCATCCACAGCTTCCCAAGGGGTTTAAGGTTCCAATGTCGGCCACAAGGTCAGTAAGAAAAGCAATCCTTTCAAAAAGTGACCCCATCTCTCTCTAACCCCCAAACATGAATGCAATTCAATTAATCTGGCATTAGCAGACCTATGAAACTTGTGAAGCCAGTCCTAACAACAAGGTGCAAACAGACAGACGCCCGCCCGGCCCAGACTCACAGGACCCGCACAGATCATGAGTGATGCAATGTGTCAAGGCTGCACATGGCCGGATGCATAGGGAGCAGCCCCACTGGGAGGCGCTCATCAGTACCTTACTAGACCACTTGGTAGCTTCCCGATGCAATGACTGAGCCGCGGCCAGAATGGGCTGGTTGACCGGCTGATTGGATGGCATTAACAGCAGCTCAGGTTCGTAATCGTCTTCCATGTCAGGGGGGAGAGGGAACCCAACAGCATCAGCCGCCTCTGCCTCAGCTACAACACTTATACCCACCTTAGCGGCTGGGTTACCCGGCTTGGTCGATGGCAGGAAGGATGAGAAACAGGGACAGTGTTAGTAAGAGCAGTAGGGCTTGGGAAACTGAGCTTCAGCTGGTTTAGTAACCCAAGCTGGCCTAGGATGGGAAAGAAAACGGATTCCCTCCAAGAGTCAGATGAGCCAAGCTCCGCAGAAAGGGAATTCTCAGCCTCCAGCACCAATCTGCTCGTAGCAAGGGAAAGAGGCTTGCTTACTCCAGTAGCAAAGGTTCCCAGAGACATATTTATACAAAGAAAGAAAGAGGCATTCCTTTTTAATACACTTACTACCAAAGAGTAATTCTCGGGTCAGAACATTTTTGAGAAGCCAAACAATCAACAGTAGCTTATTAACTTTAAAAGGAATTCAGAGGGGAAAAGTAAATGTGGCCACACAAGTTGCTTTGAATAGAACAAAGTGAAAAACCTGCTGACTCATATGGACACTTCTGCAGTTTCCTGGACACAAGAGGTATCTTGGGTCAGCTCTGCCAGAATAAATTTATTTTTTTCTTGTTGGGGTTAAGAGTCCCAGAATCTAAAATGATAAACTGGAAGCAACAGATGTCAAATCAGGAAAGAGGAAAGGAAAACACAACTCTGAGTAAAGAGGGCTTATCAAATACCCCACAATCACTCAGCTAGAAGGAGCCTTGGGAAGACACCTCACCCAGCATCCGCCTTAAGGAAAACATACTTCAGAACAGTTGTTCCTATCTGAGGTCCTCAGAGACAACACTTCACAACCTCACTTTGCATCTATCACTAATACTGCTCCAGCAAGCTATTCTTTGGGTACAACCTAAATCTCTCCAATTGTTCTCAGCCCAAACTCAGTTTACACCATTCACAGATAATTAACACATGGACTTGTCAACTGACCAAGGCTGAGTTCAGAGGAGCTCTGATGCCCATGAGAGAATGGGACCTGTGTGTGTTGGGGGAGACAATTAATTTAATACCAGGGATGGGATTCTGAAAGCCCAGGGAGGAAGCAGGGAGATCAGATGCTAAAAATAGGTTGAGGGGGAAAGAAAATGAAAGGAACTGCCCCCCAGTGAAGCCAAACCAATGATATAAATGGCAAAAAAAAAAAAGAATGGCAAACATGGGTTCTTTATATCAAACATCTCAGGGTATGTAATCTCAGATTACAAACATCTCTAACCAAAAGAAAGTAAGAGTTTGTGTCAAATTTTATTTCAGGTTGCTACAACTCCTAAAAATCTTAATCTGCACAGGAAGCCTGCCTCCAAAAACTGACTATTAACTTGGAGGACTCAGCGCCAACAAGTGGTGTAGGTACATTCTAAATCCTTTCACCTGAACAGTCTCAACCAGGACTCATCCCCATTCCTTAGAGGTAAGGCCAGCCCACTCCTTCTGGGTGGGGTTCAGAGTGCCAAAGTGTACAAAGACAGACTGATACAAACACAAACACAGCCCACTCCCCATCTCCCTAAACACACATGGTTCAAGTAACTACTGACTTCACACAGCTTGAAGTCAGCAACCCCCAGAGGCAAACCACCAGACACAGTCAGATTTAAGGATTTCTGGTGATAAACAGCAGAGTAGGATAAAACATCTAGGCCAATGCTGTCCACCTCTCAAGTTTTATGTTTATCTTTACAATTCATGTATATTTTGTGTTCATCTGAACAATGTATTTGGGTTTATTGTAATGAAATTTAAATTTTGTTTAGGAAATTCCCTGGCAGTCCAGTGGTTAGGACCCAGTGCTTTCACTGTTGGGGACACAAGAGACACTGTTCAATCCCTGGTCAGGGAACTAAGAGCTCACAGGCCATGAGGTATAGCCAAATAAATAAATTTTCTTTAAAATCTTTAAAACCAACCTTCACTGTCATCCCCACTCAACTCCCCACATGCACTGGGACTCTGCTAATGGTCCCAGGAGTATGCATGCCCCAGTTGGAGAGACATGATTGATTGTAAGTAAGTCCACAGGTCAGGTCCAACACCAGCAAGGTCACCATTCCTTCTGTGAAGTTGTACTCACAGCTAACAGTTCAGAAAAATACAGAGTTAAAAAAAACCAAGGTCAAATTCCCAGCCTGAAAAATACCCAAGATTAGCTGCATGGGCGGGAGGTCCCTTGGGAACTACATTCAATACAAGAGCTTGAGATGATGGAGAGTGTAAAAAGAAAAGAGGAAAACAGATGTTGCGAATAAAGATGTAGGGTCATAGCAGAAACACAACTGCCTCAAAACTAACAAATAAATTTAACTCTTATCTAGAAAGGCTATCACTCACTTTTCATCATTTAGAGCCAAATAGGGGCTTCCCAAGTGACTCAGTGGTAAAGAATCCACCTGCTAATACAGGAGACACAAGAGACACAGGCTTGATCCCTGGGTGGAGAAGATCCCCTGGAAGAGAAAATAGCAACCCACTCCAGCATTCTCGCCTAGAAAATCGAAAGGGCAGAGGAGCCTGGCAAGCTACAGTCCCTGGGACTGCAAAGAGTCAGACACAACTGAGCATACACACGGACGCAGGGAAAAGTTATTCATGGGGCACAACTGCTACAGCACCCACATTTTCACCAACCATGTTAACATTTACACTTCCAGATCTGCTGGAGTTACCCTGAAGCTGTCTTGAATTGAAGGGTAAGATGATTCTGATAACAGGACAAAGGACAAAGCTTTTAAGATACCAAATATCTGCTTCTATGAGAAAGGAGAAGGAAAATGAAAATATTTCATATAGCTATAGCAGAGCCCACAGAAGACTCTGCCATGTTTGGAATGTGGATAATTACCAAGAGAGCATCTAAAAACATTCAGTGACCCAAAGAAGAGAAATTTCTTAGAGACTAAATGTCCACCGTCAGGGGAGCTGATACTCCAAAGCAAAGAGGAAAGGAAGCTTCGTCTCAAACCACAAGTGTCCTAGCTCTCACTTGAGCTGCTAGAAGGAGAAACTATCAAGTACCAGAAACATCTCACTAACTCACAAGAAAGATGATCCTGCTACTGGCAACAACACAAACCAAAGCAGGGAGAGGGTGATTTTCCAAAAAGACTCTTCCTGGGCTGTGTGTCTGGCTCTTCGTCCTTTCTCAACAAGAAGAGCTTCACTACTTACCTTGCTGGACCACTTGCGAGCTTCATCATGGAGCTGCCTGGCAGCCATCATCATTGGCTGGTTAATCACCTCCCCGGCTTTCTGCTCAGGGAATTCTTCATCCTTCTCCTCTGGTGGTGGGGGCCTGGGTGGAGGGACCTCACCCTCAGGCAGAGGTGGTTTGGGAGGAGCAAGCTCATCTGTCAGCTAAGAAAGAATTGCTAGGTTATAAGTAAAGTCCTTGGAACTATCCCACTAGTATTCTTTCCTTTCCTCTAAAAAGCATCCCCAGCAAATACCCTGAGAAAACCATAATTGAAAAAGACACATGTTCCCAAATGTTCACTGCAGCACTATTTACAATAGCTAGGACATAGAAGCAACTTAGGTGTCCATCAACAGAGGAATGGATAAAGAAGCTGTGGTACATATACAATGGAATATTACTCAGCCATAAAAAGGAACACATTTGAGTCAGTTCTAATGAGGATGAACATAGAGCATTATCACACAGAGTGAAGTAAATCAGAAAGAGAAAAACAAATATCATCTATTAATATATATATGGAATCTAGGAAGTTGGTACTGATGAATCTCTTTGCAAGGCAGCAGTGGAGATGCAGACACAAAGAACAGACTGTGGACACGGGGAGGTCGGGATGTGTGGACATGGGATGAATAGAGAGAGTTGTGTGGAAATATATACTACCATATGTAAAGTAGATAGCCATGAAATTTTCTGTATGACTCAGAGAACTGAAACGGGGGCTCTGTGACAACCTAGAGGGGTGGGATGGGGTGGGAGGTAGGAAGGAAGTTCAAGACAAAGAGGATATATGTATACCTATGGCTTATTCATGTTGATGTATGACAGAAACCAAAACAATATTATAGAGCAGTTATTCTTCAATTTAAAATAAACAATTTTTTTTTAATTAAAAAAAAAGCATCCCCAGAAAAGTCACCCACATTCACAATCATCCACACTGAGCATGAGGACCACCTGCTTCAACCTCAACAGAAGCATATTTTCTTCCTTTTTTCTTCACAAAAAACCAGCAGCTACTGTTTTGGACATATCCCAGGGAGGCATGCATGGCAACACCGAGCCAAAGATCCTCAAAGATCTAAGTTCTAGTCTTAACTTCGGACCAGAGTTGAGGGGCAGCCGCATAAGGATGGAACTTCTCCCCAGGGCCTTGGGTTCCTCATTTACCAATGAGAGGTGCCTAGACCAAATGACTTCTAAGTTCTTGATTCCAAATGTCAGGACTCTGTTGATCCCATAAGAATCCATTCCCCAGAACAGCCATCTCCTGACTGTAACCACCTACCCACAGTCCATCAGATGGAAAGAATCAAATCATATCAAAAAAGAAGTGTTGATGGCTAGGGAAGCACTGGTCATTAGCTATGGGCACAATCACTCAAATTTGTCCTTAACAAATTTAGAAACTTAAATATGGGAAAGCAAATTTGGGACATTAAATATGGGAAAGTAAATCAGGACATTAAATCAAATTATTGCCTTGATAAGCTCTTCCTAAGGACAAGCTATTTCCAATACAGCTATTTTCCCACTCCTCACCAACCTACCCCACTAACTCATCACTCATCACATTCACTCTGACCATAGCCAGCTCCTCTGCTCCAGTCACTCCCCATCAAAGCAGACCAACACCACAGACTCTCCACTTACCCAGCACACCCAATGCATAAGCACTGGGTTAGGACTCCCCTAGATTCAAGAATGAAAGCTGCGTTGTGCCTTTGAGATTCAAGTAAAATAAAACAAAGCTACTTAGTGACAGAGGCTCCAGAGCAGACTACCTCTCTGCCACTACAGTCCCAACACCCTGCTGCTCAGTTCTCCCCATGTATCTGGATTTACTTACTCGGAGCTGTTCAAGGTCTGGTGGAGGAGGTGGGAAGTCAGGCTCCTGTGGTTGGAAGGCTTCTCTGACCTTGGCCACAGCTCCTAGGATCCGGTATCCTGAGTCCAGGAAGCTCTTTTGCAGTCCTAAACACAGACACCCTCACTTTCAGTTGGGTAGGTCAGTACCCTGGAGCACTGTCTGTCCAGCAGAAGAACTGGTTTCCAGTAACAAAAGCTGAGTGTGAAGCCGCCAGTAAGTGGCACACGCAGTGACTGAAAGGGAAGGGAGTTAAGAGCGAGGCAGATGCCCTGAGTCCTGCAAAGTCAGAAGCAGCACAAACGAGCCCTTCCCTGTAGTGCTCAGGGGACCTTCTTGCCTGGACAGCTGACAAGCACTCGGGACATTCCTGGGCAGGAACACTTTGGGATCAGGTGGTGCTCATCACCTCTCATGATAAAGCAGTCAAGAGATAAGCATGCCCCACTCAGAACAGCAGAGATGTCACTTTCAGATGGGGCAGACTTTTCCTGAAGTACTTCTCACCTTTCTCCCTACCTAATCCTTTGCTCCACTTGGCATTCAGCATATTAACCCCTACCCTGAGCTGCTGCTACTGTATCCGGTCACCTAGAATTAAAGAATTTATTCAAACTATTGTTGTTGTTTAGTCACTAAGTTGTGTCCAACTCTTTTGCAACCCCGTGGACAGTAGCACGCCAGGCTCCTCTGTCCATGGGATTTCACAGGCAAGAATACTGGGGCGGTTTGCCATTCCCTTCTCCAGAGGATCTTCCCAGCGCAGGGATTGAACCCATGTCTCCTGTATTGGCAGGCAGATTCTTTACCACTGAGTCACCTGGGAAGCCACTGGAACTATTAGAAACTCCAATTAGGAAACTGAGCACGTCTTTAGCGATGGTGGGTTGAGAAAACGAGGTAGACTTTGCCTGGGGTAGGGATGAAGAGGGCAGCCCCTTCCTCCCACTCTCTCACACTGAGTGGATACTACTCAAAGAAGAGGCTAGAATCACTGGAGGTTCACAGAAGGAAGAAATTCAGATCTTTCCTATCAGAAAGGAGTGAAACATCTTCAGCAGCAATGAAAACATGACCAAAATTCAGCTAACAAAACCCCAAATTCTTTGGTGTAGGATCAAGATAATAACCTAGGAGACCCACAGGTCAACTCAGGTCCTCCAAATTTGACAGAAATAAAGAATGTTGTCTAGAAAAAAAGCATTTTAAGAGAACCAGAAGTTATGCAAGTGACATAAGTTAAATGGTTGATAAATTGGTTATTATGCATCTTTTGAGAAATTCCAAAATAATGATTCAACAGGAGAAGGAGTTATTTAGTCAGACTGCATGAAGAAAGTGCAGAGAAGTTGCTCCAGAGAAACTAACTTACGATAACCCTGCCAACATTGCAGGAAATATTCTGTCCAACGTATTTTGAACATAAAAAGATCGATCTAGCATTCTCAAACTAGCAGGCTGTAGTTTTTCCTCCCAGACTTTGTATGTGGGGGCTTTGGGGTGCATCTTCTTTTCCCTCCCTGTCAGCTGCCTGAATTAACCTCTCAGGTGAGGTGAACCACACCATGCATTGCTTACCAGGGTCAGAAATGTTTCCTGCCACGGCCTTTGCATCCACCACCATTGGGGAGATGGTTTTGCTCAATTCATCAGAGGCAGCTTTCACGGCCTCACGGAATTTGGGATCCTCAGAGTTCTCCACCTCCCTCTTAGCCACCAGCAGGATCCGGTTGGCCCGACGAGCAATGCTGGTTGCCCCAGCGACCAGCATCTGAGGCTGAATGTTAGCCATGGCAACTTTACACTTGTCCAGGTCTTTTTTAATTGCTTCTTCGGAAGCATCCAACAGAGATTTAGTGTCAATGGCTTCGTCCACCAGCCCTGTCCAGAGAACAGAAATGGAATTTAGTTTCTATTTTAGAATAGAGACTCCCAAACCCTGATGCCCACTCATGTGAAAGTAAAACACTCATAATTCTCTCCTTCAGCTCAAAGTCCTTCTTAAAAGCACCACTGGAGGGTGGGTGGAGGGGGGGAGTGAGAATGTAGCCCAGGAGGCCAAACAGATTCAGAGCATTTTTACCAACCGTGGTCCCAGCCTTCTTATATCTACCACAGACACCCAGTAACGCTTTCACATCAGGAGGAAACCAGGATTGTGTCTGAAACCTTTGCTACATCAGCACCACATTATCTGTTAAGAATGCTTTCTCCTCCCGTCTCACTCCCCAGCCATCTGT
The DNA here is from genome assembly GCA_006410615.1 of Neotragus moschatus. Classification (NCBI taxonomy): domain Eukaryota; kingdom Metazoa; phylum Chordata; class Mammalia; order Artiodactyla; family Bovidae; genus Neotragus; species Neotragus moschatus. The sequence continues at coordinate 1,913,269 of SJYA01003202.1, forward strand.
TGCTTGTTGGCAGCTTATAGTGCCCAAGATGAGCCACACGGTGGATTCCGGTAACCTTAACAGCCTGTTTCTTGTTTCTGTTACCTGTCTTCATATGCCCAAGGAGCTCCACTTTCATCACTGGCTGCTATGGACCCCTGTCCCAGCAGGTCGTGCAGGGAAGCTGAAGCACCTACCTCCCTCATCTCTTCCTCTCCCATCCCTCCCTCCACGGAGAATGAAGAAGATTCAGAGATGCCACTTCAACTGCACAGACACAGGTCTGTTGGTTGTTGGTGTCTCCTTTTTTTTAAAAAAAAAAACAAAAAACTACGTAGTCGATAAGTTGGAGGAAATTCTGAGACAAGTTGTATTAAATGGTAGCTATTGTGGTTCCTTGAAATGTGAACCCGTTGAAAATGACAGGGACACTTACTGTATCCACAAACACTGCCTCTCAGCCTCTGAAACCAAACCCCAGCTCAGACAGAGAAAAGACACTATTCAGAGAAAATAGGAGCTGTAACAATAAACATCACACTGGGAGGGCGGCATTAAAATCAAAGGGGCTCAAAGAGTCTCTCTTTGGACAAAGTTGCAAGGCTTGAATGAGAAGCCGCCGCTGCTCAGAGGCCTTAATCAGGGCCAAGTACACTGTCAGGCACGTGACAGTCCCTTTATCCAATTACAGCTTAGTAACATAACCGGTCCTGCTCGAGTTTCTCAGAACTTGTTTCTCATGGATTAGACAGCAAGATTTTTGCACACAACTCTACCTGTCATTTTTTCAACATTATCGATCCACTGGTTCTTCATGGTCTCAAAATGTTCATAAGCAGCTTGATTTCCAGGATTCCTAAGTAAGATGCGGGCAGCTGAGACCACCTGAGAATGACAAAACAACCTTGAAACACCTTCCCACTCAAATATAAGCCCTGAGTGAAGCTTCCCCCTTTTCACCTGCAGGTGGCACTATAAGGCCAAAAGTCAGCGAGTCTCCTTAAAGGCCAAACACTTTAGTTTTGGTCTGATAAGTAGCTCAGCTAATAAAGTAACAAAGTAAAGGAGTGTTTGCTTGATACTTCCAAACATACACAAAACAGACAAATACTTAAGCCCTCCATGTCCTTCCAATTTAAAAAGCACTATTTAAAAAGATACTGATCAACAGATTTATGAATATTTACTAAAAACAACTGTCTATAGTTAACAAAGTACTTCACATCCATTATCAGGCTGAATCCTCACAACAACAAGCCTGTGAGAGAGACAGGATAGTAATTTCTCTGCTTCACAGCTGCAAAAACCATAGTCAGTTACAGCTCTAGGGGAAGGAATTAACATTTGCTGAGTATTTGATAAGTTATAGGCTGTATAACATATAAATATCTGAATTTTCAAAGCAATCCACTAGGAAAGAGTTACCTCCGTTTACATATGAGAAAAGGATTCAAGTCCAGATCTGTCTCCAAAGTCCTGATTCTTTCTATAGTTAGTGTGTTAAGTCTACTGCTGTGTTTCTGTTTTTTAGGAATCTCGGTTTTATACAGAAATTCTATATTTTATTCTTCATGTTTTATGGAACTTTTTCAGGAAAGTTAGATACACTCATGTTTTATAGACATGTTTTTTAAAAAAGCTAGACAAGTATGATTTTTCAAGAGAATCTAACTTATTAACATGCCACACGGATAAAAGCTGAACAATGAAGGGACATGCAAAATGTCCCGTCTCTGCTAACATGCTCCTACTGAATCTAGTATCACAAATCTGTAAAGCCAAGACAGTTTCTAATGTATCACAGGCATTTAAGAAATATATGCTGAGTAAATAAGTGAAAAAATAATAAATTTTCTATAATTCGATTGAAAGAAAAAAATGCACAAACATCACACTAAATGACACTGAACTGATTTTTTTTAAAGAACATCTATCATGTACTAGAACTTTAATTCCTATCCAATTTGTCTTCTTTTTGTTCCCACTCTTCCAATATTCTGTTCACAGTCTGCTATATCTTGGTTATATAATTAAAGAAAAAAGAAAACTAAGTATAAACACAGCTAAAAATGTTTAAATACCATCAAAGAGATGTGCAGAAAGGTGTAAACTCTAAAATCAAAGCCAACTAGCCTCTCAAGATTATCAAATTTTTAACTCTGCATAGGAGGGGGGTACTTTACTAGTTTCTTCTACTTTCAAAACTAATCATATCATTGTAAAAAAAATTCAAACAATATAAAAATGATTTTATAGACACTAAGGGTAAATGTGGGTTTTTTCATGATATTTTATAATAATAAGTGTTCAAAATATATAGAAACTGTCTTGTAGTTAACCTGAACTTACATGATAAAAAGGGAGTAAAACTCACCTGGGGTGTGAGTTCTCGGGCTGTCTTCACTGAGGCCTGAATGCCTTCCACTGTTGATTTATTAGCAGTTCCAACAGCAGCTGCCTTTTCTGCTGTGGCCCCAAGCCTTCCTGAATGGTTTTCAAAGTTAGCTGCCCTCTCATCAAATAACTTGAGGAACAAAACAAAGATATTAAGTAATTTTATTTCAATAAAACAGGTCAGACAGCCTAAGGGAAAAGTCTCTTTATAAGTAGAGGCAGCAACTGCTTGAGCCAAGACTTCAGGAGATGACATCAAACCCCAGCTAATAAGACAACAGTCACACATTGAGTCCTGGCCTTGTCATACCTCCTCAGAAATTTGGTCATTAGCACCACATGTATGCAGACACGNCAGCCTAAGGGAAAAGTCTCTTTATAAGTAGAGGCAGCAACTGCTTGAGCCAAGACTTCAGGAGATGACATCAAACCCCAGCTAATAAGACAACAGTCACACATTGAGTCCTGGCCTTGTCATACCTCCTCAGAAATTTGGTCATTAGCACCACATGTATGCAGACACGTGCACACACACCCTTGAATTTCAGTTCAACTAATGCTTACCAAGTGCAAACAAGACATACAGAGCTGTGTGGTCTACAAGAAGTTCACAGCATCCAAAGACTTAATCTCCCTTTCCCAAAGGCTTATCCTCCTCCAGTTTGAAGAGGTCAGAAAAACCTACTCCAGGTTGGTGGCTGAATGCATTTAAAGGCCAAGACTATCCACGGAGTCCTAACCAGAGCCCCCACCTCCTCTGGGCAGCTCACATATCCCATTACCATTAATGTTGTAAAAGTTCTGCCCCTGACCTCTGTAGGAAAAACGATAGCTGGTGCTCACACCCAGGCCTGACACAAGGGAAATTCAGCTGATTTCCATCACCCGAAAGCCAGACTATCTACTGAATTGTTCATTCAGTTCACACATCTGTTTCAGCATGGATATTATTCAAAGTCGCATACCTCGAAGGGGACAACTGAACCTAGAGGACAGAAGTTCCTCTGTCATCTGTCTGAATAACATTAGGAGGACTGACGCTCAGCAGCAGTCCTGGGTGACACTTATACACAGAGCACGTCAGGACTGCCTAGCATAATCTACCCTCCTCTTTACCTCCTCCAGAAAATCTACCTGCCTGTACTTGGAATTAAGTTCTGCCTCCTAGCAGACACTCTCTAAAGGTCTCTTGGCCCAAAAAGACTCCTCATTGCCAGGGTTCTATGTTTACCCAACTCAAGTCTCTTCTCCATCCTGGCCTCTTCTTTGGATTCAGCCATTAATAGGTTCTTGCCATTTAATGCTCAAAATCTCTTCCTACATCTATGATCTCCTGGTCCTCTTCTCCTGGCCTCCAGTCTTGTTTCTTTCCTTGTCTGGTCTCCCTACTCTGAATATACAAGGCTTTTGCTTGACTTTGTCGACCATCTCAATTCCAGACCATGTCCGCTGCTCCCTCTGACTTAATCTACTGCTTGTTTTTCTCATCACACAACCAAAATTTACTGAGCACTTACTATGTGCCAGGCTCTGGAATGGCTGCTGAAGATACAAAGATGAGTAAGACATTATTTCTGCATCTCAATGAGTTCACATCCTAGCAGGGTTTAAAAGGCCTATAAACAGATGCCAACAATAGTTGTGTGCTATCTGCAATAATAAATTTAAGCATTGATACTTGGGAGGAAAAAGGCAAGTAACCTATCCAAGAAGCAAAGGATACTAGAATAAAGGATAAATAGAAATTAGCCAAAAACGATGATGGGGAAGATAATTAGGTAGAGAGACAGAGAGAAAAAAAACATGGAGAAGAGAAAGGACGGAGTAGGCAAGGAACTATAAGCAGAGAGGTATTTATTGCAGGGACATGAACTGAGAAGCAGGGCTTTGTGCGAAACAGGGGGTAAGGAGAGTATCAGAAGCCAGATCACAGAGCCCTGGCTTTCTCCTATGTAAGGTTTAAACAGGAAAGTATCAGGCTCAGACCCTTAATGTTATTTTATTTGTGCATTAGTGACCGATTCAAAGACAAGTCACAGCTGCATAGTCACACAGGCAGCAAGGGACAAGGATCAGAATTACAGCTGTGGCAACATGAATAGAATTCAAGACATATCTGTGAGATCAAATTAGCTTGTCTTACTTTATTGATGAAGGGAAGAGTCAGTGGCAACTCACAAATTTCCAATAGGAAAAAAACAGGATAATACATGTTGTGGTACCCAGCAGTATCTAGGTAGAGATTACCAACAGAGTTTGCCTACTTATCCAACACCAAGAGAAGTCTGGAATGAAAAAATAGCAAATTACCCCAGCCTAAGTGGACCATGAGCTGAACTGTCCAGGAATCAAGGCCACAGAGCAAAAATGGGGATCATTAGCAAGTAAGAATAACACAAACCTCTGCCCATCTGTTCTACACTGTCTTGGGTGCCTGACCCAACTCCTTCTTCTTCACTGCCAGGACTACAGAGTCTAGAAAACCAAATACTTGCTTTCCTAGATTCCTTTGCAGTCAGGTAGCCTTGTGACAGAGTTCCAGTCAGTGAGACACACACAGAAGTGTCCTGGAGGATTTCTGGGAGTGTTTACTTTCATTTATTCAGCGCCAATGATGTGCCAAGAATTGTGCCAAGAAATGGGAATAATGACAAAACAAAATCCCTGCCCACATGGAGCTTTCATGCTAACATGAGGGAAACATACAAGGAAAAATGAGGTAAATATGCAAGTGTTGATAAACACAAAGGAAAAACAGGATGTGGAGATAAGGAAATTCCTTGGGCTGGGGTTGCTCTCTTAGGTAGTGACCCCAAAGTGATGTTTCAGTAGAGAGCTGAAGAAAGTGAGTGAACAGTATTTGCAGTTATCTGTGGGAGGATCAGAGAAGACAAGCAAGGGCTTCAAGATTAGAACATACAAACCCAAACAAGGAATACTGGGAATACAACACAAGAAGGTCAGTGCAGAGAGAGGAGCATGAGAGGGATGAGAGGTACCAGATGAGGTCAGAGAAGTAGACGGGGACCATCTCAGATGCAGTGGTTTGACAAAGATGCTGGTGTCAACTCACACAAACTCATAGAGCCAGAAGTGCCCATCTCTTCCCAATTCTGCTTACAGTGACTTCACACTGAACCAGTCATCGTGGGAATATTTACATCATGAAAGTCAACAAACTTTACAAATCAGAGTCTTTTGTTTTTTGTTTTGTTTTCTCCTCGAGAGCTGGTCTACCAGCACATCAGTGGCCTTACTGTTCATTGTAAGGACTCTGGCTTCACTCTGGGATAGAGAGGAATAATCTGAAGGGTGTGAGTAAAAGAATGACATCAAATGACTTAAAAGAAGTGTCTTGACTTCTGTGTCAAGAATAAAGTGTCCTAAGGACACACTGAAGGGACAGTTATGACTAGGAGGACTGTTACGGTGGTGATGACTGGGGTGTCCCCATTCCTCATTTCTTACTGCCTTGAACATAATGCCCAGGGCTGCATCAGCCATCTCTATCAGGAAAGATCATGAAAATCACAGAGATGCCAGCTTTCAAGGTGTCAAGCTGCTGAATCAATGCCAAGACTACCTAGCTCCCTGTTTCTTGTTATGTGATAAAAATAAAACCCATTGTTTTCATCTCTGATGGTCACGTTTTCCACTACTTGCAAGTGAAGACATGTCCTAAAGAGATTCCTAGCTGAACTACGTGGTGACTGAAATAAGAAGTGGCAAGGCCTTCCTTCCCTCTTCTACTCTTCATTCACAATTTCCCAACCACCTCAATGTACACTGTAGTCACATTTTACCTTCACACATGCATACGCACACACGGATGGCCAATAGAAGAAATGGAAGACCTCGGACACTCACCTCTTCCCTATTGGGTGCATCAGGAGGAGCAGTGGCTGCCACTGCCAACAGCTTGATAGGAGTCGTGGTATCACTGAAAACATCTGACACCTCCTGAGTCATGGCCTCCTGCATCCGGGCTTTCAGATCCTTAAAAACATTGTTTACAAATGAAATTTTCCATAAATATCCAAAAAGCACATCTGCCACTGTCCTCTCTTCCCATTCATTCCTTCAGTGTTTCTTTCAATGTTACCAACTGTGAGTATCAACCGTGTACAAAGCACTGAGCTAGCATAAAACAGATATAAGAACTGAATCTTGCCCTCTAATCAATTAAGGACATAACCCACACTGCTCTGCCTAAGCAAGAAATCTTATTTCATTTCTTGATGGCCTCTAAGAAATAATACTAAGAATCACAGGGTTGAGCCCAAAGAAGACCATGAGATGAGATAATCCCTCACCAGTCCCAGTGCTGGAGGGGCCTGACATGATCTCAGTAACTGTAAGATACTGTGGATACAGTGACAAATTTCCAAGTAATTTCTTATATTTAGAGGAAAGAAATCAATAATGGATTTTTTTGGATACACGATATTTCAAATAAATTTCAAGAAAAACTCAATAACCAATATATGTATTCATTTTCTAAAATGGATCTAAAGAAGAGAACTCTCAGAAATCATGAAAAAAACTCCTTTTTATAATTCACATTTAGTCCAACTTAAGGTTTTTCTTTGTTTGCTTTTTAGTTGCACAATAAGGCATATGGAACTTCTCTGACCAGGGGGACAAGGGATTGAACCCATGACCTTTGCAGTGGAAGTGTGGAGTCTTAACCACTGGACCACCAGGGAAGTTCCAATCCAAGTCATAATTATAACCAAAAAAGTTTCAGTCACCTCCATTGTTTCTCAAAGTAGATGGCATGCACTGGCTGGTGATATCTAAGAAGATTTTAGGTGTTATACAGAAAAAAATTTTTTATTTTAATAATTGTTTATTTTACAGAATATTAGAAAAAATATAACTAGCTCATCAAGCTCCTGACTTCAAAATTATTATAAACTTTTCTTTTAAATAAGTTTAAAAAAGCAGTCCATTTTAAGTAAAAAAGCTGGCTGACTAAACAAGTATAAGCGATACGTGGCAGAGCAGATATGAAAGAGCTCTTGTATTTCTTGGGAAACACAATTTTAATTGCTATCACACACTGATAAGCTTTTTCCTAATAAACTCTGGATTTTCTTATATTCTTAATCACATCTTTTTCACTTTCCCTAGACTCAAGAAATTATGTATTATAAAAACTCTCTCCCTCCCTAGTTTTTAAATTATAGTTAAGCATAAGAAATGCGATGATACATGCTCCTGAGCTCTACCTTTAAGGAGTCTTGGAGCTGAGATGCAAGAGCTCTCGCCTGAGGGCTCTCCCCTTCTCCTCTGGCAGCCAGGTCAGCCAGCTGGGCTGTCAACTGGTCCACTCGGTCACAGTTTGCAAGAAGATCCTGGCGATAAGGCCCCATCATGACATTAGCCAGACGATGCCCTTCGGCCACAAGTCCTCGGATGGCAGCCTGACCTGTACCAGGAGGGAAAACACTGACACTCACATGGATATGGAGAGGCCAATCATTGTGCCATTCTGGTAAGGATTTCTTTTTTTAATAGTAACATTTAGTGGGGTATTTCCCCCCACCCCACTAAAAGGACAAAACATTTGAGAAATATAAAAATGTAAAAAAATATAAACCACCCATAATCCCATCTCTCGGAGACTAATATATTTGAACATTTCCTTCCAGTTTTTTTTTTAATGCATTGCATGCTCCTCTATATACATATATACATTTCTCTTTTATAAATCTGGGATAAACTATACATTAACTTTTATCCTGTGCTTCTTTTTATTTAACATGAGCATTTTTCTACATCATTAAATATTATTCAAAAATCATGATCTAAAATTTATGTAATATTTTATCATATGAACCTAATTGTTGGCAATTTACTTATTAAATATTTATGTTGTTTATATACATTCTTGTAACTCCTTATAAATATCTCTAATTATATCTCAGAATAAATTCCTATAAGTCAAATTGCTGAGTCAATGGGTATGAACTTTTTTTTTAAAGCTCTTGACATGTAATTCCAAATTGCCATTCAGAAAATTTGTACCAAGTTATTCCTCCACCAGTAAATTATACATCTGCCTGATTAGCCAACACTGGATTAATTAAAATAATTAAAATTTTTCCAATGAATGCAGCAAATGGAATAAATATATCTTTCAGCTTCAACAGGCTTGCTATCATAATATGACCTAAATTCTTATAGTTCCATTCCTAAAATCTCTCAAAAATCAATATTTTAAGTTATCACTTCTACAGGTGACTGTGTGATTCAGGAGACTTCACAACTGAAAATAACCTTGGTAGTTAAGTACCTTTTATTTAGTTTTAAAAATTATATTTAACTGTCAACTTTCTAAGGACTGTAATAACAGAAAGGAATATAATAGAATGAAAGTATACATAAACTAGAAATAATTAGCTCAAAGTTTCAACTGCAACCTGAGGAATTTTCTATTTGCCTGCAACAAAATCATTTATTTGCTAATACTTTTGATTAAATCAAAGAAATACTACTGGCTACATTTAAAGATAGAGTCCTACTGTGGAATGACTTACTCACCAGTGACTAAAGAGCCCCTCCATACCTAATCACAGATGACACAGGATCTCTAGCAACAACGTGCTTATCTTCACTGAAATAAGTTTAATGAGGCCTAAGTCCACTAATAGCCTTACCAACTCCCCGGTCATCCACAGTAGGATTATCAATCCACCGCTGTGCTTGCTCAATCTTGCCTTCAAGGTGGACAGCTGCTTTGGCAGGTCTGCTGTTGGCCACAGCTCTGTTTGTTTTAGTCTGTAAGTTCTGTAGGGCGGTGGCCACCTGTTTGGCTAATGCTCGGGCCTCTGGGGAATCTCCTTTTCCTCTGCAGAGAAAAAAATAGTCCCCTTGTCACACCAAGATACTCTTTACATTGAGATGACTTAATTGATAATAGGAATGCTAATGAAATGATAAATTGCTAATGATTATTATTAACTTGACTTGAAAGGAAAGGGATTTATCTATTTGGCCCTTAAATAAAAAATTAATACTATAAATTCTGATTGTTTTTCCTAGTTAAGATAGTTAAACATGAGTTTGGTCATTCTGGCTCAACCAAGCTCAACCATTTGGTAAGCTCAGCTCAGTCAGGCATCAATAGATTAGCTGACTGATCCTTCCCTCCAGCCGGCCACCTCAAGAGTATGACTCATTTTATAGCTCAAGTCCAGTAGGTCATAGAAAAGTAAACCAGGAGAAGTGTACCTGTCTCACTGATAAAACTGCAAATATTAGCCTACCTGACAGAATGACTAATTTAGATACCATCTCAAGAGCTCCTTTATCATTCTAAATTTTTATACTTTCTCCATTTTTGTAAAGCTGGACAAAAAAGGTAACTGTCCTGTCAGGAAGTTTTATATAAATACATATATTAGATATATATTATGAGTAATGATGGCATATGACCAAACATGAAGGTCTGCTGTTATCAGTGTCATCATTAATTCTCTCTTCATTAAGAAACATTAATGAGTGCTTGCTATGAATATGGACTTGTGTTTAGATCCTGAGAACACAGCTTCCTACTCTGTGTATTTTTATATCTAGTAAAAATGTAAGCAGACTGTACTAACAGGCTAATATTAGTAAACAGATACCTAAATTTATATATTGTATTTTGCGTGTGTGGGCGCTCAGTCGCTTCAGTCGTGTCTGACTCTTTGAGACCCTATGGACTGTAGCCCACCAGGCTCCTCTCTCCTTGGGACTCTCCAGGCAAGAATACTAGAATGGGTTGCCCTGCCATACTCCAGGGCATCTTCCTGACCCAGGGATCAAACCCACGTCTCTCGTGTCTCATGCATTGATAGGCGGGTTCTTTACCACTAGCACTACCTGGGAAACCCACTGTATTTTACAATTGTCTAGTTATACATTTTCCCACCTAGATAATTTAAGATTTGGGGTATAAAGCAGTGACCCCCCAATTGATTGAGCTTGATACCAAATCAAATCTCAGCTATTACATAAGCTGCTCTCTGTCACCACAACCTCCTGCCTAAAGTATGTCTACCCTGCTCTCGCTCATTTCTATCTCATGGTCTGAGGCAGGAGTTTGCTTTATTAGCCAATATTGCTCTCTTAGCCAATGTAAGATTTAAAAGAACTCTAAAGTGCCTCTTTGGGAAAAAGGTAGGCACTCTCCCATGGAAGAACAGAAACTGAAACATACAAGATAAATGAAACACAGAAAAACAGGAACTGAAGCATTCAAGTATCTTAAATCTCTCAAGATACTTGACTATCATTATCCCTGGAGAAGTGGCTAGAGGACTGAGGCGGGAGAGAGAATCAACTCTTAACTTTTGCCATTGTACACTTTCTTAATGTTCTTTTAGCATGTGATGTAGTTGCTTTCTTTAAGACAGAAAAGTATCTTTCAAAAGGAGAAAGCAATACCTTTTTTCAATATAATCAAAGTAGTGCTAAGAAGGCCTTATCTGTCTGATTTTTAAAAAAGTCTTCAAAAGAAGCTGTGGTAAGAATATCATATTTAAGGATCTTTTATAATTGCTACATAAAAAATATACTGCTTAGGAAGGAAGAAAATATTTTCTTATGTCTCCTCAATACTACCCCCACACACACCCCTATCTTTTCACAGCTAGCCAAAAGTTATTTTCCTCATTTGCCTGGGAAACAGAAAAGTCACAAATATGGTATAGCAGGATGCCCTAAGAAATCTAAAAAACAGATCCCAAAAAAGGTGTTCTTAGTATCCTAAATTAATTAATTAATTTAAAACCATCTGCCCTTACCATGTCACACAGAATCAATGAGAATACAGGAGAAGAGCATCATATGTGCATTTAACCTATTAAATTCAACTATGTATGTGCTTAAAGGGGATAAGGGAGGAGTTAAAGCATCATTTAACTGATTAAATACATACTGTCTCCGTAGATCTCCTAATTTAGAAGTCAGAGCAGATATTTCTCCAAGAGAACGCAGAATGTCATCTCTCTCTTTAGGATCATCACATAATTCTGCTATTTTCCGAGCTTCAGCCAAAGCTCCTCGAATCTGTTCTTCTCCTTCTGGTCCACCATTTGGATCTGCAAGCCAATTCTACACACACAGAAATGAAAAAGAAGCACACTGTGATTTACTCATGAACCAATTTATTCAACTTAACAAGTTCATCAGAAATATTTCAAAAGTAACCACAAGGCATATCAGCAATAATGCTAGTCCTTATTATTTCACATTGGTTCTTGCTAAGGTAAAATCAAATAAATTCATCTTGTTAAAACTGACTTTTTTTATTCTCATCAGGATAAAATATCTTCATGAGTTTTATCTTATCTTTGAACTAATCATACCTTATTAATTCTTTAGTTTCTTAAACATTTTTCTTCATGAAATACTTGAAAATCATTTTACAGTAGAGTAGTATCAAAAACTTTTCAGCATTTAACATTGCTATGACCAAATATAGTTGTGAATTCTGAGATGAAGAACAGCTTTAACATACTGCCTGGAGAATCCCAGGGATGGGGGAGCCTGGTGGGCTGCCGTCTATGGGGTCGCACAGAGTCAGACACGACTGAAGCGACTTAGCAGCAGCAGCAATCTCCATCAGGAACTAGGAGAATGGTACTAAGAACACTTATTTTTAACTAACTGAAGTATTCAAAATTAAGATCTCCATTTCAAAATATATATAAACATTAGTCTTAAGCCTGTGGTAGTAGGAAACGTGTTAACAGTGACAACTGCTGGGAATCAGTCACCACTTAGAAACCCACAGAAAATTGGAGGGAGGGAGATATAGGATATTTATGGAATATTTCTCTTTGTCTTTTATTTCTCCCCCCTCCTAAAAATCACCATCGCTACCTGAGCAGCATCGATCTTCTTTGCAATGCTCTGCTTTGAGTTGGTCATGGCTTCCAACTTGCGGGCTGCATTTTCCACTTTTGCTGTGAGCACATCCAGACCCTGAGACACTTGCTGGGCTTTCTGCATGGCCACGGGTGAGGCTCCTTGTCCTCTACTCAAATAGACAGATGTGTTGCTATTGTACTCTCAAAATCTTAATGGCAAAATAATACTAAAAGCATAATGTATATCATTTTGCTAACATATTTGTCCTTTTTCCTTTTCTCCACTAAATCTGAGATAACACAAGGAAACAGAGAGAAACAAAGCAAAACATCCAAACCATCTTAAAACCAGTAGCAGGGACTTTTCTGGCAGTTCAGTGGTTAAGACTCTGAGTTTCCACTGCAACAAGCATGAGTTCAATCCCTGGTTGAAGTATTAAGACCCTACATGTTGTGCAGCATGGTCAAAACAAAACAAAAAAGAAAACAAAAATATCACACAGAAGCTTTAAGGAACTGAATAACTGCTTTAAGACTAGACCTGCAAATTTTGATAATTATAATTTTCCTCTTGGTGGTGATTATATAACCAAACCTAATCTTTAGAGGGGCAAACGCACTTGTGATCTTATTGCTATGGAGGGTTTGTTACCATAGTAAGTATGCTTTAGAAATAAACAGCCCATTAGATTGTCTTATTTATGGGCAAATATACATTGAAAATGTTTCAGGAGGCTGCATGCATGGTGTTACTAAAAGCACACCGCACCAGGACCAAGGAGATCTGTGTTCAAATCCTGGCTCCTGTACCTGTGGAACCTTATGATGTTTAACTTTTTTGGGCTTCAGTTTTCTAACTTAGAAAATGAAGAGTGGGTAGGTAACAATACTTGCCCTGCTTATCAAACAGAGCAGTGCCAAACAAAAATAAATAGTTGAAAACAGTTTGGCAATAAACCAATATACATATATAACTATTATTACTACAGAATTGTCATTGTCATAACCTAATGATAATCTTAGATATCGACCTTCCATCCCTATGCATCCTGTACATATCAAAAACAGTGCTGAGGGAAAGGGTACAGAGTGACAAGTTCTCGCTAAGTTCCTAAAGAACTAATTTCTTTATTTTCTTTTCTCTGAAGTGGTACGCTGCTACTACAAAAAATGATGTGAGTTAGTGGAAATTTATTTTCCCTTTGTAAGAGATTTCCCAAGTCATAAAGAAAGTAAGATATGCCATCTTTTTATATTCATATTTTTTAGTCCACCCAGCCTGGTAAATTCAACGATAGTGAGCGACAACTCCATCATTTGGTCCAATAGCATGGCTGATCATAACCCAAGCTTCTGATTTTAGGATAACCTCCAAAAATCTTTGCTTCCTTTAATGATAGTATGGATTATGGACTTATCATTCATCTATCTAACCTCTTTTTTAAACTTATGTTTCTCATGTATACCAATATTTGAGATAGTGAACTCAATATTTATTGTCAATAATATTTATATATAAATATATACACATGTTTTACTTATGCTTGACACCTCTGTTTTATGGCAAAGGATCTGAGACTTTTGGAAAGATACTTTTTATGTTTTAACTTGCTTTTCTCTTTCAAATCTAATAATTCATGATGAGGAACCTTGTTTGTGTAAGAGTCCAACTGTGAAAAAGTAAAAATATTTATGGGCTACATAATTTTTCATTCAAAAGAAAAAGCTTATTGAGTCCCATGGAGAGGAAAATATACATTTACAATCCTAGGTGACTGAATAAAAGAATACTAAAGAGGAAATTGTTACTGAGTTTCAGCCGCTAAACTGTTAGAAAGTTAGGCATATCCAAGAAAGGATAACAGGGAGACAGCTTTGCAATCTTTCATTGTGAAAGGAGATTGCAGGCGCCAGTGTGAAGCAGACTCACTGGGGCTCCTCATTGCTTCAACCTTTTCTCTTTATAGATTTATGGTCTATCCTGTACAGAAACTACCTCGTTCTCTTGTTCAGATTCATCTTTCTCTAAATACATATAACTGTACTTGAGAATTCCAACTGAAAGCTGTCTACCACACTGTGAAAAGGCTGCAGACAAAAGAGGCGGCAGAGAGAAATTAGAAGAGCTGAGAATTTCGTCAAAAAGGCACTGGCATTTCTCCAAATGGGAACAGGATTTCTTTTTGTCCTTTCTATAAAGTTTCTGTCAGGCTCATGACAGAGGAGACCACTCCACAGCAGGGGAAAAGACCCACTGCCCTCAATGAGACCACATTTATTTATGCAGTTCCTTCTTTCCTTCAAGGTAAAGACTCTTACCCTGAAGCCCATGGAGCTTCCACCGCTACAGTGAATCCATGAACTTCTGGAAATTACACATAATATTGTATAAGCATGTTTATATGCCTCTTTTTTACGTAGAGATTGATAGTCTTCATCAAATTATAAAAATGACCTGGGTCCAAAACAGGTTAGAAACTGTATTTAGGACTTCCCTGGTGGTCCAGTGGTTAAGACTCTGTAATGCAGGGGACACAGGTTCAATCCCTGTTTGGGAAATGAAGATCCCACATGCCACATGGCATGGCCAAAGAAAAAAAAGAACTATATTCTGAATTCCATTAGGTTAATACATTTGAGGCCATGTGTGATGGTGTCCAACACATCAAGGAGTGTTTCTGAGGTCTTAGTTTGTAGGTAATTCCAATTACCTCGAGATGTGTCATGACAATCTTGAAGCAAAATTAAACTCTATCTATACCCCAATTTTCTCAATATCCATAGTATAAAATTTCATAAAAATTGAAGATCTTTCAGAACTTCATTAACTATATGTATGAGTTCCAAACAAACCTATTATACTGAGTTTTCTTATCAGCAAACTAAACAGTTTGGGGGAATGGAGTTGGATTCTAAAAGCCAAAACTTGAAGTAGCTAAGAGATAGGTAATAGAATTATAAAACTAAATGAATAATAATCAAATAGAAACTCAACAGAGCCTAGATATGACCAACACAGAGGATAATCTATTTAACTGATATTTTAAATGACATGTGAAATAATTCCAACTTATGTTTCTTTTTCTCTCCATCATCCTTCATAAAAGACATCTATCCACTATACCTTGTTTTTCATAAGCCTATGACTAGAAACTAAAAAACATATTTCTATTTCAACTTCAACTTTACTACAAGGCATCTACATACTTTAAAAGTTCATCAAAAGGAAAATTCACTCCAATTCCAACATAGAATGTAATACCTACGTTATCTATTAGCCAAAGAGAACTCAGTAAAATTCACAGAAATTTGCTTCTGAATCACTCCATCAGAAGCAAGATCCCAATTGTTACCACCAGTGCTCTGGTGAGAGCAGAGGAACTTTACCTGGCTCGAAGGTCAGCCACTTGGTCAGTCATCTGCCCTAGCATTTTGCAGGTTCCCAGGATCTCCCTGCGTTCTTTGCCTGCACAGAGTTCACCAACTTTTCCAGCTTCATCTAAGATCTGTCTGATGGCCTGTTCACCAGCATCACCTAAAATAAAGAGATATTCAAGGGAGTGCCCTGGTAGCCTAGTGGTTAGGATGTTGGGCTTTCAGTGCCATGGCCTGAGTTTAATCTCTGGCTGGGGAACTGAGATCCCACAAGCCAGGGGCAGCCAGAAAAAAAGAGAGAGACAGAGATTCAATATCTACATTATAGATCTATTAATTATTTAGAAAGGATGCTTTACAAGTCATTTCATTCATGAAGGAATGGATGATTTTAAATTACTAGGGAATAGAAGGCAATACATCTGATAGTTAATAGCCAAGCAGTGCCCTTAAACCATAGGGTGAGGTTACAACCACAGAGACTGCTGAAAAAGATCCTTGTAACTATAAACAGCTGGAGATAATAAGCAGCTTGTGGTAAGCATATGGATGAGATGAAAGTAGGCTCTAACAATTTAATAGTACTTAACACCTCCAAACTCTATTAGGCTTTATACATTCATTCAAATATTAATCTAAAACTGAATAAATATTAGATTAGAAAATCCATAAAGCCTAGCTCAATAACCTATTTGGGTCTTATCTTTATACAAGTCAACTTTGCTTCCCAATTCTTATTAGCATCATCATTTCATCTGCTTAATTAAGTATTCTGTTGGCATAAATGGAAATCTGCCCAATGGGAACTAGAAGAGAAGAGCTTTTATTCAAAATAATTACCTTTCTGATTCAGGGAAAGGGTGAACCAATAATCTGGCAAAAAATGCCCAGTTCACTTTGGTTTATTCCTCTGTGATGAGAGGTAATTAATTCATGCCCTTCATTCTTTAGAGGACCAGAAATGCTTCAGTTAGTCAAAACTATCAGAGAATGGCATATGCCCCTAAATGTTGCAGTAGTTATCTCAGAATTATGAGAGATTATGAAATAAATTCTTTTTTTTTTTTTTTCATTTTCTTTCTGCCTGGTTTTAGCTTTTTGATGTATCTATCAGAAAAGCAAAACCAGAGGGTTACCTGGGGAGGCATTGGGATCACGGAGCCAACCTTTAGCCTGGTTCAGTTTGGAGTCTATGGAGGCCAGTGCTCTCTTCATGGCTTCAGTGTCCTTTTGAAGAAAAGTATAAATTATTTTCTTTGCAAAAACTGAAATACCATGATACAAAGTAAGACAGAGAAGAAGTTACACCATTAACATACAATAGCTACAGTAGTCCTACAACAGCCTTAAAAATATTCTCATCACACCATAACGCTTATTTCTGTCAAAATGCAACATCTTGCATGCAAATCTTCAGTTAATTCTATTATCTGGTCTCCCTATTGCTAAACTATGAAAACTGGTAAAACTGCTCAAGTTAAAGCAGTTTAATATCATCAGCAGGAAAAAGCCCTTTTGTCACATGCCTCATTATCAGCCTTTCTACTAGTCAACATTCATATACTGCAGCCCTGCCAAAGGCTTCCTGGCTTTAGAGAAGCCTCATTAGGATGTGGTGCCACAAATCACAGTTTCTCTTACATCTTGTTTTGAAATACACACACTGGATGATATTTCACTATGTTTAATTAACCCAAGGAACCTGAAATTACTGGTTAGAAGAAAACTGAAAATTTTAATCTAGCAATTTAGTTTTAATTCCATAAATAAACCACTGAATGTATCACAAGAAAGAAATACATTCAGCCTTCTCTGCCACTCCTCATCCTTAGTTCCCTTACCATCCCTAACCTGGAAGAAGAGACAGGATAGAATAAGGGGGTCTCAATCTATTGTTTACAATCAGGATTCATAGTGACTAGCATAAAACCTCCCAGGATATAGCATGAGAAGTCTAAACAGACTAATCACTTTTAAAATATGCACATATTTTAATAGGGTTTTTTTAAGCAAATAAAAATACAGAAAACAATATAACAAATATATATGAACCCATTCTCACAACTGAATGACTGGCCATCTCTTAAGTCTCTAACACCTTAAAAGTCAGTCTCTCTCTCTTTTATTAACACTCAGGGAACTGGCTGTTACAGAGTCCATCCATCAAAGTACAGAATTACCCTCTAAAACTCTAGGGAATGTCTTAAATCCCCACCTTTTTTCAATGTCCACTGTTGTAAATCGGGATTCTTAAAGGTGTGGTGCCACCAGTTCTCCACTTGGGGGCACTAGGCCCATCCCCACTTTAGTGAAGTGAAGTCACTCAGTCGTGTCCAACTCTTTGCAACCCTGTGGACTGTAGCCCACCAGGCTCCTCTGTCCATGGGATTCTCCAGGCAAGAATACTGGAGTGGGTTGCCATTTCCTTCTCCAGGGGATCTTCCCGACCCAGGGATTGAAACCAGGTCTCAAACGCTTTAACCTCTGAGCCACCAGGGAAGCCCCCACTTTAAATGCAAACAAAACCCAGCACTAGCACCAGTAAGTATAGGGAGCATTCATAATTAGGCTTAGAGTTTCAACAGAACTGACCCCAGCTTTTCCAAAGTACTCAGTCAAATTATAGAACTTGCAGCTTTAGATTCCCTCTTTTCCCATCTAAGCAGATACAGACTGTTCTCCTGTTATAAACTTGTCTACCTCAGGCTCTAAAAAACAAATATTCTCATCCACAGCAACTAAAAAGAAGTGAACTAAATTACTGAAAAAATGGAAATAAAATATTTTTATTATTGAGGTGTATGAACTTATGATAGCTATCTATCAAAAAAGACTGAGTTGTAGGAGGATCTATTTTTAAATCCATTTGTATTTAGTGCAAGTAGACAAGTGGCATTTAAGTGCTTTGATTCTCAAATATTTGTTCCTCCTCCATCTTGTTCTCATCACTCTGTACAGCAAACCTTGCCTTCAAAAGTCAACTTTAGTTTAATTCCAAATTAGCAAGACCCAAATTAATATCGTTTTAAAGAAAGCCTCAGGCAATACCCGACCTCCAAGCTGGATAGCCTTCAGGGTCTAATACAAGTTATAGGACTTTGTCTAGATATAGATTTTTTTAAAAATTCACAATCTCTCACCTAGGAAATACTGTGCACATACTGAAGAGGAGAAACTGAAATCACGTAAAAATACTTAATTTAAAACCTCTTAATTCTCTAATACACATATGTATTTAGTAAAAACTTCAATAGATATTTATTATATTTCAAAATCTAAATTTAAGAGGAAACAAAGATCAGAAATTTTCTAGTGTCTACTCTAGCATTAATAGCTATTAGTTAACTGAACATTTCTTGCATGTTAGGTTCTACTTTAGCCATTTTTTTCCCCTCATTGCTTCATTTAACTTCAATTTTAAAGGGCTCAGTCCTAGAAGCCCCATTTGATCTCAAATCTCATTATTTTCTGATGGATGAAATTCAAGAATTTTTTTTTCTTTGACCAAAGAGAGTTATCCAAGATTCCACTAACCTTTTACAGTAATCAGCAAATCTTTTGCTTTGCCAGTTTTGAATTGGTTAATACAGTCACTGCCCAGAAAATTAGCTCAATAAATCAAATTCATAATTCTTACTAACCTAAATAACTGCCTTTACTCACCACTGCCCAAAAATGATTTGAAACACAATAGAAAAACCAGTTTTGCTCAGCATTCAGTATCCTCAAAAGTCACTGTTTTTTCTCTCCCTAATAAAGCATGGCTACCACACTTCAAGGAAAGAATCCAACTCTAAGGATGTGACTAATTTGGTCCTGAGGAGATGTGACAATATGAAAAAGTTAACATTATTTCTTATAATTACTATCATTTTCTCCTAAAAAGAATCAGTGGCAAATATGCAATGAAGATACATTTTTTAACTGGGAAATTAAATTAGTTAGCAAAAATTTTAACAGAATAAATTTTAGACAATTTTGAGATTTAAAACTGGGAGGGCCACATTAAATTATTTCTGGAATAAGACAAGTTGTAAATAATCATTTAAACACAATACATTTAAATGTCATATCTATTGGGTTGACCAAGAAGTTTGTTCAAGTCCCCAACAAACTTTTTGACCAACCACATTAAAAGCAAAAATGTCTATAGGAACATAAATTTTGGTGTCCTAAGAATGTCATAAGAATTTGAAGGGGAGTGTTTATTACGGAAGTAACACAGAATTCTGATATAACCAACAACAGAAGTATACTAACATTAGATATAATATAAACAAATTCAACTAGGACTAAGAAGCAATTTTGAGATATTTATAAAGGATGAAAATAACCATAACTCTGTGGCCAACTACATTATATACCACAGAGCTTTTAGTTAAACCTTGCCATGTAGGTCTAAGTACCCAGAGTACACTCTGGGTATGAAACAGAAGAGAAAAAAACTGCACCTTCACTAAGTACTTTTCTCTACAATATCTCAAATTTGGGAAAGAGAAAAGTCTTCACCAACCTATTCTCTGTTTGTTGTTGCTGTTCGGTTTTGGGTTGTTTTTTTTTTTTTTTAGTGAATATAAAAAAGATCAGATATAGTTGTGCAGCTCTGGGGACAGCTGGCAGGGCTCTGGCCCCTCCTGCTCTGGTTCCTTTTATTGTAAAACTCTTAGGAATTCAGGTTTTAAATGAAAAGAAACACAGTTCCTTGAAACTCCACCACATATACTGAAAGTCAGAAGGACAACCTAAAAGACTTCTTTTTCCACACTTTTCCAGGAACTGAAACACTTCTGAAATTTAATACAGAGTTAGACCTAAAGAACATTGAATAATATTAATACCAAGAACCACTGAGTTCCTCCCACAAACAGTCAAGAGGAAGTGTGGTAGGATAAGTGAGCTCCTGCAATCCCATGCTCTTGAAAATTTTAAATATGGGACTAAGGACCCCCTCTCATTCACTGCCCAACCTACTCTCCTTTTTCCACTAATACCTCCTGTCCCCACCCTTCCCACTCCATTCCATTTCTGACCACATTTCTAACTCCAAATCCATATTTTAAACAAAGATGTTTTTGGAAAGTTAAATTGGGCAGTAACACAAAATCTTGTAAACTACATTTAACCAAGGAGAGAAAGTTGTCTAGCCCTGAACCTCCAGGCAAGCCTCCCAGGCATCAGTTCCTCATCTCTAAGAATACCTTCTCAGTGCTACAATTCTGCACCATCTATGTGCCCCCAATCAGTTGTATCAACTAAAAGATCACTTGGATCAGAAGGGAAATGTCAATTTTACATAGTGGACTTTTCTCCTTTGGTTGGGGGAGAGGGTAAGATATATAAACGCTTAAATTAACTATTTATCTCAGACTCTAAGAGATAAATCCTTTGTTGTGTTAGCTGCATACTAGAATACTAATATTGTATCACATTAAACGACTCATAAAAAGCTCATATATAACCTTATTTTTTCAAAACTGAAATAAAAATCAACACCTAAACCCCAATGGTCTGCAGTAAGGGAAAGTATTACAGGATCACAAGGTCTAAGCAGTATTTCCTTCTTTGGTACTCTAATCTGTACAAAGACATCTGAGTCACTTACTACATTTACCCACCACCAACCTAGGCCCATAGTGGGAGGAGATACACCACAGGGACAAATTCTGAATAACTGACTCAGGGTGCGGTTACAGGAACACCTGATAGGGTTCAAAAATTCTCAGTAATGAAACGTTTTTAAAATCTTTCTCATTTCCTCTTTATTCTCAACATGCATCAAAATACAAGTATATAAACACCAAAAAAGGATTAATATATACTGCTAAATTTACAAAGGGTAAAATGTGAATTCTGTTTAATCCCTAATTTTTTTTGTCTCATAATGTATTCTCAGGAAAAATGCTAAACTAGTTTTTAATAATCATTATAATATATGATTATTGATTTAAGGGGGGAATTTTTATTTTCAAAATAAAAGGAAGGGTTTAAAGTCAAAATACTTTTAAATTTGTAAATCTGCCATCTGAATGCAGGTATAAAACATAAAATAGTTACTGCATTGCCTCTTTAAAATCTTAATTTATTCGGCAAGACACACTTTTACCAAGAATTTTTTCCACTTACTTTCTTCCCCCACTTTTCTAGAGGAATCATCACTTTCCAGGAGAAAACTGCACCAATGGGGAGGCATGAAACAAGTATGGTAAGACAAAGTTAATTCTTTATTGGTAAGGGGTGAGAGGAGGTAAAAATATTGCATGTGTTAAACAGAATGGGAACCCAGGGGTCACAGACAGACACAGGGTCTGATTAATTCACTGCTTACAGGTGAGCAATGAAAGATGCATAATGCTACTGAACTGAAAAATAACTAAAATCTTAGTTACCAACTTCCATTTTCAGGGTAAAATTTTTTTCTCTAAATATTCTTGCAACTAATAAAAACAATTACTCTTAGGGGGTAAGGGAGATAGAGTGGAAAGGGATTGGGATGAGAGTTAGCTATGTCATATATATCTTTTTATAGCATTTTGACTTTTGAATCAGGTAAATGTATAACAAAAGCAAAAGGAAGTTAAAATATAAACATTCATTGCTCATTCTGATGTCATTCTGTACTTAAGCTTCTTTTGGCTGAGCTAATTTTTTATTTATTTCCTTTAATTCTGATAGCTTTATAGTATCCTAACAGTCTGATTCCTTCCAGATCAGCCTAAAACTGAGATGGCTATTAGACTGTGACACAGTGGGGACCAGGTCTATTTCCCTTGTATGTGCCCCTAAGTGCCTAATCTTCCTCCTGAAAACCTCAACTGACCACAGTTTTGGTTTTGGTCTTTAAAGAAGCAGCTCTCAAATTTTCACAAAGTAAAGCTCAGTGACTTATTCTAATTGATGGATGACTTTTCCCCTCTGAAAATAGAAACATGACGGTTGCAGTGCCTGCTCCTCACTTTTTACTATTTCTCATCTGCTAGAAGCAAAGGGAAGAGAATAAGGAAAGAGATTAGGTTAGGGGAACATGAGGTCATAGAGAACGATGGCTGATTCACAGCTCACACAGCAGAACATGCAGTGAGCCAGGGACTGAAGTTAGGAAAAACTTTAGGTACACATGACTTTTTCCTTTTGATTCTGCAGGCTTGGATTACTGTGAAGGACAGGTGCCTCATTGACACTCTCTAGCCTACCTATTTTCATTATGGCTTAAAACCTCAATCATGCATCTCCAAAAGCCAAGTTCCAAAGCCTACAAAGGAGACTGGCATGAGAGACAAATACAGAGATGGCATCACCTGGAAGTTTCCTTTGCTAAGAGCAGGATCCACAGATAACTTAGGGGTCACCCACATGGGGAAATATGCCCCTCAAAAGAAGTCAGTGGGAATGACCAGGTCGAAGCAGTTCCCAGGAACCCGCTCGCAGAGAGGAACTGTTTAGTTGCTCAGTCGTGTCTGACTCTGTGACACCATGGATTAATGGCCCATCAGGCTCCCCTGTCCGTGAGGTTTCCCAGGCAAGAATATTGGAGTGGACTGCCATTTCCTTCACGAGATCCTCCATCTCCAGGAGATCTTCCCGACCCAGGGACTGAACCCACATCGCCTGCACTGGCAGGGGGATCCTTTACCACTGAGCTACCAGGTTAAGTCCCCAAAGAGAGGAAAGCACTCACCAAATATAGAAAGCCTGACATCCCATATCAATGTCTTTCCTCTTGTTTCCCCCTAAAAAACAACTCCTTTTGAGCTAAACAGTCCACCCAGCACACCCCCAAGTCCCATATTCAGTCACATTCTAACGCATAATCGAGCACAGTGCTACACACCGGCACACGGGATAAGGCATGGCACACAGCACAAGAAAACCTCACAGACATGCTTTTTCTCTTTTTAAGCAAGAAACTAAAGGCAAGAGAAAGCTTACCTTCTAAATGTGAGAAAAAGAATAAAACAAACAAGAGAACAAAAAAAAAGATGCATAAAGAAGTCATAACAGGGAAGTGAAAGTTGTCAAACATGCAAAAGCAAAATTAAGTAAAATATCAAAGACTTTATATGATTTTACCATATGGATTTAAAATATAGTCTCAGGACTTGTTCAATAATTTCATGCCTCTGAAAACAAATCCATGGTTAGGATAATCTAATTTCTCCTACACACTTAGTTTAACTTCCTGAGCAACAAAAGAGACAAAATTGGTAATTTTAGGCCCAGCTTCGACCTTAACTTTTAGGTGTCCTAGAGGACAAACAGAGCCCTACTGGACACCCAGTGGAAATCATACAACAAAATCCCTTCTGCAATCTGCTATCAGACTGCTGGGTGGCCCTGGAGATAACATTTGGGTCCATACGGAAGGGGAAGCTGGGTCCTAGAGACAGTGGGTTCCCCCCATTGCCTGCATCTTGGGCTCCTATAAAAGAAGTGTCTCTGTTTCCAATCACTAAACAGGGAGAAGCAGGCTAGAGCAGCACCTCAAACCCCTGCTGCTGGGGTCCAGGAGGAATCCACCAGCCCTCGTGGAGTCCAACAGGAAATTATAGACCAAGGGGAAAGGGACCCCTCAAACTAACAGACAATGTGAAAACTAATATTTCAGTGAAGCTTTCTTTAGGGAGAATGGAATGATAAAGGGACACACCTAGAAATGCCTACATTTTCCTTTGTACATTTCTCTGGGTCAAAAGCCGATTACGAAAAGTTTTCCATAAAATTCAGCTGTAGGCATATTCTGTATCTTACTTAGTAACCTAGCAACAACCACCCACGTAAAAGGCAGGGCTCCTACCCAGGGGAGTATACATCACAGCAGAACTCCTCCACCAACTCAATAAATGAGGCTCTAGTTTGAAAGAAAAGCTACATATCTCAGCTTTTAACCAACATTCACCCCACATACCTATTTATTTGTTCTACCTGAAAACAAAGGAAAAGTGCAAAAGCAGCAAGTAATTAATGAAATAAAGAAATTACTTTCATAATATCTAAGTAGTCCTATGCTGCACGAAATTACAAGATAAAATGTGAGACAATCACACCCCCAAGAGGGGAGAATTGGGGATTTTGCTTATTTCTTCCCCAATAACACGTACCTTGCTGGCCCAGGCATCTTCATCCCAGGAAGTGAGTTGTAATACACGAATGATCTCATTAATTTCAGCGCTCATCTTTTCTACAGTAAAATTGCGATTTTTCAAAGCTTCTTCAATTCCTTGGTTTTTGGAGTTTTTAGTTGTTACAAAAATCTTCATAGCTGTAAAAATAAACAAAAGATCAGAAACTAAGTTTGGAATGTAATCTTGCTGTATTACAATAGTCACACAAGATGTTTCACACTTTGAACATGTTTTGTGCTTCCAAGGTCTTAAAAAGAATATGAAAATAAACACTACAAGTCTGCTATTAAAATTCCACTATCAGCAACCTTCACTGTAAAGAAAACTGAAGGTACAAAACATCACCACATCATGATCAGGGAACTAATTTAACATGCATGTACTGAAGATCCAGAGTCACAAAATATCCACTATTTCTAAATCAGTTACCATCCAGGCCTAATACTGATCCCATCTAACACAAACCTAATGGGACATGATAAAAACAGTCAGTTAAACTGTAACCAAAGTATGCTGCTGCCTTAATCCTAGTGGAAGATCCCAGTGTTGAGTTTATCTTCCATGATTTCTCTTAACATATAGGAAGGACTATCTAACCCCTACAAGTAAAGAAGAAAATAATAATGAAACATTGAAAAAGAAAATATCTTCTCAGAAACTAATAAAATTATAAAAACAAAGATTAATCAACATTTTATTGAGTTACCCAAATTAGAAAGAAATATTTTTCCCAAAAGCCTTTCTGCCACATGGAACAGTTGGCCTCAAAAAATATATTTTTGAGAAGACTGTAAGACTCTATTTACAATTTTTTATTTTCTAGTTTATATAAGGGCTTTCTGAACTCTTACACTCACATCTCCTATTTTAATCACTACCTGAAAAATGACAAAGCAGGAAGGCAGTAGCTGGGGGGGTTACAGTGACGTGCCTTAAAAGATTCTGAAAATAAAGAAACCCTCTTAGAGCTAAACCACCTAACACATAACTTGACTAAGAATATTTACATAAACAATAAGATATGTGATACATACTAGAAATATCTGATACATACTAAACTCTTAATAAGCACAATTCTCTTTTGCTAGTTGAGAGAGCAGCCGTCATGTTCGCATTTCTGGGCTCTGCCCAATGGGGAGGTGATCCTAGTTGGTATAGTCCATCAGCCCTTCAACATAAATAAGAGCTAGGAAAGGGATGTGGACTCACTTCTCTACTATATAGTGTTCTAGATCTATTCCAGCTCCTAATTTTTTTCCCCAAGTACAAATAAAGGGGTCAAGATCCATACATCCAAAACTAGGGCTCCTAGAGAAGAAAAGGAGCCTGTTAGAACTTCAAGGGAACAGTAGTAGGCAATAGGAGAGCAGTTTCACACAAAGAGCAGGAGGAGACCATTAAAGAAAGTGAATCCTGGCTCTTAGCTAACCAGCTGCATTTTTACCTAGGCTGAAGGACATGCAACTAAACAGAAAAGAAAATGAACACCAGAGTTTAGAACATATAAACACTTTTTTTTTTCTTCTGTAAGATAAAGTACAGACAGAAAATACCTGAAATGAGAACTGGCAGCAACTCTTTCACAGTGTTCATTGAGTTCACCAACATCACTCGATGCTCCTGGTGAGTCAGTTCTTGCTGCCTCTCGTCAATCATCTTGGCCATCTTAGTCATTCCTGGGGCACAGGGAATAAATTGTACAGGATGAGTAGTGAAACAATCCAGAGTCAGGCTTTCTGAGCCTATATTCACTATGAATTACTATGAAAGTCCAAACTGCCCACTTATTTAAACATACATACTATCACTGAACTCTATCATTTATAACATTGAATTTTGCAGAACAGTTTTAACTTAAGGCAAATGTATTCTTCTCATTAAAATTAATTTAATAAATATAAATCCTA
This sequence comes from Neotragus moschatus, assembly GCA_006410615.1. Classification (NCBI taxonomy): domain Eukaryota; kingdom Metazoa; phylum Chordata; class Mammalia; order Artiodactyla; family Bovidae; genus Neotragus; species Neotragus moschatus. The sequence goes on from SJYA01003202.1 coordinate 1,939,903, forward strand.
ACTGTGACACAATTTTCACACATTTGACATACATTTACAAATATGTTTAAACTGTTGAAATTAATAAATATATATTTGAAAAAAAAAATTCACAAATAGTGAGTGGGGGAATACATTGGCTGGCTTCCATACCAGTTTTCATGTCATGTACCTGGCCACTGAGCCTATATGTATAAGAACCTCATGTGAGCCTACTACAGGCACGCCTCAAAGATACTGTAGATTCAGTTCCAAACCACTGCAACAAAGTGAATATCACAATAAAGTGAGACATAGGAATGTTTGGGTTTCCCAGGGAATATAAAAGTTATATCTCCACTGTACTGTAGTCTATTAAGTGTGCAATAACACAATCTAAAAACACAAAGTACATACCCTAATTTAAAAATACTTTATTGCTAAAAAATGCCAACTATCATCTAAGCTTTCAACGAATCATGATCTTTTCAACAGTAACATCAAAGATCAGTGATCATAGGTCACCATAACTAATATAATAATAATGAAAAAATTTGAAGTATTGTGAGAATTACCAAACTATGACACAGATAAATGAAGTAGAAAAACAGCACCAAATAACTTGCTTGAGATAGGGTTGCCATAAACCTTCAATTTGTAAGAACACAGTATGTGTGAAACACGAGAAAGAGAACCATAATAAAATGATGTGTATCTGTACTGAGAATCTAGCAGCTGAAAAAAATCTTAAGAATTACAATAACATGTTTTGTTTTCATCTTTAAATTTTTCTCTACTTTCCAATTTGCCCAAAATAAGGAGGGGGGTCTCACTGTCATAATTAAAAACAAACAACAATGTTATAAATGTAATTATGGTGATGACAGCATTTGAAACAATCTGGTATTTCAGAGTCTGCCTGCTAGAAACTTTTGTTTACTTTGGTTATTATTCAGGGGTGCTATGTGAGTCTCTAATAATTTGATTTTCAAACTGCTCTTAGAATTTCTTAAGTAGTTTCACAGATTCTCAAGGGGTACCCAGAGGGAGATAGAAAGGTGGGGATACCCCTGCTTGATCCACACTGGCTCCATTTTTGTCTTTCATATGTTGAGATTTTGCACTAGATTTCATCTGAAGAAATAAGGTTTCTTCATAGTGCTAGGAACAAGTTTAAAGAGTACTTTTCTAAAGCCATTTCTCAGAGATCTTCAATGATAGCTCAGAGAAATTCTTAACTGCCGTTAAGTTTACAGAATGACTGCACTGGAACCTCCAGAATATGCTATTAATTAAATATCATTTTACGTGCGAAAAAAGGATTTTATAAAATGATATGTGATCCTTAATACTAACAAATTAAACATCTAATATGTCTTATCATTAGTCTCATTTACACTTTAAGGAGCCTCAAGTTCATGTTATATGTCTATAATACCAAAAGCTGGTATCTGTTCATGTATTTTGAATATTTAATTCTCAAATGACTACACAATCAGAGATTTAGCTACAGAAGCTCTTCTCTCCTTCTAGGTCTGATTATATTATGCAGTCTTAGGCAAGGGCATGAATCCATAATAGCAGGCATGCTAATGAGCAAGCTAAGAGGTCGCAGAGAGCTCAGGCCAGCTGGCAGACAGTGAAGGAATGCCGTATAATGGGGAATGAAGAGGTCAGGATTCAGGGTGGCCTTAAGCATTGCAGTAATAGAAAAGTATTCCCTACATTCTCCAGCAACATTTGCAATGTCTAGTTCAGCTCATTAGACAGGGCCAGGATTTGCAGAAAGCAGATTCAGCTTTCAGAGACAATGATGTCTCTTCAGTAGAAGCACAGAGTCAGCTCCATCAAGAGAGCAGAGACAACTAAAAATCCAAAGCATCATTACCTACCTTCCACACAAAAAGCAGGGAGGAGTGCTCCTTTCCTCATGATCAACCAAGGACAATTCATAGAACGTTTTATTATAAAAGTAGCATATGACTAACCTGGTCCAAGATTCTTCGTGTAAGTGACTAAATCTTCCATAGTTTCTACCACCTCTGCCACTGTAAGATATTCCAAAATTCCTTTGCAAACTCTAATAATTTTACGAACCTGAAAATATATTTCAGAGTATTCAATCAATTGTGTTAACAATAAGTAGAAAACACAGTGATTCAGATGTGTAGCTAGCCAACATTTTCTCATCCTAAACAATCTTCAATCCTCCATTATTATCTTTACGACTGGGCTTTTTGTCAGGAAGAGGTCTGCTTTGGCCTCGGGATGCCTTACCTCAGCCTCGTCGAAGGTGAGGAGCAGGTCTGATGTGCCGGAGAGGATGCCTCTTGACCCATCAATTAGATAATCTCGAGCAGGCACTGAGTAAGGGTCTGACTGAAGCATCTGGGCTGCTTGGACAAGCTTGGTGCAAGCATTCTCCACCCTGTGGGGAGGAACATGGAGTTAACTCACTGGCAGAACCAAGCAGAAGAATATTACATGCAAATTCAGTGGATGTAAATGGAGATAAATTCACATTTTTTTCCTATATGGAAAACAGACAAGAGTTTACAGCTTTTAAAATAGGCAATTAAGGGCAGCACATTCATTCACTCACTGCATTAAGCCTTTGTTCTTCATTATTTCCTGACTATAAAACATAATGAAAAGAAGTTCTGGACATTTTACTTTAGGGGGCTATATCTCTGTAACTCCTTTGTTTCCTTACTATTCAACCTATACACACTGTCATTAAAAGACACTGAAAACAATTTCAGATTCGACATCTGGAAACAAAATACCAAAGCACTATGCTAAATGAAAAAAAAATAATAATCAGACAAACCAAAGGAATAGGAGGAAACGCAAAGAAAAAGCAGGAGGTAATGTACAAATTTTTCATTCATCTAGTCAAATGGATTTGTTTGACAAACTAGACTGTTTGAAAATAGCCCTATAAAACAGTGGTGTTAATTAAAATGTCACTGGCATTAATAACCAGTCATTAATAGTTTAATATAATTTAGTTTAATAGCATGGGTGACCTGATCAGTGAAGTCAGGTGTCTTTTGGAGGTGGGAGATCATTTTAAAAAGGAACCCAAAATGCATAAAGCAAATATTCACCTTGATCCTCCTGTACTACTAACATGTATTCATTCATTCAACTGTTCTACACAGAGGTGAAAAGGACCTACCAGATCATTTCCTCTAATTCCATACTGAATAAACGCATTATGTTATCACAGAGTAACTTATAAACACATGCAATAAATTACTTTAAGTTAAAATATTTAGCCAAAATTACACATTCTTATTTGAAAACACAAAAAAATGTCCCACGCAAATAAAAGCCCACTCCACAGGCAGTTCTGAGGATCAAAAAAATAATATAAAAGTCCACAAGTACAAGGCAGTCTTGCACTGTTAATAAACAGAATTAAATCAACCAATTAAACCAATCAATTTCAATTACGTAAAAAGCATTGGGCTATGGACACTATAAGTATGTATATAAAGATGCAAAAAACACTAACTCTCAAGAAGCATACTCTGGTAAGTCACAAACATCAGAGCCATAAGGCAGCGCATTATTAAGTATCAGCAAAGAGCAAGACCTCACTGACATGGCTTTTGATCAACAATCTTAGGTGACTGGCTATATTTCATTAAAATTTTTAAATTAAAATTAAAATCTAATTTGAAATTATATAATATATATATATATACATATGACAAAAACATATACACATATATAAAACTCTAAGGCATACAGTAAAAATTTTTCTTCTCTCCACTATCTCCTAGGCATTCAAATTCCATCTACTTGCAACCAATGTTACCCAGTTCCTCTGTATTCTTCAATAAAAAAGATACTTTATGTACAAAGAAACAAAAACACAGACTTCCATTTTTTTAATATAAATAGGATCACACTATGCATACTCTCTGCATTCTGATTTGTCACTTAATTTAACTTGGAGATGTTCTAATAGAAGTATCCAAAGAACCTCCCTATTCTTTAACACAGCTCCATTAAGTACATAATTTACTAGACTGCTGTAATGAACCACCTTGAACAAACATCTTTTCTGTTGTTCGTGCTGTGCAGCTTCCAAGATATTAGTCTCTTGACCAGGGATTGAATTTGGGCTCAGAAAAAGAAATGCAAAAAAGCAAAATGGCTGTCTGAGGAGGCCTTACTAATAGCTGTGAAAAGAAGAGAAGTGAAAAGCAAAGGAAAAAAGGAAAGATATACCCATTTGAATGCAGAGTTCCAAAGAATAGCAAGGAGATATAAGAAAGCCTTCCTCAGTGATCAATGAAAATAGAGGAAAACAATAGAATGGGAAAGACTAGAGATCTCTTCAAGAAAGTTAGAAATATCAAGGGAACATTTCATGCAAAGATAGGCTCAATAAAGGACAGAAATGGTATGGACCTAACAGAAACAGAAGATTTACAAGAGGTGGCAAGAATACACAGAAGAGCTGTACAAAAAAAGATCTTCATGACCAAGATAATCACGATGGTATGATCACTCACACTCACCTCGAGCCAGACATCCTAGAATGTGAAGTCAAGTGGGCCTTAAAAGCATCACTACGAACAAAGCTAGTGGAGGTGATGGAATTCCAGTTGAGCTATTCCAAATCCTGAAAGATGATGCTGTGAAAGTGCTGCACTCAATATGCCAGCAAATTTGGAAAACTCAGCAGTGGCCACAGGACTGGAAAAGGTCAGTTTTCATTCCAATCCCAAAGAAAGGCAATGCCAAAGAATGCTCAAACTACTGCACAATTGCACTCATCTCACACGCTAGTAAAGTAATGCNTCAGCGATCAATGCAAAGAAATAGAGGAAAAGAACAGAATGGGAAAGACTAGTAATCTCTTCAAGAAAATTAGAGATACCAAGGGAACATTTCATGCAAAGATGGGCTCAATAAAGGACAGAAATGTTAAGGACCTAAGAGAAACAGAAGATATTAAGAAGAAGTGGCAAGAATACATAGAAGAACTGTACAAAAAGGATCTTCATGACCTGAACAATCACGATGGTGTCATCACTCATCTAGAGCCAGACATCCTGGAATGTGAAGTCAAGTGGGCCTTAGGAAGCATCACTGTGAACGAAGATAGTGGAGGTAATGGAATTCCCGTTAAGCTATTTCAAAACCTAGAAAACGATGCTATGAAAGTGCTGCACTTAATATGCCAGTTAATTTGGAAACCTCAGCAGTGTCCAGGGGCCTGGAAAAGGTCAGTTCTCATTCCAATACCTAAATAAGGCAATGCCAAACAATGCTCAAACTACCACACAATTGCACTCATCTCACATGCTAATAAAGTAATGCTCAAAATTCTCCAAGCCAGGCTTCAGCAATACGTGAACCGTGAACTTCCAGATGTTCAAGCTGGTTTTAGAAAAGGCAGAGGAACCAGAGATCAAATGGCCAACATCTGCTGGATCATCGAAAAAGCAAGAGAGTTCCAGAAAAACATCTATTTCTGCTTGACTGACTATGCCAAAGCCTTTGACTGTGTGGATCACAATAAACTGTGGAAAATTCTGAAGGAGATAGGAATACCAGACCATCTGACCTGCCTCTTGAGAAACCTGTGTGCAGGTCAAGAAGCAACAGTTAGAACTGGACATGGAACAACAGACTGGTTCCAAATAGGAAAAGGAGTACGTCAAGGCCGTATATTGTCACCCTGCTTAATTAATTTATATGCAGAGCATATCATGAGAAATGCTAGGCTGGAGGAAGCACAAGCTGGAATCAAGATTGCCAGGAGAAATATCAATAACCTCAGATATGCAGATGACACCACCCTTATGGCAGAAAGTGAATAAGAACTAAAGAGCCTCTTGATGAAAGTGAAAGAGGAGAGTGAAAAAGTTGGCTTAAAGCTCAGCATTCAGAAAACAATGATCATGGCATCAGTCCCATCACTTCATGGCAAATAGATGGGGAAACAGTATCTGACTTTACTTTTCTGGGCTCCAAAATCATTGCAGATGGTGACTGTAGCCATGAAATTAAAAGACACTTAGTCCTTGGAAGGAAAATTATGACCAACCTAGACAGCATATTAAAAAGCAGAGACACGACTTTGTCAACAAAGGTCCATCTAGGCAAGGCTATGGTTTTTCCAGTAGTCATGTATGGATGTTAAGAGTTGGACTATAAAGAAAGCTGAGTGCTGAAGAACTGATGGTTTTGAACTGTGGTGTTGGAGAAGACTGTTGAGAGTCCCTTGGACTGCAAGGACATCCAACCAGTCCATCCTCAAGGAGATCAGTCCTGGGTGTTCATTGGAAGGACTGATGTTGAAGCTGAAACTCCAATACTTTGGCCACCTGATGCAAAGAGCTGACTCATTTGAAAAGACCCTGATGCTGGGAAAGATTGAGGGCAGGAGGAGAAGGGGACAACAGAGGATTAGATGGTTGGATGACATCACTGACTCAACGGACATGGGTTTGGGTAGACTCCAGGAGTTGGTGATGGACAGGGAGGCCTGGTGTGCTGTGGTCAGTAGCGTTGCAAAGAGTCTGACACAAGTGAGTGACTGAACTGAACTGAATGAAAACCAAGTACTAACTCAATGGATCACTAGGGATTTCCCAATAAATATCATTTTTAAATGTATATATCTGTAGGACACTATCTAGAAATTGAACTGCTCAGTCATAGGTGTGGATATTAATAGTTTTGACAAACATTGCTATATTGCCATCCACAGAAATTATCAATTTACATTTCCACCATAATGGATAAGAGTACCTGCTTCCTCAGAGTCTCAACAACTCAGAGTATAATCAAACTTAGGCATCTTCACCAATGTGACAGACCAAAATTAATAAATCTCAGTTTGAGATGATACTTATATAACATACAATTAGTAATTTTAAAGGGTATAATTTTCTATGTGCTTGAAAAGAATAAGTTTGCTCTTAATTTTTAGGTGAATTATTTTATATATTCATTAACATAAGCTTGGTAACTGTGCTGTTCAAATCTTTTATATGTTTGCTGATTTTTTTTGGTCTGTTTTATCTAACAATTACTGAATAATAAAAAATATCCCACCAGAACAACAGATTTGTCCATATTCTCTTGCAGCTCTGTTTTTGTTTTACTGAAGCTAACTTATTAGGTACATATAAATTTGTAATTATTATATCTTTCTTATAATTTGAAGCTATAAATCATTAGGTGAAACCTCTCTATATCTCCAATAATTTTTTTTGCTGGTTTATTGTAAACCAGCTTGCTCTATTATATTTGATTGGATACAACTTTAACTCTCCTATCCTTATATTTTCAGATCAAAGGTGGCTCAGTGGTAAAATATCCACCTGCCAATGCAGGAGACACAGGAGACTTGGGTTTGATTCCCAGGTCAGGAAGATTTTCCCTGGAGGAGGAAATGGCAACCCACTCCAGTATTCTTGCCTGGAAAATTCCATGGTCAGAGGAGCCTCGTGGTGTACAGCCCAAGGGTTGCAAGGAGTCAGACATGACCAAGCACATACACACACATCCTTATATTTTACATGTGTCTTTATGAGTCTGATAGTGACAAAATGTATTCATTTTGGTTTGTTTGAAAATGCCTACTTTGTCTTCATTCTTCAAAGACTACTTCAGTAGTACAGAATTCTGACTGATCATTATTTTATCAGCACGTTGAAGGTATCATCTCACTATGATCTGAAAACAGAACCAAAAAGAGATGTAATAGAAGTAGAGGTTGGAGTGATATGGGGCTATAAGTCAAGGAATTCGGACAGTGTCTAGCAGCTGGAAAAGGCAAGGAAATAAATCCTTTCCTTAAATCTCCAGAAGGAACCAACTCTGCTAACCTATTTTGGACTTTAGACCTCCAGAACTGTAAAATTTGTATTGTGCTTGTTGTGAGAGTAATGGGACACTGGCATCCAACTGAAATTCACTAGACATACAAAAAAACACATGAAAATACTACCTATTATGAACAGAAAAAATAATCATTTAAAACCAACCCAGAAATGACACAGATGACAGAATTAGTAGACAAGAAGGTTAAAATAGTTACTATGTGTTTCATATGCTCAAAAGCTAAAGGAAAGACTGAGTAGATAAATGAAAATTATATATTAAAAAAAATACTCAGATCAACTAGAGACGTGTCTGAGATACAAAACTACACTGGATAGATTACTACTAGATAAGATACAGCACGAAGATTTTTTTTTTTCTTTTTTTGCACAAAGATTATTGAAACTGAAGTCACAGCAATGAAAATTATTTAAAATAGGAGAAAACAAAACTTAATAGAAAATGAACAAAGCATCTATGAGTTGTGGCACAATTCCAAGCAGCCTGTATGTGTGTAACTAAAGTCTCCAAAGGAGAGAAAAAGGGACAGGAAAAAAAAATGAAGAAAAAATAGCTACAAGTTTTTCAAATTTAATGAAAAGAATAAAGCACAATGTTCAAAAAGCTTCATTAACCCCAAGCACAAAAAACATCAAAGGACTCACAACAAGCTACATCATAAGAAATTGCTTAAAACCAATAATGAAGAGAAAATATTAAAAGCAGCCAGAGAAAAATGAGACACTTTATGTGACAGAGAAACAAAGATAAGAATAACAACAGACTTCTCATTGGAAACAATACAAGCCAGAGAAGAGTGGAGCAAAGCACTGAAAGAACTTTGGGTGGATACAAAGAAAATATTTCAAAAATTAGGACAAAATAAAGACTTTTCCAGCTATGCAAAAGTTAAAAGAATTCATCACCCAGAAGATATGAACTATAAAAAAAAGTTAAAGGAACTCCTTCAGGAAGAAAATTATACCAGATAGAAGTTTGGATTTACAGAAATAAATGAAGAGCACAAAATGGTAACTATGTGCATAAATATAAAAGCAAATTTTTTTTCTTATTTTTAAATCTTTAAAAGATAATTGACTGGCTAAAGAACTTTTTTAAGATACAAAGTTCATAAAAAGTAAATCTGATTTGGCTGACTAGTTAGACAATGAGGACTGGTTTCACCAATATGGTGGCAAGTGTTTTCTACAAATTAGAGTTAAATTAACATGGAAACATTTGAGATGTGTACAAAATACATAATATGGCAGAAAAGACATGCTTTGCAACTAAACTTATGATTTTAAATATTTAAATTTAAAATAATTAAATATTTAAATAAATGTTTAAATGTATTTCTAATTTAAATTTGGAATATTCAATGTATTCACAAGTATTCAAAGTATCTCAAAAGTCCTTTAGGAATAGTCAGGCTTCTTCTATGGCTCAGCTGGTAAAGAATCCACCTGCAATGCGGGAGACCTGGATTCGATCCCTGGGCTGGGAAGATTCCTTGGAGAAGGGAAAGGCTGCCCACTCCAGTATTCTGGCCTGGAGAATTCCATGGACTGTATGGTCCATGGGGGTCGCAGAATTAGACACGACTGAGTGACTTTCACTTTAGGAATAGTCAGCTGCACTGGCCATCTGCTTCAAGGTTTGTTTGTTTTTTTAACAGCCATTCCTTCTAGCTGAAACGCCTCTTTCTCTCTCCCTTCTTTTGCTTGACTAACCCCTATTTATTCTCTTAAGTGCTTTTTTTCTTTTAAGTTTTCAAACTTTTATTTTATATACAAAGAGTTAGTATTGTTTCTGCATATGGTCCATGTGCTGGATGATCCATTAAAGGGAGTTCATTTAGGCCAAGTTAATGAAGCTCATGTCCTTCAAGTACTGGCTGAACATGTTAAGTTTATATTTCCAGATCAGACCCCGCTGGTTTGAGTAGGCCAGCAAGAGCGAGAATCCTGGCTAAATTTTCTCGAATGGCTCCAGGAGAGCTGCTGGTGACCCACATTGCTTTATCGGTGGCAACAAAGCAAAAGGAACAAGAGAGCACACACATATGCTCTTCTAAATTTGAGGACACAGTTTACCCAGAAGGTAGTGTTGACAAATGACTAGATGTTGCTTTTAAACAACTCTTCCTTGAGAAAACCTACACAAATCTCTAAGTGTCTCTCTTAAGTGTTCACGAGACAAACCCTCCTGGCTTTCTTTTTCCTATCTCCCACCAGAGTGTAAGTTCAGCGAGATCAAGGACCTTATCTTTCCTGTATTCACAGGGTACAATCTCTNAAACAACTCTTCCTTGAGAAAACCTACACAAATCTCTAAGTGTCTCTCTTAAGTGTTCACGAGACAAACCCTCCTGGCTTTGTTTTTCCTATCTCCCACCAGAGTGTAAGTTCAGCGAGATCAAGGACCTTATCTTTCCTGTATTCACAGGGTACAATCTCTGACACATAAGAAATATTCAATAAATACTCAATAAACACTTGTTGAATGAAAAATTTTTTTTTCAAGTACAGGATATGATGAAATCATCTGGCCATCAAAATCATTAAGTTTAAACGGTCATAAACTTATTTCTAGGTCAACATGAACCTTGATGAAATTATAGCAAACATAAACACCACAGAATGCAACTACTGCACTACATCTATTTGAAAAGATAGTTTCTACACAAGTGTTTCAAATTTGGAAAAAGCAAAAAATAAATGAAAGGAATAACCATCATGGAGAAAGGAAACAGGAAAAAGAACAGATGAAATGGAAAAGCTTTACAGGAATCAATTTGATTCTCCACTAACGGTTCCCTTGTGTGGTAAAATGATACGGCCAAAACAGACACTGCATCCTTTCCTTTTACCTACAATAAGACATCTGATCTGTACATTAAAATTTAATGAGATTCATAAAGCCAAACAAATCCCACCATGACTAACCAGTATGCAGAAACAGGAAGGAGACTGTCTTGTCTGTGGAAAGTGAGACTTTTTTCAACCTGCCTGGCTTCTTAAAGTGATCTGCTTTTTAATACAAATCTTTTTTAAAAAGCATGTTAGAGAATGACAGCAGAGATAAAGTCTATTTCTTAAATAATTATAAAATTTTAAAAAAATCTTGACTATATATTAATCATAATTGAATTAGCTACTTTAAATCAATCCGCTAACACATTTTAAGGTTTTTCTCTGCCTTTGAGTCTTTGATCTAAATTAGTAGAAAGCTCTTCTGCTTTAGATCAATGAACCAATGACAGCCTCACAGGACCCACTCATAACCCTCAAGTCCATTCTTCATCAAATTACTACATGATATAACAGCATATCATTTAAGAGATGGAAAGGTTCCAAACTATTCAGTTCCATGTGATTTCAATTATCACTAATCAAGATGCTTTAACTTATGATGAATTTTTTTATTTAAGAAAAACAGATTTAGAGATTATAAAAACCATTGCCACAATACATTTTTTTGGTATTTTTATTTTTTTAATTTTTTAAAATATAAATGTATTTATTTTCATTGGACATTAATTACTTTATAATATTGTATTGGTTTTGCCATACATCAACATGTATCCACCACAGGTATACACATGTTACCTACCCATCCTGAACCCTCCTCCTTCCTCCCACCCCATACCATCCCTCTGGGTCGTCTCAGTACACCAGCCCCAAGCATCCAGTATCATGCATTGAACCTGGACTGGCGACTTGTTTCATATATGATATTATACATGTTTCAATGCCATTCTCCCAAATCATCCCACCCTCTCCGTCTCCCTCAAAGTCCAAAAGACTGTTCTATACATCTATGTCTCTTTTGCTTTCTCGCATACACGGTTATCGTTACCATCTTTCTAAATTCCATATATATGTGTTAGTACACTGAATTGGTGTTTTTCTTTCTGGCTTACTTCACTCTGTATAATAGGTTCCAGTTTCATCCACCTCATTAGAACTGATTCAAATGTATTCTTTTTAATGGCTGAGTAATACTCCATTTTGTATACGTACGACAGCTTTCTTATCCATTCATCTGCTGATGGACATCTAGGTTGCTTCCACGTCCTGGCTATTATAAACAGTGCTGCGATGAACATTGGGGTACACGTGTCTCTTTCCAAAAGTCTACAAGCAATAAATGTTGGAGAGGGTGTGGAGAAAAGGAAACCCTCTTACACTGTTGGTGGGAATGCAAACTAGTACAGCCACTATGGAGAACAGTGTGGAGATTCCTTAAAAAACTGGAAATATAACTGCCTTATGACCCAGCAATCCCTCTGCTGGGCATACACATGGAGAAAACCAGAATTGAAAGAGCCACAAGACATTTTTAAAGATTCTTCTAGACTGCATCCAGAAGTGAGTTCAGTTCAGTTCAGTGGCTCAGTCATGTCCAACTCTTTGTGACCCCATGGACTGCAGCATGCCAGGCCTCTCTGTCCATCACCAACTCCCAGAGTTTACTCAAACTTATGTCGATTGAGTCAGTGATGCCATCCAATCACCTCATCCTCAATCATCCCTTTCTCCTCAGGCCTTCAATCCTTCCCACAATCAGGATCTTTTCAAATGAGTCAGTTTTTTTGCATCAGGTGGCCAAATTATTGGAGTTTCAGCTTCAGCATCAGTCCTTCCACTGAACATTCGGGACTGATCTCCTTTAGAATGGACTGGTTGGATCTCCTTGCAGTCCAAGGGACTCTCAAGAGTCTTCAACACCACAGTTCAAACGCATGAATTCTTCGGCAGTCAGCTTTCTTTACAGTCCAACTCTCACATCCATACATGACTACTGGAAAAACCATACCTTTGACTAGATGGATCTTTGTTGGCAAAGTAATGTCTCTGGTTTTTAATATGTTGTCTAGGTTGGTCATAACTTTTCTTCCAAGGAGCAAGTGTCTTTTAATTTCAAGGCTACAGTCACCATCTGCAGTGATTTTGGACTCAAAAAAAGACTGTCACTGTTTCCACCGTTTCCCTATTTGCCATGAAGTGATAGGATCAGATGCCATGATCTTAGTTTTCCGAATGTTGAGCTTTAACCCAACTTTTTCACTCTCCTCTTTCACTTTCATCAAGAGGCTTTTTAGTTCTTCTTTGTTTTCTGCCATAAAGGTAGTGTCAGCTGCATATCTGAGGTTATTGATATTTCTCCTGGCAATCTTGATTCCAGCTTGTGCTTCATCCAGCCCAGCACTTCACATGATGTACTCTGCATATAAGACAAATAAGCAGCGTGACAATATAAAGCCTTGACATACTCCTTTCCAGATTTGGAACCAATCTGTTGTTCCATGTCCAGTTCTAACTGTTGCTTCTTGACCTGCACACAGGTTTCTCAGGAGGCAGGTCAGATGGTCTGGTATTCCCATCTCTTGAAGAATTTTTGAACGTTTGTTGTGATCCACACAGTCAAAGGTTTTGACATAGTCAATAAAGCAGAAATAGATGTTTTCCTGAAACTCTCTTGCTTTTTCAATGATCCAATAGATGTTGGCAATTTGATTTCTGGTTCCTCTTCCTTTTCTAAATCCAACTGGAACATCTGAAAGTTCACAGTTCATGTACTGTTGAAGCCTGGCTTGGAGACTTTTGAGCATTACTTTGCTAGCATGTGAGGTCAATGTAATTGTGTGGTAGTTTGTGCATTCTTTAACATTGCCTTTCTTAGGGATTGGAATGAAGACTAACCTTTCCCAGTTCTGTGGCCACTGCTGAGTTTTCCAAATTTGCTGGCATATTGAGTGCAGTACTTTCACAGCATAATCAAAGAAGTGAGTTACTAATCTTAAATTCCTTTACTTTCTTTCATATATTACTTCATCTAACATATTGAGGACCTACTACATGCTACATGAGTCCTAGAACTAGACTGGAAGGAAGGTGCGCTACACAGCTTGCAGAATCTTAGTTTCCCAACCAGGGACTGAACCCGGGCCCACNAATCAAAGAAGTGAGTTACTAATCTTAAATTCCTTTACTTTCTTTCATATATTACTTCATCTAACATATTGAGGACCTACTACATGCTACATGAGTCCTAGAACTAGACTGGAAGGAAGGTGCGCTACACAGCTTGCAGAATCTTAGTTTCCCAACCAGGGACTGAACCCGGGCCCACAGCACTGAAAGCATCAAGTCCTAACCACTAGACTGCTAGGGAACTCCCTAGACTTTTTTTTAAGTCCTTATTTTTAAGGGACTTAAAGCAGGTCTACTGCAAATGTTACCACCTTGGTAAGACGAGGCATATAAATAAACAAAATAAGAATTTGTATTTAGAAGTATGCCCAGCACATGCTGAGGGGATACAAAAGTAGAAGTAGTCTTCTTTCTTAACTGAGAGATTACAAGAGTTGTGATAGAAATGTGCTCCTGCCCTCAGAAGCTCAGCACTACTTATAATGACAATTCTCCTAGTAGCATCTCTTTGAGTTGTTTTTTCCATGGAATAATATTCTCCCCATCTCCTTCTCTCCCTCCCTGTCTTTCTTTCTCTGTGTGTGTGTCTCTCTCTCATTCTCTCACAGGGACACAGTCAAGTGTCCTTTCTGTGAACAATAATAAACATTTGCAGTAGACCTGCTTTGACTAGGGAAGGGCAGTTAACAACTACAAAGGACAGGTAAATCCCTTGCCCTGAAGCCAAATAATCTCAATCTACTCTGTCAAAATCAATTATCATATCCCAGCTCACTGATTTAAATGAAGAAGGGAGAGAAAGAGAGCTGGCAAAAATAATACAAGCACACCTTGGAAATAGCGAGGGTTTGGTTCCAGACCACCGAAATAAAGCAAATATCACAATAAAGTGAGACACACAAATGTTTTGCTTTTCCAGCACATGTTATTTTTATACTCTATTGTAGTCTATTAAGTATGCAATAGCATGATTCTCAGAAGAAAAACTACATACTTCAATTTTAAAATACTTTATCACTTAAAAAAAATGCTAACCACCATCTGACAATGCAGGGTTCCCATAAACCTTTGTGAAAATCACAGTATCTGCAAAGCACAATGAAGTTAAATGCAATAAAACAAGGTATGCCTCCCTAAAGGAGAGAGTCTTATGGGCCTATTTAGACATACATTGCTCCATAACTTTAAACCAGAAAGCTCTCTAAAACACTCAGGAAGTTAAACTTTCACCCCACCCCTAAAACACATGTTGAGGCGTGGTAGAAACTATCCCATATCAAACTCACTATTTGAATAAAACCTAACCTTAGACAGTACAGTCACTTAGGTTATAAACACTATTACAAAAAAATGTGTTCTGTTTGCTAAAGACTGCAGTGCTGTGGACCAGAACACCTGAAAATATGATTTCATGGAAGTCGGATTAGCCTGGAGCACATCCAAGGAAGCAGGTCTTTACATCTTGGGACCTGTCCTCTGAAGAGAGAGAGAGAGCTGGTCAAATCACAGGCACATCCGATCAGTCGAAGTACAGACCACACTTGGTAGATGGGAAGGAAACAGGCAGGAGGAAGAAAGAACACAAACAGCTGGTGGATGAGGTTTCCGCCGCTGTAGCCATGGCACCCAACATGGCCATTTCCAACCAGGCTGACCCTGGCATAATGACCTCACAGGCAAAATTGACTGGCCAGGCTATTTCTGCTGTCTTCTTAATGCATGTTCAGACCTTCCCTCCCTTCTTATCTGGGCAAGGTCTCTCGGAGATCATGAAAGGGCCAGATCACTTCCAAGTTTGAGAAACCCATCATATATAAAAATAAAGAAATGCCAAAACAAGGTTATAAACATAGTGGAATATTCAAGTCTTTACACTGAGTAATTTTAATTGCATGATAAAGATTTTCTTTTAAGACTGCCTTTTTTTTCTCTGGGACTATATACATGTTATCATTTGAAAAAAAATTTTGAAGTCCAGGCCCTTCACAAATGTAAGGCCTGGGTGAAAGGCCAGGGGGTTGAGGGTAAGCACTCAATACCCTCTGCTTTCCTAAATTTAGAACCTAACCCAAGATTGGTAAAAATGACTGCTGATGCCTCAAAGATTCTCCCTTTCCTAGGTATTCAAGCATTTAAACTGTTAACCTGATGAATTAGCTCTAATGAAATTCCAGGCACAAGCAACGAGAGTGCAGTCTTTCTAGTACACTTCAAACAGGAAGTATGGCCTCTAATCAACCCATTGTATCTTCATCTCTTTTGTACATATACATAATATTTTTAAGAAATGATAATAATATATAGAGAGATTTCAAAAGACTCATGGAGATATGTGAAAATATTCTTTTATATACTCGCCATTTGGCACAAATTTTACTTTAAAATAGCGAAAGCTAGACTCATTCTGTGGCAACCCAGGACAAACCAATATGCTTTGCTCCTGGCATTGCCATTTCGAGAAAGGTCAGGGAGCCTTAGCCATTAGTCATCCAGAAACCTGAGTGAAGGCCACAAGTAGTTACAGTTTTTAGGAGGGAGTCAGGAACACTGAGTACAATGATAAACTAATCTAGCTCAAGTAGCAAATGCCCAGCATCAACTGACCCATGTGTACACTGAATGGTAACACACTGTTCCAACCCTGGGCTCCTAGATTTAAAGATCCTACAGGGCTTATCCACAAATCATTCCTTTCCTGACCTAACTCAGTGACAGTAATTTTGATTAAAATTAAAAACCACAATGAGTCATGAGTCATACTGAAAAAATTCAAAACCCTTTAAGGGCAACACCAAACTGTTTTTGCTAGAACATGTACATTGAGATAACAGAGCTAAAACACACATAAACATCAAAGGCTCACTAAATTCTTTTATTTCATATGATATTAGAAGGCTATGCAGCCAGTTTCAACTTCCCCTTCAAACAAAACCAAAGCCCAGAGATAACTGACAGAGAAGCAGCATGGAGAGGATGGGAAGGTCTGAAGTGTCACTGCTGGCCAAGTCACATCCTCCTCAAGTCATCATGGCAGGTTATTTGAAAGACAGTATGAGTCACAACCGTATCCTTTAAAGCCTGAATGACTAGTCCTAGCCTTTCTCCCCACCTTCTTTCACCTCCTGTTCAAGTCTAGCATCTGCGAAGGAAGAGGAGATTCAGAGCCTGCAAGGTTCAATCAAGAACACTGCTATTTACAGGTCCATCAGCTCCTCTGGTCTTTCCTCCATCTCATGCTAGGGTTACGGCAAAAACAGATAAACATAGAAATAAGTGTGTCTTACAGATACTGCTGCTGCTGCTACTGCTAAGTCGCTTCAGTGGTGTCCGGCTCTGTGCGACCCCATAGACGGCAGCCCACCAGGCTCCCCCGTCCCTGGGATTCTCCAGGCAAGAACACTGGAATGGGTTGCCATTTCCTTCTCCAATGCATGAAAGTGAAAAGTGAAAGTGAAGTTGCTCAGTCGTGTCTGACTCTGCGATCCCATGGACTGCAGCCTACCAGGCTCCTCCGTCCATGGGATTTTCCAGGCAAGAGTACTGGAGTGGGGTGCAATCATCTCCTCTGTTACAGATACTGGTATTTTTCAAATGTATGCTGATGTTGTCATGATAAATAAAATCAAAATCTACTTTAAAACATTATAAATTCATTGTAACCTTTATTCTTATATATTCTTAATTAACTAGTAATAGTTTACCATTATTACTTGAAGGTCTTATGCTGAAAAAAAGTTAACAGTCACTATTCTACAGCAGAATGTAATGACTGCTGATGTAATGACACAGCAGAGGTATAAATACCTAAACACAAATGAAGTGGAATAAACACAATAAGAGATTCCTCGGTGGTTCAGTGGTAAAGAACCGGCCTGCTAATGCAGGAGAATCCAGTGGGTTCAATCCCTGGATTGAGAAGATCCCTCTGAGGAGGAAATGGCAATCTACTCCAGTATTCTTGCTGAGATAATCCTGTGGACAGAGAAGCCTGGCAGTTTGCAGTCCATGGTGTTGCAAAGAGCCAGACATAACTGAGCACAGACACAATAAGAAAATATTTTTAAGAAAACTGACAAAATCTAAGATGTGGTTTAAAAAAGAAAAAAAGAACAAAATCTGGAAATAAAAGTCAACAGTAGGCTTAACATCAAGCAACAGTCATTCTTAAGAAAGGCTAGTAACAAAATAATGAATATAATTTAGGGCCCAGAGAATCATAAGCTTATAATGACTAAATAATGCTGCTTTGAAACATATAAAGTTAAAATTGACAATTATGAGGAAAGCTGACAAATTTATAATTACTGTTGATTTCAACAGACCTTAATCATAAACAATTTATGATCTATAGTAAGACTATATAACAAGTCAGATAATAATATTTATATGTTGGTCTAATTGATAAAAAGAGAACTCTACACCCAAGCAGAAGAGAATACACTTTCTTTTTAAACACACACAGTACACTTACCAACACTGATCACTTATTATGTCACAGAATTTCCAAGAATCAACAATACATCTTGACTACTGAGTATAAAGCAATTAAATCAGAAATATAGCAATCAAAAAATAAAGGCATATCTCATTTTACTGTGCTTCAATTCACTGCATTTAGCAGATACTGAGTTTTTTACAAATTAGAAGATTTGTGGCAGTTCTGTGTTGAACAAAACTATAGGCACCATTTTTTCAACATCATTTGCTTACTTCATGTCTCTGTGTCACATTTTGATAATTCTAACAATATTTCAAGATTTTTCATCATTATTATGTTTCTTATGGTGAACTGTGATGTTATTACTGTAATTGCTTTGGCATTTTTTAGTAATAAGATATTTTTAAATTGAGGTATGTACATTGCCTTTTTTTAGACATAATGTTATTGCACAATTAACAGACTATAGTGTAAATGACTTTTCTATACACTGGGGAAAAAAATTCATGTGACTTGCTTTATTGCAAATACTGCAGTAATCTGGAACTGAACCCACAATATCTCTGAAGTATGCCTGTAGTAAAAATAATCTTTAAATGTACTACTAAATAATACACATAGGTAAAAGGAATTCACATCAAAATTACAAAACATTTAGGGCTGAACTACTATATATAAATGGGCTTCCTTTGTGGTTCAGCTGGTCAAGTATCCGCCTGCAATGCAGGAGACCTGGCTTCGATCCCTGGGTTGGGAACACCCCCTGGAGAAGGGAAAGACTACCCACTCCAGTGATTTTGCCTGGAGAATCCCAGGGAAGGGGGAGCCTGGTGGGCTGCCATCTATGGCATTGCACAGAGTCGGACACGACTGAAGTGACTTAGCAGCAGCAGCATAAATACCTATAAGCTGTTTACAAGCTTGTTGTAGTCAGACTTAGAGCAAAACTGAGAGCTCAAAATATATTTACTAAAAACAAGAAATACTGAACATAAAAGACAGAAATATTGAAAATAAGATATTCAAATAATAAATTTAACTAATGAATATAAGAGCAGAATTTAATGAAACAGACTTTGGGAAAAAATAATAAAATATAAATCCCCCCATAAGAGTGATAAGAAAAAAAGCAAAAGTAAACAATACTGAACAAAAAAGGAGAGATGAAACGGATAATTTCTTAGAAAAGAATCAGATTGGTAAAACTAACTCAAAATGAATTTAAAACCTGAATTAGATAATAAAAGGAATCTGAAAGAGTAATCGAATTTCTTCCTCTAAAGGACACCAGACCCAGAGAAAGTCTTAGAACCAAGTTTTGCCAAACTTTCAAGGATAGACAATCCTTTTGTTATACAAAATGTTTCAAAGACTAGAAATCTTATTTTATGAGACTAAAATAACCTTGATAACAAAACAGGGTAAGAAATAGAATAACAAAAGAAAATTATAGATCAAGACCCCTCATGAACTAAGAAGCAAAGTCTTTTAAAAATATTAAAGTTGAATTTAGCACTGCATTTTCTTTTCTAAATCACAGTCACATAGTGTTTGTCTCAGAAATGCACAGGGGGGATAATCCCCTGGGGGTCCAGTGATGAGGACTTCACATTTTGACTGCTCAGGCATAGGTTTGATTCCTGGCCGGGGAACTAAGATCCAGCAAGCCTTGCAGAGTGGCCAAATAAGAAAAAGAAATGCATATACAGGTCACCATCAGAAAAGCTGATATTTATGGAGTAAAGACCATCTTACAGAGTAAAGAATAAAAACTGCATGATTATCTGAGCAGATACAGAAAAAGTATTAAATAAAAACAAGCATCATGACTTTTATTTTTTAAAAAAGGTCTTACTACAAGAGAATAAATTAGAGGAGACTCTTCTATGAAAAAAGCTTGAAAAGCAACTGAGTTTATTTGGAGAAAATGATTAAGAAAAAAAGATCGAGAAATTCAAGAAGGAAGCTAGTAATCATGAAAAAAAAATTCAAGTATTTTCACATATATTATCTCACTCATTTAAGCCTCACAATAACTAATATGTTATGAGAAGAGACTCTTACCAGTACAGTTCAGTTCAGTCGCTCAGTCGTGTCCGACTCTTTGCGACCCCATGAACCGCAGCACACCAGGCCTCCCTGTCCATCACCAACTCCCAGAGTTCACTCAAGACTCCCACCCATCAAGTCAGTGATGCCATCCAGCCATCTCATCCTCAGTCGTCCCCTTCTCCTCCNTACAAGCTATTTCAGACAAAGTGATGCAACATGCTGCAGCCTCTGCTTAATTTATCCTATTGGTAGAATTAAAATTGTATCCTAATATGACCTATCAGCTTCTAACACTTGTTCAAAGAATTGAAGGATGCCTTATTCCCTATTCCTTCACTCTGCCCTGTATTTCTGCTGTCATTACCACCTACTCCTCATTTTATCACTGCCTTGTTTCGACATGTTGTCTAACTATCCCTTTTACGTCTGCCCGTGTTCTCTGCCACCTTAATTTCATACTGTCTGCCAATGCAGGAGACATAAGAGACTCCAGTTGGATCTCTGGGTCGGGAAGACCTGCTGGAGGAGGGGATGGCAACCCACTCCAGCATCCTAGCCTGAAGAATCCCATGAGTAGACGAGCCTGATGGGCGACGGACCGTAGGGTCGTGAAGAGTCAGACATGACTGAAGTGACACAGCACACCCACAACATTATCCCTTTTTTGTATTAACCATTTAATTTTTCAAATCAGATAAACTGCTATTTCTAATGCTTTTTCTAGTCTAGTCCCCAAATCAGTGGAAATTATCATGAAATTAAAACAGAATTTTGTGCCTGATTAGAAGAGGACTTTTCTTTGAAAGAACAATAATTTGTAAAGCTACAGTAACATGTATCAGTTATGTTGTTTCATAATTACCATACCCTTAATGAAAAATGGCTCTTTTGTTAAAAATGAAATTAAAAGCCATGTATAGAGGAAATTTATTAAAAATTAAAGTTTATAGAAAGTTATCAGTCAATATAGTAAGCCAATCAAAAACCCAACATTTGCAGAAAGGAGGCAAAATAAGCAAATCATCCTTTTATTAAAATAAAATGAAAGAACTCTGTATAATAGAGATAATAGTACATTATAACCATTTTAATCAAGGAAAAAATGTAGTAGTTGCTTTGAGGAAGCAACCATTATCTAGAAATTTTCACTTACAGGCTTCTTAATAGAACTTTTTACCTTTATTCACAGATTTATAATATTAACTCCTCTCCAGTCACTCTCTACTGTTTAATTTCCTCTCCACATACTTTTATTGCATATGCTTAACATTTCTTAAGTATTTTTATAATTCTATGTACATGTTGTCAAGCTAAATTAGGTAATTTGACAACTTCTCATATTTCTTTTTTTTTTTTTTAATAAATCTAGGTCTAATATTGATATTTGGTTGAGATCTGCCTCAGTGTCCTTCAGTAACAATATGCTTATAAATTAGTACTGAAAGAAATATATTTAATGTGATTTTTATATCTAATAAGACCTCAGGCTAAGATCATGGAATAAAAACAAAAATATGGGTTGAGCATGATTGTGGTTTACATTCTTGGTAACTGAGACCCTTATATTTAGAGAACTGAAGAGGAATTAAAGAGCTTCTTGATGAGGTGAAAGAGAAGAGTGAAAAAGGTGTATTAAAACTCAAATTTCAAAAAGCTTAGAACGTGGCATTGGGTCATATCATTTCATGGCAAACAGATGGGGAAGCAATGGAAAGTGTCAGATTTCATTTTCTTGGGCTCCAAAATCACTGCAGATGGTGACTGCCGGCATGAAATTGAAAGACACTTGCTTCCTTGGCAGACTAGCTATGACAAATCTAGACAGGGTATTAAAAAGCAGAGACTCACTTTGCCAACAGAGGTCCATCTAGTCAAAGATATGGTTTTTCTAGTAGTAACGCAGGGATGTGAGAGTTGGACTACAAAGGAAACTGAACGCTGAAGAATTAATGCTTTCTAACTATGGTGCTGAGGAGACTCTTTAGAGTCCCTTGGACAGCAGGGAGATCAAACTAGTCAATCCTAAACTAAATCAACCCTGAATATTCTTTGGAAGGACTGGTGCTAAAGCTGAAGCTCCAATACTTTGGCCACCTGATGTGGAGAGCTGACTCACTGGAAAAGCCCCTGGGGTTGGGAAGGATTGAGGGCAAGAGGAGAAGAGGGCGACAGAGGATGAGATGGTTGGATGACATCACTGAGTCAATGGATATCAGTTTGAACAAACTCTGGGAGATAGTGTAGGACAGGGAGGCTCGGTGTGCTGCAGTTCCTGGGATTACAAAGAGTTGCATGTGACTGAGCAACTGAACAGCAACAAAAACAACAATATCTAGAGACTGGGAAAGAACCCGTCAGTTCAGCTCAGTTGCTCAGACGTGTCCTACTCTTTGCAACCCCATGAATTGCAGCATGCCAGCCCTCCCTGTCCATCACCAACTCCCGGAGTTCACTCAGACTCATGCCCATCGAATCAGTGATGCCATCCAGCCATCTCATCCTCTGTCCTCTTGCCTCCAATCCCTCCCAGTATCAGAGTCTTTGCAATGAGTCAACTCTTAGCATGAGGTGGCCAAGTACTGGAGCTTCAGCTTTAGCATCATTCCTTCCAAAGAAATCCCAGGGGTGATCTCCTTTTGAATGGACTGGTTGGATCTCTTTGCAGTCCAATGGACTCTCAGGAGTCTTCTCCAACACCACAGTTCAAAGGCACCAATTCTTCAGTGCTCAGCCTTCTTCACAGTCCGACTCTCACATCCATACATTACCACTGGAAAAACCATAGCCTTGCCTAGACGGACCTTTATTGGCAAAGTAATGTCTCTGCTTTTAAATATGCTATCTAGGTTGGTCATAACTTTTCTTCCAAGGAGCAAGTGTCTTTTAATTTCATGGCTGCAGTCACCATCTGCAGTGATTTTGGAGCCCAGAAAAATAAAGTCTGACACTGTTTCCACTGGGAAAGGGTACAAATAGGTGATTTAGGAGAAATATACATAGGAGGAATAATAACTATACAGGTGTAAATAATGAGAATAGATTCAGTTCATTAAGCTTCAGGTTTCTGCCTTACGTTCAGGTGGTAATGACTAATAGGAAGTAGGAAATGTAAGTGTAGGGTGATGAAATAGATTTGGTCAGAGTTATCTGAAACTACTGGATTGGATGAAATCCATTCAGAGAATGCTAAAAAAAGGAAGAGGAAGAAAGAGAGAAATAGAAAGGAAGGGAGAAAGAGAAGGAGAGAGAGAAAGAGAGGAGAAGGGAGAAGGATGGAAGAAAGTAAAACAATGAATAGCTCAGGAATCTGACTGCAAAATTAGGAGTCAGTTATTTTAAGGCCATATTAGTAAGCATAAGCCTAAAGAGGGGGACAAAATAAAATATGTAATCCATGAATAAAAGGAAAATATTATATAAGCCTGATTAATAAAATGCAGAGGAACCTGAGATCAAATTGCCAACATCCACTGGATCATTGAAATAGCAAGAGAGGTCCAGAAAAACATCTACTTCTGCTTTATTGACTATGCCAAAGCCTTTGATTGAGGGCAGGAGGAGAAGGGGATGACAGAGGATGAGATGGTTAGATGGCATCACCGACTCAGTGAACATGGGTTTGGGTAAACTCCAGGAATTGCTGATGGACAGGGAGGCCTGGTGTGCTGTTNTTCCTCTTCACTTTCTGCCATAAGGGTGGTGTCATATGCATATCTGAGGTTATTGATATTTCTCCCAGACTCTTATAAGGCAGGGCAAAAAACATTCTTAGCATGCTAGATTGAGTACAAGCCTGGGAGTCAGAGAGTTTAGGGTTTGAATCTTAACTCTGCCATTTATGTACCGGGTAACTTTCAACAAATTACTGTGAACTACTCTGAGTCTCACCTTCCTCGTGGATTAAATAACAAAACAAAGTACCAACTCATAAAAGGTATTCAAGAAATAGAGCTATTTTTTTTTTCAATTTGTTAATGTTGGAATTTTATTTATTTTCCATAGCTAAAATGTATTTACATTATTTATATATGCATTTCAAAGGCATTTTATTTTGTAGCACAAAAAATACACAAAACAATTATCCTCCAGGTATAGTTTCTGAATATTATTTTATAAATAAGTCTTGTCTTATTTTTATGCATAACAGAAATAGAGCTATTTTTATAAGGTCCTCTTGCATCTACTAAGAAAAGAAAAATAAAGATTTTAAGTAGATGGAGAAAAAAAGCTAATTTTGCAAACATCTTAATTTGAGAATGGACTCTTATAGCAATAGTGAAGGTAATAATTAAGGGAATTTTAGTCATTAATTACTTTTAGTATTTCTATTTATATTTGCAGGGTAGTGTTGGGGTAGCCAATGGCCTCAATTCATCTATATAATAAAGCAGTTGAATTAAATAATCTCTATGATTCTTTTTAATTTTAAAATATTATGACTTTAACTTCTATATAGGTTAAGAACTGTGTGTGCAGTACATGACAAATTACATCTGTAAAATTCCTCCTTTGGAAATACTTAGGAAAACTGTAAATAGTTATCCTCAGAGTGGTATAAAGTTAGTTAAAAAAAAAAAAAAAGGAAAATATGAAAGTCACTCAGTCGTGTTTGACTCTTTGTGACCCCATGGACTATAGCCTGCCAGGTTCCTCTGTCCATGATTCTCCAGGCAAGAATACTACAGTGTGTAGTCATTCCCTTTTCCAGGGATCCAACCAGGGTCTCCTGCATTGCAGGCAGATTCTTTACCATCTGAGCCACAAGGAGAGCCCATAAAGTTATTACTGCCTGAAAAAGAGATGGGTGGACTACATGACTTCTTGGAAGTCAGATTACAGAAAGAACATGCACTTGGACATCCCTAGACCATCAACAGGAAACATGCTTTCCCATTTACATAAGCAAACTTAGGTGAGTTAACGTTTGTCAAACCTTAATTTTCTTATCTATAAAATGAATGTATTAATACTTTGAAGTTGGTGTTCTCAGAATTACATGAGAAAATAAAAATACGTAAGTACCTTACCCAATAATACATACTCAATAAATGTGAGTGCCCTTGGCCCCTTGAGTTTTCCTCAATCACGTTACCATGACTAGTCTGTTGGCAATGGAAACCAAAGTATTACATATTTAAAGTATTATTTGTTTACTTCTTAATTATTAAGGTATACAAAGTAAAATAAGGGTTAAATCCCTGCCAAGATGTTTAGAACTCTCCCATGAGTTAATAAAATACTCAGAGTTCATTACTGAGAAAACTCAAAACTTAAATCATTTTTATTTGAGAAAGTCTATGAAAAACAAGTAGTACTCAACTATGGTTAATATGGCAAGTTCAAAGGTGAACTATTTAAAGTCTAAATGCTTGCTCTAGGTCAAAGGTGCAAGAAATCAGCTGGCAGATGTGAATGGTTATCTCACAGCTACTTGGTCATCTACGTTAAGTGACAAAAATCTCTTAAAGCAGCAAAGGAAAGGATCACAAAAAAACTTGGAAAAAAAAATTAGAATCACACATTAGCCCCAGAGAAGCAAAGTGCACTGAGTATTAATCAAAGAATTAATACTTTAAAAAGATGTGCTGGCCACTTTCACCAAGAAGAGTGTTTGAAAATTCAGATTTCGTCACAAATTATTCAGAGTGTTCAAGATCAAAGCAGTGAAAAAAGCTAAATATGAGGGCTTGTGATCTAAAAATACAGCACTACTACTTTTGGTCAGAAGAGACCTAAATTAAGTGTAAGCATGTTTAAATCCTTTAGAAATTTCTTTGTACATGAATATCAGTCAAGATAAAATTATATCAAATACAGATTATAACTGTGCTTAACTAATAAAGCTTAAGGGTTAAAACAAGACAATTTCCTAGGAAATATGATTAATGGCCATTCTGTACATTTCCAATACTACATACACCCTTTTACAATATTAGGAACATTCTTTTATTTGATAGGCATAAACATTACAAAATGTTTCAAAAATAGTCCAAACTAGTGACTCAATCCAAGTTTTGATGATTTCAAGCAGACTGTGCAGAGAAGCACTGAGACAGAGTGGCGGCACTTCCCAGCTGTAAATGAAACTGTCATCTGCCTGCCAACAGACAAATGCATTATGCCCGTTTAAATAAGTTCGTACCACAAGGCCACCTCACAAGTGACACTATTTGACATGCTCAGACACTGAACACCCCTGGATCAGAGTCAAGAACTGCCTTCCTTATCCATTTCTGCTCCATTGCAGAAATAAGAATGAAATTCCACTGCATACCGCAACAGCAATTTTTCTTAGGCAAATAAAATAGTTTGCCATAAACATTTTATTACCTATAAAAAATCAACCTGAAGCAAATCCAGGCTGACAGAAAATGAATCTGGTCATTTTGACATGCAGCTTCCTCTCCTTCACTAACACTTACCTATTATCACCTTGTACTGGCTATGAATCTTCCTGAAGAACTGCCTTCATCTTGTCATTCTACTTACTGCTCAAGAATGCAAAGTTTCCCTGCACCCAACTCCAAATTCCTCACCTGGACGCCAAGGGCGCATCAGGTGGCCCAGCTACCCAAGCTTAGTTCCCATCACTCCCACTGTGACTTCCTTTCCTCACAGCCCCCATGACTGACTTATGCTATTCATTCCACCTGGAGTATTTTCCTTTCTCACCACATCTGTCCCCATTTCCAGTATGCTCTTTTTTCCCTCCCTCTATCCTCCCAAGTCCCACTTCCTACATGAAACGTCTTCCTACTATTTCTACCTAAAATGATACCACTCCTCAGAAATTCTATTACAGTTTAATCAGTCTGTTTTACAGCTCATCAATTTGAAACTTCTTGAAACATTTTCTCAAAAACCTCTTTGCAGAGACTTTTCTAGTGGTCCAGTGATTAGGAATCCGCCTTCTAATGCAGAAGATACAGGTTCAATCCCTGGTCAGGGAACTAAGATCCTGCATGTCTCAGGGCAACTAAGCCCATGGTCAGCAACTGGAGGGCCCTCACAGCACCAACTAGAGAAAGTCCATGTGTTGCAAGACCCAGTACAGCCAAAATAAATAAATATTAAAAAAGGAAATAAAAAATATCTCTGTAATAACAGGTCACCTTATTCACTCCGTGATACACAGAAAAATAAAATTCTCATATATGACCTATCCCCTTGAGTATACCTGGAATTATGCACAGTATTCAGCCACAATATCTATATTTCCACTAATTTCTCCCCCACTAAAAAAAACATAATAAAAAGCTGTTGAACATATGATACTTCAATTAAACAAAAAGGAAAAAACTGACACCTACTGAGTTGGAATGAGAGGGATGTTATTATATATATGATCTTGAATATGATCAATTTACATTGAAAAAAGAACCAAGCACTTGCAAACTTTGGCACTTTATCACTATTAATAAATAATTTGTAATACATCTTACAAGTGATCATTCATAATAAGAATAAAAAACTGCTATTCTATGTAGCACTTAGCATGCTACACACATAAAAAGTCATCAGTAAATAGTCAATTAACCAATTAATGTGTCTAGCCCAATAATCAATCAATTGCACATAAATATTATCGTTGCTGCCACTGCCTGATAACAATGACTGATGACAATGACACAAAATACAAACATGGAGTACAGCAGCTGAATCTCCTGCTGCCAGACTCTAAGGGAACAAATGACTTCTTATAGGGTGAGTCTAACCAATATTTTGACAGTATAGCGTGACCATAGCACTCCTGAAGTCTATGAAGATCACAGTTTCTGTGGCAATCATCATGCAACCCTACACCTCTTGTGCAACAGTGTGGCTATTAATGCAATCTTCGGTAAAATTAGTAAATTGTAAACTCTATCTGCTAGTGCAGTCAGGGATCAGATAACGTTTGCTCCACCCAGAAACAAGTCTTCCTGTGACAAAGCAAATCTTGTTATATATTAAAATGGTCCTCAGTTTTATAATAACAAATTGCCAAGCATTAGAAGCCCCTTATCAACAGTTACAACCCGAATGTACAATCTTTAACTGATACTAAAACATTCTATAACATTCCAGCATGCCCCCTTAATTGCCAGTCACACAAATAGACTATGATTTTATTTTGAGAACCCCCCAAAACCTGATAAAGTCAAAGAATCTGAAAATGACATATCTTTTCCAAAAAGAACCTCTACATCTACATCAGATTGCTTAGGTATAAATCCATCTACAGATCATCAGTCTTCTGCTCTCTTTAGCTCTGACATTTTAACAATCTAGAAGAGACTGATCTAAGAATAAATTTTTTAACTTATTTTTTAGTGTTCCCAAAGCAGACACTATTTAGAAGTCCTTGTGAAAGTGGAGGCAGAGGAAGCACCAGTCTATCATGCCCTGGAAACTTCCAAACATCAACCAAACAGCCCAAAAGAATGTCCTACTCAACAGTTCCAAGGATGCCATTAATTGCTTCCATCTGTTTCCCTCTCTGTCCCCTCCCCATCCTAGTCAAGGCATCTACTAAAGCTATTTTTTGCTTCATTTTGCATTCTAAAGAAAAGCATAAAGAGGCCTTATGTTTTAAACTACAGAATATTTATTTTTCCTCATATCTGGTTGATAATCACGGTCATATTATTTCTGTACTCCAGGTTATTTTCAGGTAACATTTCAGAGTGTGGCATATTAAGACACGTACTTTTTAAAAACTGTGCAGTAATTATTTCAGTTGGTCATAACAACAATGTTTTCTCCCGACTCCTCAAGGAAATCAGGGATTTCCCCCCATAGTATGATAAAGGTTAAAACCTCTAAATGGTTTCATCCATTGATGATCCTTTCCTAAATCAATGGTTTCATTAAATGTTACACAAAGATGATCTCTAACTTGTCATTTATTTCACATTTATTGGTTAGAATTCCCCTCATCAATTAGGACTATTAGGTTACTGAGAAATAAAGTACACATAGGAGAGAAAGGATAGTTATAATTATTTTTCTCTTTTGATGAGAACTTTGAAGATCTACTCTCAGCAACTTTCAAATATACATTACAGTATTGTTAACTATATTCACCATGCTCGACATTATGTCCCCATGACTTATTTATTTTATAACTAGAAGTCAGTGCTTTTTGACACAACCCTCCACCTCCCCACCTCTGACAACCACCCATCTGTTCTCTATACCTATGAATTCATTTTTCAAAATATTCCACATATAAATCATACAATATTTGTCTTTCTTTGACTTATTTCACTTAGCATAAGCCCTCAGGGTCCATCCATGTTGTTACAAACAGCAGACTTTTCTTCTTTTCTATGGCTGAATAACATATATCTCACATCTTCTATATCAATTCACCCATTGATGAATGCTTAGATTGTTTCCATATCTTGACTATTGTAAACAATGCTGCAATGAACATGGGGTGCAGACAGATTTTCAAGATGAGTAATTTTGTTTCCTTAACATAAATACCCAGAAGTTGAATTGCTGGATAATGTGATAGTTCTATTTTCAATTTTTTGAGGAAGCTCTGAAAAGATAGGATAAACGTTTAACTCTTTTCTTTAAATTTTCCATTACCAGAGTAAGGGGCTGGGGACCTAGTTATCACCAAGGGTGATCAATGAAGTTTTGTTTTGTTTTAAAGTTACCCACTCTTTTGATAATCACAACTAGGGTACTCCTTAATTTTTTCTAAGTCCCCAAGGAAGCCTGTGAGACAGCACACAGTGTATGTCAAGTTTATCTCTGGAAGTAAAGTGTGAACTGTTAGTTGCTCAATCATGCCCGACTCTTTGCAACCCCGTGGACTATAGTCCAAGCTCNTCTTTTGATAATCACAACTAGGGTACTCCTTAATTTTTTCTAAGTCCCCAAGGAAGCCTGTGAGACAGCACACAGTGTATGTCAAGTTTATCTCTGGAAGTAAAGTGTGAACTGTTAGTTGCTCAATCATGCCCGACTCTTTGCAACCCCGTGGACTATAGTCCAAGCTCCTCTGTCCATGGGATTTTCCAGGCAAAGATACTGGAGTGGGTTGCCATTTCCTTCTCCAGGGGATCTTTCCAACCCAGAGATCAAACCTGGGTCTCCTACACTGCAAGCAGATTCTTTACAGCCTGAGTTCTGCGAACAAGCAAAAATCAGTTTCCTGAAGAAATTCATTTACCAATCAAATGATATTCATAGACTTGAATGTGAAGGGTTGAAAGGAACTTTTTATAGGTTCATCAAGTCCAACTTATCAGATACTGAATCTCCCTATACACTATCTCACCAAGCTCTGTACCTTCCAGAGGGTGAGGGATAAATGGGTATCAGCTAGAGTTGTGTTTTTATTATAAAGTAAATGCAAGTTTAATTATAATACATTTAACTGCCAGCATTGAACTCTTAATTATTACCATGACGATGAAATGGCACATAAAGTAGACTCATACTAGTTAGACCTGGAAGAAACCTAGGAGGCCACCAAGTCCAAGGAAGGCAAGTTTGAAAAGATATTCCCACAAAACAGACTGCAAAAAACAGATGCTTCTGGTACCTTACTTCCTAACACATGAACATTCTGCAGAATTAACAAAAACATGGTTCTGTAGAAGCACCCACTCAAGTAAGTTAGAAATAAGGCACCAGTATGGGTGAAATTTTGCATCTGTTCAATGAAAATAATAAAACATAAGGAAGATAAAAATAAAGGAACACATTTTGCTTTATTTTGAATTGTGATATATCATATAGATACCAAAAACTGCAGAAGCCTATGTATAATTACAAAATAACCACTCATGTAACTGAACAGTTAAATCAATAAACAGAACATTATTAACACTTTAGAAGCCCCTGCATTCCTCTCCCTCATATAGTCCTCCTTTTTCATCCTCGAAACACTATTATTCAGACTTCTGTGTTCATTATTTCCTTGTTTACCTTGATCTTTTTACCTTACAGGCAACCTTAAACAACACAATTTATTTCTACATGGTTTTGAACTTTCAATAAATGGAATCTACCTACATATGATGAATGAGATGGTTAGATAGCATCACCAATGCAACGGACATGAATTTGAGCAAACTCTGGAAGACATGAAGGACAGGGAAGCCTGGCATGCTGTAGTTCATGAGGTCGCCAAAAGTTGGACAGGACTTAGCAACTGAACAACAACAACCTATGTATCTCTATCTCTATCATTCACTTCCCTAATTATTTCTGAGATTCATTCTTTTTTTTAATTCATAAAATTGACCATTTTAAAATGAGATATTCTCAAAAAAAAATGAAAAAATAAACAAATAAAATAAAATGAGATATTCTCATTCCTTTTTACTACTAATATTCAACTGATGACTATACCATGATTGTTTTTATCCACTCCAGTGTAGATAGACAAATGATATCATGAACAATGTTGATATCAGTATTCTTGTATATAGATCCTAGTGTACAAGGGTATAAGCTTCTTTAGGGAACATACTGGGAGGCAATGAAATTGCCTATCTTTTGCTTTACTAATGACACATTGTTTCTCAACGACAGTATATGGGTGTTCCGGTTACTCCACACCCACACCAACAACTGACAACATCAGACTTCTTAATTTAGGAGCTTAAAATTTGTACTTTTCTGGTGACTAATGACAGAGCACTCTCTCAGGTTTACTGGCTATTTGGATTTCAATTGCCTAATCAAATTCTTTGCCTCTTGTTTTTTCACTGAATAGTCATCTTATTCTTAATGAATTGTAGAGGTTCTTTTTTTTTTCTGTCTTATGCAACAGCCTTTACTTTTACTTAGGACTTGACTGTCATAAAGAACCTTTAATCAAAAGTTAGTAGCTCTGCTTACTTTACAAAGGATAGGTCAAAATGCTTAGAAATTTAAATTTAAAATGCTACTGAAATATGTTACAATATTTTTTTACGTTTGTATCTACTGCTATTGCTGAGCAAAAGTATTTAGTACATAATCCAGACTCATGCATGCTAAGATCAAAATGTTTCTAAATAATTTCCACTCTGAAAAACAAAATTGAGAAGTCATAATTTGATTAAAAATTATGTCAAAGATGTTTAACATCAATGAATAAAATCAACAATAGAAAACTTGAGTGCTGAAAAATGAAAAGCTGAAATTTCAACTATAAACAGAGCTTTATATATTTTAAAATTTCCTTCTACGATCACTATTTTTCCTTTCCTAACAAAAAGACTATTCTGCTTAGCAATAGAAGAATGTTTAATTACTTACTTAATAAATGCTGGTGGCATATCTCTCTTCAAAATCTGATCCTCAGTGGTTTGAACAGTCTCTTTTCCAACCTACAGAGAAAAAAGATTCACAATTCAATTATAAATTGTCAGACTTTTAAAACTATTACTTAATCATATGGGAAATATCACAAACAATCTATCATTTAAGCTTCTGGATTCAAAGATAATTTCTAGGTTTTTTTTAATTATCAGGATTGCTCATATATTTCATTCCATAATACACTTGGATAACAATATGGAGTCCAAACATAAAATATAACCCCTTCTCTAGAATAATTAATTTGAAGACATCATTAAGCACACTGAGTGAAAAAAAGAAATTCATCATTGAGAATATGTATGTGTGTACTTATTTATGTTTAATCATAAACTGCCACATCTCTGAAAGACTACACGAAGTACATGAATCCAGTTAGGTAGGTTAAAATGTCTATTCAGAAAATAATTGACATTACTGGAACTGGGAAAATATATGAAGCAATTATAACTCTGAAACTAGAACCAAATATAGGAAAATACACAGCTTAACTAGTAATCAACATGATGTTTTCCCTAATCATCAGTTCAATCTCTCAGTGGTGTCCGACTTTTTGCAAGCCCATGGACTGCAACACACCAGGCTTCCCTGTCCATCATCAACTCCCAGAGCTTACTCAAACTCATGTCCATTGAGTCGGTGATGCCATCCAACCATCTTATCCTCTATCGTTCCCTTCTCCCACTTTCAATCTTTCCTAGTATCAGGGTCTTTTTCAAGGAGTCAGTTTTTCCCATCAGGGGGCCAAAGTACTGGAGTTTCAGCTTCAGCATCAGTCCTTCCGTTGAACATTTGGGATTGACTGGGTTGATCTCCTTGTAATCCAAGGGACTCTCAAGAGTCTTCTCCAACATCACATTTCAAAAGCATCAATTCTTTGATGGTCAGCTTTTGTTATAGTCCAACTCTCACACTCATACACGACTACTGGAAAAACCATAGCTTTGACTATTGGAACCTTTCTCGGTAAAGTAATGCCTCTGCATTTTAATATGCTGTCTAGATTGGGCATAGCTTTTCTTTCAAGGAGCAAGCGTCTTTGGATTTCATGGCTGCAGTCACCATCTGCAATGATTTTGGAGCCCAAGAAAATAAAGTCTGTTACTGTTTCCATTGTTTCCCCATCTATTTGCCATGAAACGATGGGACTTCGTTTTTTGAATGTTGAGTTTTAGGTCAACTTTTCACTTTCCTGTTTCACTTTCGTTAAAGGCTCTGTAGTTCTTCTTCGCTTTCTGCCATAAGGGTGGTATCATCTGCATATCAGATGTTATTGATATTTCTTCCAGCAATCTTAATTTCAGCTTGTGCTTCATCCAGCCTGGCATTTCACATGAAGTACTCTGCATATAAGTTAAATAAGCAGTGTGACAATATACAGCTTTGACATACTCCTTTCCAGATTTGGAACCAGTCTGTTGTTCCATGTCCAGTTCTAACTGTTGCTTCTTGACCTGCATACAGATTTCTCAGGAGGCAGGTCAGGTGGTCTGGTATTCCCATCTCTTGAAGAATTTTCCAGTTTGTTGTGACCCACAAAGTCACAGAGCAACTTGAAATCACATANTTTGGAACCAGTCTGTTGTTCCATGTCCAGTTCTAACTGTTGCTTCTTGACCTGCATACAGATTTCTCAGGAGGCAGGTCAGGTGGTCTGGTATTCCCATCTCTTGAAGAATTTTCCAGTTTGTTGTGACCCACAAAGTCACAGAGCAACTTGAAATCACATATAATGTTATATGCTGTAATGGAAAAGATAGTTTTACCCCTTGCTGGTGGCAATGTAAACTGGTACATTCTCTTTGGAAAAGCATTTGCTAATATGTGTTAAGTGAAAAGCAAAGGAGAAAAGGAAATATATAAGCACCTGAATGCAGAATTCCAAAGAATAGCAAGAAGAGATAAGAAAGCCTTCCTCAGTGACCAATGCAAAGAAATAGAGGGAAAGAACAGAATGGGAAAGACTAGAGATCTCTTCAAGAAAATTAAAGATACCAAGGGAACATTTCATGCAAAGATGGACTCGATAAAGGACAGAAATGGTATGGACCTAACAGAAGCAGAAGATATTAAGGAGAGGTGGCAAGANTGGACAGGGAGGCCTGGCGTGCTGCAATTCATGAGGTCGCAAAGAGTCGGACACGACTGAGTGACTGAAGTGAACATGTGTTAAGAAGTGAAACTATCCTATCTAAGGATTCCAGTTATGAGAATATACCCTATAAGTAATAATACCAAGTGTGGTAATCACAATATTTCTAAAAATATACACTATCATGCTAGTTAAAAAAAAAAACATTTTTTAAAAACTTATCCAACAACAACTAAATCCAACTTAGTACTATGCAGCCATTAAAACAATGGTTATAAAGACTCAGCACTATGGGAAAATGTTTATGATGTTATAATTCATTCAAAATGATAAATAAAAAATAAGTACACTATGATTAAAACAAACCACAAAATCATTACTATAAGACCAAAACCCTGAAAGAATATAAAACAAAATGTGCTTATTAATGCTTGCAAAATTGAGTGAATCTATATCTGTATGATCTGTCTTCTAATTTTCTGAAATGTGAATATAAAATTTTTATTTTTTAAAAAGTAATATTAACATATTACTCTGAGTTACTTATATGCAATTATTTCCTATCAAATGATTTTAGTAATTATCTGTCATTTTATACCAAAATCTTTCCAAAAAGTAAAGGTTAAAAAAATTTTAATTTAAAATACTGGCACATTAACCAGATTATGTATATCTGTACATATATTTACCATACTACAAATGATATGTATACTTACCCTTTCTTCAAAATCATTCCTATGTAGGGCTTAGATATCAATTTTTCTTTAACTATATCATATTATAATATAGAAGAAGCAAACTTTGATATAAGGGGGTAGTGAAACTTACCCTATTATCAATATAAAATCACAAATATGAATCAGATTTCAGTGCAGAAATTTATGAAATTTTTAAAACCCAGATGGAAATTTTCCCAATCCTATTATTTAACTTTTTATTGAGTTTAAAGAAGAAAAACTAGTTTAAAAAATCCCAAGTGCACAGTCAAGCAGCTAAAATAAATAATACAATAAATAATTCTCAAGAATTACCAGTCAGGCATGAGTTAATGAATACAATTTTTTTCTCTCAAGTTAATAGCTCAGAAAAAAGCAAGACACATATACCACTGTGTAATAGCCAGTGCTTTTGTAGACAATAGACAGTCTGTATCATAATAAAAGCCTTTCAGATCAGCAGCTAGTTCTCTAGAGTTTCTCACATCAAAACATGACAGAATATTTCCAGATGTATTGTTCACCAGAGTTTCCAACAAAACTCAGCCATTCAAAAAGCTGTAGGCCACGACTTCATGAAGGAAAAGAGGAAGTTCAGGGAAAAAGTCACTAGTTCACTCTAAGCATAAAGGGCTTAGAAAGATACTCACGCTTAGATAAATGGCAATCCCTTTTATCTTATATACCCTGTGTACACATACAGAGCGAATAGAGAGAGACAAGAGCAGAGAAAGAGTGAGTGAACTGGGGGAATGAGGGGAATTCCTCTTATATCTCCTTTAGAAAGTATTCAGTTATTCAACATTATTAACATTTACTGAATGCAACTGCATGTGCAGTCACTGTCTAGGTACTTTACACAAAGCAGAAGTATAAATAAAGTTTCCTGCCCTAATGGCAGTTATATCCTAGTGGGAGTAGACAGAGATAGCACAAAAGTAAACACATAAATAAACAACAATAAAAAATCATGCAAAGTATTAGTAAAGATGATGCTATAAAGAGTATGTTTTTGGAGTGAAAAGAGAAAGAAAGTGTAAAGTGAAAGTGTTAGTAGCTCAGTTGTGTCCAACTGTTTGCAACCTCATGGACTATAATCTACCAGGTTCTTCCATCCATGGAATTCTCCAGGCAAGAATACTGGAGTG
This sequence comes from Neotragus moschatus, assembly GCA_006410615.1. Taxonomy (NCBI): domain Eukaryota; kingdom Metazoa; phylum Chordata; class Mammalia; order Artiodactyla; family Bovidae; genus Neotragus; species Neotragus moschatus. Next base: position 1,976,409 of record SJYA01003202.1, read on the forward strand.
GGTAGCTGGGAGCCAAAGAGGACAAAGAAGTTAACACTGGAGCTGAGACTCTGAAGCTGAAGAAGAACTACTCATGCAGAAGCTGGGAAAGAATAATCCAGAGGGAGAAGCAAGGAAATGACCCAACGCAGGAAAGGTGGCATACCCAAAGAGCCCTAAACAGGCCAGAGTGGCTGCGAGGAGGGGTGTGGTGATAAGGCTGGGTTTTCAGAAGAAGGCAGGGAGGTTAGATCACAAACAGCTTTTTAAGGTCAGGTTAAGATATTTGGAATCTCTTCTAAGTACAACAAGAAGCAGGTGAGCTAAGCAAGAGACTGACTTGATCTATTTTTTAAGTTTTGGCTGCACTGGGTGGAATCTTCCCAATCCAGGGATCAAACCCGTGTCTTCTGCACTGGCAAGTGGATTCTTATCCACTGGGCAACCAGCGAAGTCTTGATTTTTTTTGTAAGGTCATTTTGCCTGTTATAAGGAAAAGTGATCTTTGCAGGCAAGAGGAAGCAGAATGACTAGTTAGGAGGCCAATGCAGTCATCCAGTGGAATGATAGAAGTGACTTAAAATAAGACATGAAAGTAGAAATGGATAATTCATTTTCTTGGAGAGTTAATGGGACTTGCTCTTAGAATGGATGAAGTAGGGGTTAGGGAGTGGATTGAGAGAAAAAAAATTTGAAATGACATGTAGGTCAATTAAGTAAAATGTCTTCAAAGGCAGCAATGCCTGAAGGCTGATATATAGCAAAGATTTAAGATAAAAAAATAAAACAATCATGAATACACCAGGCAAAACAATGAAGTAGTTTTTCAAATAGCAAGTATTCTGACTCCAGTAGAGGTAATTACTAACGAATGAATTCTATTGGGACTTCTCTGGTGGTAAGACTCTGAGCTCCCAATGCAGGTGGCCTGAGTTCAATCCCTGATCAGGGAACTAGATCCCACATGCCACAGCTAAAGAACTCACATGCTTCAATGAAGACAGAAATCACACATGCTGCAACTAAGACCTGGCAAAGCCAAATAAATAAATTTTTTTAATGAATTCTATTAAAATATTTTGTCTCTTTTGTAAAGATAAAGGTAAATGAAGAAGAGAAATAGACAATAAAAACATACTCAAGGGCTACTTATTTTAAAGCTATTTTTAAGTACTTAAGTGATGGGTACTAAATTTGATTATTTTAAGCTGCATTCATAACCGCAGTGATAGTATCCATAATTGCTCTGATATTCAATACATCAGCCTATAATTAGGTTACATACAATGAATGGTCCTATTTTTACGGTACACATAAAACACGTTTATGTAGAATGAATGCCATTTCTACTTGGGGAATTGATTTTTGGCAATGCTGTCCAATAGAACTTTCCTTTACAATGGAAACGCTCTATTTATGTTCTATTTAATTTGTGCCACCCAATGCAGCAGCCATTAACCAAGTGTGGCTACTGAGCACTTGAAATATGGCTAGTGTAACTGAGGAACTGAATTATTACTTTTACTTCATTTTCATTAAATGTAACCTTTTTTATTAAGACTTTTTCATTGGAATATAATTGCTTTACGATGTTTTGTTCCAAACTGAGAAAGGAGTACATCAAGGCTGTATATTATCACCCTGCTTATTTAACTTATATGCAGAGTATAAGAGTACCTCAGAGTACATTTCACAGAGTTCTTCATGTGAAATGCCAGGCTGGATGAAGCACAAGCTGGAATCAAGATTGCCAGGAAAGATATCGATAACCTCAGATAGGCAGATGACACCACCTTTATGGCAGAAAGTGAAGAGGAACTAAAAAGCCTCTTGATGAAAGTGAAAGTGGAGAGTGAAAAAGTTGGCTTAAAACTCAACATTCAGAAAAGTAATATCATGGCATCTGGTCCCATCACTTCATGGCACATAGATGGGGAAATAGTGGAAACAGTGACAGACTTTTATTTTCTTGGGCTCCAAAATCATTGCAGATGGTGATTGCACCCATGAAATTAAAAGATGCTTGCTCCTTGGAAGAAAAGTTATGATCAACCTAGATAGCATATTAGAAAGCAGAGACGTTCTTTTGTCAACAAAGGTCCATCTAGTCAAAACTATGGCTTTTCCAGTAATAATGTATGGATGTGAGAGTTGGACTATAAAGAAAAATGAGCGCCAAAGAATTGATGCTTTTGAACTGTGGTGTTGGAGAAGACTCTTGAGAATCCCTTGGACTGCAAAGAGATCAAACAAGTCAATCCTAAAGGCATCAGTCCTGAATATTCATTGGATGAAGGACTGATGCTGAAGCTGAAATGCCAATACTTTGGCCACCTGATGAGAAGAACTGACTCATTTGTAAAGACCCTGATCCTGGGAAAGATTGAAGGCAGGAAGAGAAGGCGACAACAGAGGATGAGATGGTTGGATAGCATCACCCACTTGATGGACATAAGTTTGAGCAAGCTCTGGGAGTTGGTGATGGACAGGGAAGCCTCCCGTGCTGCAGTCCATGGGGTCTCAATGAGTCGGACACGACTGAAGGACTGAACTGAAACTGTTGTGTTAGTTTCTGTTGTACAACGAAGTGAATCAGCTCTGTGTATACATACATATAACTCCCACTTGGACCTCCCTCCCACTCCACCCCACCCATCTTGGTCATCGCAGAGCACCAAGCTGAGCTCCCTAGGCTATACAGGGAGCTATCTATTTTACACAAGGTAGTGCTTTACATCTGGGATGAATTGGTAGATATGACTATTTTTTAAACAGTCGTTTTAGGTTTACAACAAAATCAAGGAAAAGACAGAGATTTCCCATATACTCCCTGCTCCTGTACCAATTCAGTTCAGTTCAGTCTCTTAGTCATGTCCGACTCTTTGCGACCCCATGGAGTGCAGCACACTAGGCTTCCATGTCCATCACCAACTCCCAGAGCCTACCCAAACTCATGTCCATTGTGTCGGTGATGTCATCCAACTATCTCATCCTCTATCGCCCCTATACCAATAGCTTCCCCTATTATCAACACCCCCCACCAGAATGGTACATTTGTTAAAATGGATGAGTCTACCACTGACACATCAAAATCTCCCCAAGTTCATAGTTTACATTACGCTCCTCTCTTGGTGTTACACATTCTATGGATCTAGACACATGTATATTGACAGGTAGCCATCATCATGGTATCAAGCAGGGTATTGCCCTCGAAATCCTGTGTTCTGCCTTTTCATCCCTATCCCCACCCAAAACCCCTGGAAAACATTGACCTTTTTACTGTTTCTACAGTGTTGCCTTTTCCTGAACATCATATGCTGGGAGGGATTGGGGGCAGGAGGAGAAGGGGACAACAGAGGATGAGATGGCTGGATGGCATCACTGACTCACTCTGGGAGTTGGTGATGGACAGGGAGGCCTGGCGTGCTGCGATTCATGGGGTCGCAAAGAGTCGGACACGAGATGTGTATAAGAGACAGGTCTAGGTANTATGCTGGGAGGGATTGGGGGCAGGAGGAGAAGGGGACAACAGAGGATGAGATGGCTGGATGGCATCACTGACTCACTCTGGGAGTTGGTGATGGACAGGGAGGCCTGGCGTGCTGCGATTCATGGGGTCGCAAAGAGTCGGACACGACTGAGTGACTAAACTGAACTGAACATCATATAGTTAGACTCACATAGCATGTAACCTTTTCAAACTGTCTTCTTCATTTAATGTGAATTTATGGTAGTTGTGGCTAGCAGCTACCATACTGGACAACTTAGGTCTATGAAACTTGCACTGTTTCCTAAACTAGTCTTCCTGCCTCCAGGCTTCCTTAATTCATTCTTCATACATCTGGTAGAAAAATGTTGTTTTTTGCCTTTGCTACTTGGTGTCTTCACAGAAGAAGCAAGCTGAGCCTGGAGAGACCGCACTTGCCAGGTGGAGGAGAGAGGGATCAGACAGACCAACCACAAAGAAGAGCACAGGTCAAGGCTCAGAAGTGTTTGAGCACACGATTAATAACTAGACAAGAAAAGCAGGCTGGTGTGGCTTCAGCAAAGGAAATGAAGTTGGAAAGGCAAACTGGAGTCAGCCTGAGAAGGGCTTTGTATGCCAAAGTGAAGGCAGAGAGGATTATGTAACTTAACCTGCCCATGTATTCAAAGGCTGTCATCCTTTGTACTAGATCTGGATCTTTTCAATTCGGTGTTCCATCACTTTATCAAGTATCAAGTCAAGAACTTCAAAGAAGCCAGTTTCTAAAGATATGCAGGACCAAAAAGGCATCTCCAATGTGTAAACAGCTGACAAAGTCTACAGAGGAGAGCCAGAGACAAAACTTCCTGTTTTTAAGCCATCAACCAGGAGATAACACTTTCCTTCTCTCTCCCCACACTATCAAAACAGAAATAGTTTCTACAGGAGTCATTTTTTCCAAATAAAAAGAATAGAACAATTCAGAAAGGGATTCACAAAATGCCCTTTGTTAACTAGCAAGAATCTTCACGGCTTGTAGGAATACATTATTCCTGGAGATCAATGTTAATATGGGGAAGCGTATGATTTCCTAATACAGGCTACAACTGAGCAAACAGGAGGGTCAGTGGTATTCTTGACAAATGCTTCTTGAACCTGTACAGTACCAGGTCATCAAAATTCTTGACTAATTATGTCAAATGTTTGCTACATACATATTCAAGAGCACATGTGTGGGAATTTGGTGATTTGATTTCTAGTTACAGCTTTTCCCAGGCAAGAATACTGGATTATCATTCCCTGCTGCAAATAAATGACTATGTGACCTCAAATAAATCATTAAATTACTCAATTATTTCTTCCATATTACATGATCTCTTTAAGGACCTCCCTACTTATCTACTGTGTGTTGACCAAACTCTCTTTTACCTCTCTGATGTAGAAAAATTTTTTTTCTATCTTACGATCTCATTTTCTACCACAAATTCTTTTGGTGAGCAAGAGAAGGTATAAAACGATTAATAAATACAAAATGTAAAAGCTATCATTTCCTACACGTTTTATCTATATGTTTTATGACTGTGAGGTGCCTAAAGTAGATGCCTGATTTTTTTAACCTTAAAATAAGCCTTATTTCCTCTGGGAAAAAAAGACCTGTACGGTAAGATGTTTTTTCAAGATGAATAAAAAAGAATGACATATAAGGTCTTAGTTTTATATTATAGTTAAATAAATCCTGAGCAGGTTTTTCAGGTCAGCATTCAACAACAACCCTTTCAAAGTAATCCAGCTTTACAGTAAATACATTTTATGGCTTCCAAACTGCATTCCTTTGCTTAAATTCAGATTTTTTGGTTCTATTCAATGCTAAAATAATTTCTTTTATTTTCTTCTTCAGAGAACTGCTTCTAACTCTTGAGGCCCAATTCTGCTTCATTCAAGGAATGGGCAGTAAGTGCCAACTATGTGTCTACTAGGTGGTGAAAGAGAATGAGATAAGAAATAAAGCATTCTTAGACATATAAACTGAAATAATGGTAGTGAATGAGTAAAAGACCTGGGGGCATTTCTAGGGGCTTGGCAGGAAGCCTTGTTTCTTTTGAAGAGCTCTTACTTTCTTCCATAGCTAATTTAAATATCTTTTGTTCACTAGTGACTTTAGTTCCAAGTTACTTGCAAGAAGCCTTTTGTCTTCAGCTGTTGTTAAACTCTTTTATCACTATCTATCTCAATTTGGTTCAATAATACAGAGATATGGTTTCTTTTTAGCAAAAAAAAAAAAAGCTTGGCTGATTCAAGTCATTTCCCAGACTAAAAAGTATGTTAATGTAGATGTCTCCCTTAGCGAGACTAAGTGTAAGAAAACTGGAAGACAAAACACAGCAAGCTGGACTTGTGTTAGTGATTTGTACTGTACAAGTGGTAACTATAGAGCATTATATTAAAATGGTGGCAGGGAGATGGTAATCAACAGAAGTTGCTAACGTATATAGACAAGAAGATACAAATGATGAAAACATAACCCTAACTTACAGTTAAGGTGACAGTGGGCCGAGCCAAGGTATGAGGTCAACTGACTGACCTATTGATTGTGACCAGACAAGGGAATATGCATTCATCTGCCTATTAGTTTGGCTCAGTATGAGGCTGATCAATCTATTATTTGGAACAGCCATTCTGATAAGTTGTTGTTGTTGCTGAATCACTAACAAAATGAAAAAGCTGATATGATGCCAGAACAACATGCCCGATTCTTTGCGACCCCATGGACTGTAGCCCACCAGGCTCCTCTGCCCATGGGATTTCCTAGGCAAGAATACTGAGGCGGGTTGCCATTTTCTTTTCCAGGGGATCTTCCCAACCCAGGGATCGAACCCACATCTCCTGCTTGGCAGGTGGATTCTCAACTACTAAGCCACCTGGGAAGCCCATTCTGATACATCGTGATGTCCAATACTATGTGTGGGTCATACAAGGGTAGTGAAAATGTATGTATCTCAATATCATCAACACTTTTGATTGTTTTCCTACAATGGTTGTTGACGGACTTGTGATCCATCCACTCACTCACTGGTTCCTTTTGTAGCATTCAAAGATGACACACCAGGAACTTCCCTGGTGGTCCACTGGTCAAAACTCCAATGCTTGCAATACAGGGACTGGGAATTCAATCCCTGGTCGGGGAACTAAAATCCCACATGCTGCCCAGAGTGGCTAAAAAATAAAATAAAAGCAGAAGCAGGATTTTTTTTTTAATGACACATCAGAGCCAAATGTCTGTTTATTTAGTTTTAAATTTTATTTTTGGCTACACTGGGTTTTCTGTGCTGTGTACAGGCTTTCTCTAGTTGCAGTGAGTGGGGGCTACTTTCTAGTTGTGCAGGCTTGTCACTGCGGTAGCATCTCCTGTAGAGAGCATGGGCTTTGGTAGTTGTGGCACAGGGACTTAGTTGCCACATGGCATATGGAATCTTCCCAGACCATGGATCTGGATTCCTAACCACTGAACCCAACAGGCAAGTCTCAGAACCAAGTTTTTAAAAAGCCACATATACCAGAAAAATTAGGACTCTTTAAGTTACTCTGACTTCTAACTCATTCATTTAATCAAGCATTTACTGAGAACTTCATACATAATAGCCATGCACAAATTGTGTGTGATGGGAACACAAAAAATAAGGGAGACGCAGGCCTTGCCCTTCACAGACAAGACAAGTGTTTAAATCAATCATTGTAAGACAAGATAATGTTCTAACAGAGTTACATCCAAGTTTCACAGAGAAAAAGAAACTCTAAGAAGGCTGATAAGAGTTCTCCAGGAATGATGGGATTTGGGGAAGAAAGAAGAGGTTTCCAATGATGGAGAAGCATATGTGAAATTATGGCCAGTTCATGGGACACAGACCCACCCAGCTGGAACAAAGGGTACTGGGTAGAGAAGCGGTATAGAGAGTAGGAAGCTGGAAAAACAAAAAACGCCACATCAGGGAGGGCCCTATGTGCAATGTACTTAGACTTCACTCTCTAAAGCAGTGGGAAATTATTTTATGTTTCTAAGCAAAAGACATATTAGTTTTATATTTCAACAAGAAAAACTCAGGAGAAACAATGGACCAGAGGGAGAAAAACTAGAAACACAAGTTCATTTGTTAGTTCATTTATTCAATCAAATATTTATATAACATACTATGTGCCAAGTATTAAGACAGTGATGAAGAAAATACACACGGCCCCTGACGTCAGAGAGCTTAGAGTCCCAGTAAAAGATAAACTAAAAGTGAATTAAAGCAGCAGCAGTACAGATGGATATGAGGGCAGATGTTAAGAAATCCATCTACCTGACACTCAGTCCAAATAGAGGGCAACGGACATGCCCAGACTTCTGAATCAAGTAACTTGGTAATGTCAGGGGAAGCACACTGACTGAAACTGCCCATCCTGGCCAGGAACCGTAGTAAACATTTACGTGAGTTATTTTATGACAGGAGGTCTCAGAACACGAAACTAATAAGCCACCACCAAACAGAAGAATTCGGGAAAGGTCAAAAGGAGAACCACGTGTCTGACCACCTCCCAAAATCCCTCTTGCTGGCATCCATCTTGGCTAAGAAACGTGTGTGCCACCAGGAAGGCCTCTAAGTCAGAATGATTGGCCAAAGACGACTAGGAAACTAATCCTATCACCATAAAAACAAGGCTGTGAGCCACGTGGCAGAGTAGCTCTCCTGGTTCCCTTACCCTACTGCTCTCCATCCGGGTGCCCCTTCCCAATAAAATCTCTTGCTTTGTCAGCTCATGTGTCTCCTTGGACAATTCACTTCCAAGTGTTAGACAAGAGCCCACTTTTGGGCCCTGGAGGGGTCCCCCTTCCTGAAACAGTAACATCTGTAATGGAGGATGACAGCCAGCTCCAAGAGAGAAACTAATTCTTATCTATGGAATGTTCAGATGCAGATAAGCAAATGTTCAAGGAGAAATCATAGAGATGATTCCTCAGTTTAATTGACTGGGTTGAAGAAATAAGTTGTGGCTGGTGGAATCAGCTGATGAAAAGAGCTGAGAAGGCAATGTGTGAGTGCAGGGTCAGGGAGTGGTAGAACTGTTTCATGAAAGTCAAAGGGATAGAGTTTAAAGAAAGTGAAAAATAGTGTCAACTCTAGAGAAAGGTTAATGGTTTCCAGTACATTTACAGACTTGTACAACCATCACCTGTATATTGTCACCCTGCTTATTCAACTTACATGCAGAATACATCATGTGAAATGCCAGGCTGGATGAAGCACAAACGAATCAAGATTGCCAGGAGAAATACCAATAGCGTCAGATATGCAGATAACACCATTCTAATGGCAGAAAGTGAAGAGGAACTAAAGAGCCTCTTGATGAAGGTGAAAGAGGAGACTGAAAATGTTGGCTTAAAACTTAACATTTGGAAAACTAAGATACAGCATCCGGTTCTATCACTTCATGGCAAATAAATGGGAAAAAATAGAAACAGTGGCAGACCTTATTTTCTTGGGTTCCAAAATCACTATGAACAGTGACTGCAGCCATGAAATTAAAAGACACTTTCCCCTTGGAAGAAAAGCTATGACAAATCTAAACAGCATATTAAAAAGCAGAGATATCACTTTGTCAACAAAGGTCCATATAGTCAAAGCTGTCGTCTTTCCATTAGTCATGTATGAATGTGAGAGTTGAACCATAAAGAATGCTGAACACCAAAGAATTGATGCTTTCAAACTATGGTGCTGGCGAGACTCCGAGAGTCCCTTGGAGAGCAAGGAGATCAAACCACTCAATCCTAAAGGAAATCAGTTCTGAATATTCACTGGATGCTGAAACTAAAGCTCCAATACTTTGGCCACCTAATGCGAAGAGCTGACTCACTGGAGAAGACCCTGATGCTGGTAAAGATTGAGGGCAGGAGCAGAAGGGGGGAACAGAGGATGAGATGCTTGGATGGCATCATCAACTCAATGGACATGAGTTTGAGCAAACTCAGAAGACAGTAAAAGACAGCAAAGCCTGACATGCTACGCTCCATGGGGTCGCAAAGAGTTTGATAGGACTGAACACCACCACCACAACCATCACCACAATTAATTTTTTAACATTTTCATCACCCCAATAAGAAACTAATTAGCACCACCCCCTTCACTTATCCCCAACCCTTTCCCACCTCCATCCAGCCTTAGGTAACCACTAACCTATTTCCTGTCTCTATATATTTGTCTAGTATAAGTATTGGAAAAGGTCAGTGTTCATTCCAATCCCAAAGAAAGGCAATGCCAAAGAATGCTCAAACTACCGCACAATTGCACTCATCTCACATGCTAGTAAAGTAATGCTCAAAATTCTCCAAGCCAGGCTTCACCAATACGTGAACCATGAATTTCCTGATGTTCAAGCTGGTTTTAGAAAAGGCAGAGGAACCAGAGATCAAATGACCAACATCCGCTGGATCATGGAAAAGNATTCCAGCTTGTGCTTCGTCCAGTCCAGCATTTCTCATGATGTACTCTGCATATAAGTTAAATAAGCAGTTGTGTCCTACTCTTTGAGACCCCATGGACTACAGCCCACCAGGCTCCTCTGTCCATGGAATTCTCCAGGCAAGACTACTAGAGTGGGTAGCCATTCCCTTCTCCAGTGTATCTTCCCAATCCAGGGATCAAACCTGGGTCTCCTGTATTGCAGGCAGATTCTTTACCATCTGAGCCACCAGGGAAGCTGGCTTAAAACTCAACATTCAAAAAACAAAGATCATGGCATCTGGTCCCATCACTTAATGGCAAATAAATAGGGAAACAGAGTAAGCAGTGACCGACTTTAGTTTTGGGGGCTCATCACTGCAGATGGTGACTACAGCCATGAAATTAAAAGATGCTTGCTCCTTGGAAGAAAAGCTACAACCAACCTGAACAGCACATTAAAAAGCAGAGACATCACTTTGCTAACAAAGGTCCATATAGTCAAAGTCATGGTTTTTCTAGTAGTCATGTACGGATGTCAGAGTTGGACCATATAGAAGGCTGCTTTTTAAGTCACTTCAGTCATGTCTGACTCTATNGGAAGAAAAGCTACAACCAACCTGAACAGCACATTAAAAAGCAGAGACATCACTTTGCTAACAAAGGTCCATATAGTCAAAGTCATGGTTTTTCTAGTAGTCATGTACGGATGTCAGAGTTGGACCATATAGAAGGCTGCTTTTTAAGTCACTTCAGTCATGTCTGACTCTATGCGACCCCACAGACAGTAGCTCACCAGGCTCCCCTGTCCCTGGGATTCTCCAGGCAAGAACACTGAAGCGGGTTGCCATTTCCTTCTCCAATGCATGAAAGTGAAAAGTCAAAGTGAAGTCGCTCAGTCGTGTCTGACTCTTAGCGACCCCATGGACTGCGGCCTACCAGGCTCCTCCGTCCATGGGATTTTCCAGGCAAGAGTACTGGAGTGGGGTGCCATTGCCTTCTCCAACAGAAGGCTGAGCACCGAAGAATTGATGCTTTGGAACTGTGGTGCCGGAGAAGACTCTTTAGAATCCCTTGGACAGCAAGGAGATCAAACCAGTCAATCTTAAAGGAAATCAACCTTGACTATTCATTGGAAGGACTGATGTTGAACCTGAAGCTCCAATACGTTGACCACCTGATGTGAAGAAGACTCACTGGGAAAGATCCTGATGCTAGCAAAGATTGAGGGCAGGAGCAGAAGGGGGCGACAGAGGATGAGATGGTTGGATGGCATCACTGACTCAATGGACATGAGTTTGAGCAAACTCTGGGAGATAATACAGGGAAGCCTGGCATGCTGCAGTCTACAGAGTCGCAAATACCATTACTCTGTTTTTCAAAAATGTGGAAGACACATTCAATGATGTCTGAAGTTTTCTGCTGTAATTCTGCATGATTTTACAATTCTTTGGAACTTTCACATGGCAAGAAGGACAAGAAAAACTTCAAGCTCACAACAGGCAAATATAAACCATCAAGATGAAGTTTAAACAACTGATGTTGTTTGATTTTCCTTCCCAGAAGTTGGAAGATTTACACAGCAAACGGGTCAAGCTCATCAGGGCTTCAGTTGCTTAAGCTTCTTAACTGTTACTTGCTTAGAGATGATCAACTGAGTCAACCTGGCTACAACTAGCTTTCAAAATTAAACCAAGAATGATCAACAATATAGCCCTTTAAAAAAAAACAGTGTAGTCAAACTTGAAGTAGTAACCCAATGGCAAAAAGAAGTATTGTTACTACTGTTGGGAACCATCCTGCTTGGTAACTGGAAATTATTCAGAGTCACTTTACAGTATAGTAATTTAATTTGGCTCTAGGCTGTAAAAGACACTCTGATCCATTCAATTAAGGCCATAAGTAAAACTATTCTATTTCTTACCTCAAGCTACAAACACACTTCTTACAAGCAACCAGAACTAGAAATTCAATGTTTTCTAATATTAATGTGTCAAATGGTTAAGGCTCACAATATAATGCTTATAGGAAAAACTCCAGTGTTATAGTACCTATAAAACCCCCAAAGTTTTACCTTTAGACTTTTCTTAATGTTTTTATTTTTCTTCTCAACTACTATAACTTAGTGAGATTATATATGGGCTAAGCACACTTAGTTTTAAACTTGTTGAAAAGTGAAATAAACTGGCCAAGATGTATAGATGGAAAAAAGTTATCAACCATCTACAGCAATACTAGTCATGTTTATGCCTTTTGCAGATTGCATTTCATCACTGTTCTTCATATAACAATAACAAATTAGACAAAGCCTTGGTCTAATCAGTCTAGTCAAAAAGACTTTGACAAGAATATTAAAGTCAATTTCCTTTTGTTTCATTTGCTTTCTAATACAAACTATCTATACTGCAGCCTAGATATCTATCTGTTCAGCAGTTGCCACAGACAATTAAACCCATTAGTAAGTTCTAGCACTATCATCTTAGGTAACTTTTTCCCAGTTGGGCAAAAGGAAGAAATAGAACTGAGAGAATTACACTATAATGAGAGTCCATTCATTCATCTATTTATCTTTTTTTTGGCACCGTTTTTTTTTAACAAAACTAAAAACAATGCTGGCAATGCACCTAAACATTAAATTATAATCTTTTTCTCTTCAGTCCTTACTAAACATCAAGTATTCTCCTAATGGTTCATTACAGGACAATAAATGTCTATATTTAGTTCATAAATGGAAGTCATCCAAATTGAGAGTTTGTATGGAAAGTATGACAGAAGAAAATCCATGGAGATTGAAAGAGAACATGGAAGGTTTTTATTGTTGAATTTGTGCACATTCCTACTTTAGCAGCAAGTTTCTATAAGCCTATGGCTGTGCTTAATCACTCAGTCATGTCCAACTCTTTGAGACCCCATGGACTGTGTGTACCCTGCCAGGCTCCTCTGTCCCTGGGGATTCTCCAGGCAAGAATACGAGTGGGTTTCCATGCCCTACTCCAGGGGATCTTCCCAACCCAGGGATCAAACCCAGGTCTCCCAAATCGCAGGCAGATTCTTTACCATCTGAGCCACCAGGGAAGCCCTAGTAGTCAACAAATATACTAAAGGCTTAAATAATCATCACACAGTTAGATAATCCTCCTTAGGACAAACCCAAGTTCTCTTCCCAGGGTGTATATACTTCATTAATAGCCAGGTGATTACGGTGTAGGTAAATTCCCTATGAACTCTTCTATATAGCTTATCCCATCAAAAATACTACTCAGTGGTGTTTCATTTTTTCTCTTTCTTTTTTAATAGAAGTAAATTAGAGATCTTGAAAGTGCCTCTGGATCTTGACATTTTTAGATTGGTTCATTATGTCCTAAGAATTTTGTGTGTAAGGCAATGTGCTGGTGACACTTCCTCGGGTGACATGCAGATGCACTCTTACTAAGTTTATGGCCTGGAATAGCATCAGAACTAAATGACTCTGGTGAGTTCTATCAGGGAGCTATAACTTAGTATTACTAGAGGTAGGTGGACAGAGAGCTCAACCAGTTGCTGAGATAAGGGCAATCTTCAGTATTTGAGATGAGCCTTAAGGTATGAATGGATAAAATCTCTGGAGGGAAGAAGGCATCTTAGAAGGAAATTCAGCATATGCATAGAAGCGGAGGTGACACAAACTGGAGTTTCTTCATGAACAGCCAGCAGTCTCACCAGGCTGGTACAGACTTCATGGAAGGGTACCATGAGAAAGCAGGACCAGCAGTAATTCTAATCTTGGCTTTTCCGCTGCCAAAGGGACTTTGCTTTAGACATACTGTTGATTGCATCTGAGAATACATTTTCTCATTTTTAAAATAAAGAGTTGCAGCAGAACATCTCTGAGGTCTTATTTGCAACTTTATAAATCTATGATTCTAGGTCAAGGGTTGGCAATTTTTTCCGTTAAAGGCCAGAGAGTAAATATTTTAGGCTCTGTGGGTCATACGGCACAGCACTTCTGTGCCAGCACTTCGCACCACTACTTTAGTGTGAAAGCAGTCATAGAAAACATGTAAATAAATGTGCAAGGCTATGTTCCAATATAGTTGTATTTATGGATATTAAAATTTCAATTTTATATAAATTCATGTGTCACAAAATACTCTTCTTCTTCTGAGTTTTCAAATACTTCAAAATTAAACACTATTCTTAGCTCCTGGGCAGTACAAAATTTGGCCCATAGGCTGTAATTTGCCAGTTTCTCTACTCCATAGAGAAATACAAACAGAAAGGGGGTAAAGTGTAATAACCATCAAGAGCTAGAATAAGATAGACAAGATTATACTATAATCATATGTAATAAATAGCACTAAGCAGCAACATATTGCAATATATGAATATATAAAATATCTTTCTTTGATAAGAAACACTGCATACCTAAAATTTCAACAATGTTATATGTCAAATATATTCAATTTTTTAAAAGAGCTGGAAAAAGGAATTTAGATGAATTTAGAAAACAATGGGAGGAGGTGCTGGTTTCTGGACAAGAAAGTGTTGAGATCAGAGTTGTACCTAGAATCTTTACTTGCCAGTAATAGATGAGAGTGAGAAATTAGTAAACAGCTTTCAAGAACAGGTAATATTAAAGCCTAATCTAGGCTGGCAGCTTTAAGAAAAGGGGTGAGGGGACGATATGGAAGGATCAACAGAACACTACTTTAGAAAATGATGAGGAAAAGATTTATTTCACAAACATAATAAAAGAGGTCAATTTTCAGGGAAGGGGGATAAAGGTGATTTTTGCATTCCCATTCCTCAGTGCCTGCAGTAGAGTTCATGACTGCAGTCGACTGAGGAACTTGCCTTTCTGTGGAAGCTTTCAAACAAACAACCCAAGTTAGAATTTCCAGTTCCAAGATAAAAGTTCTCGGGTAAAATATAGCTTTTATGTTTTGGTTGTAGAGATGCAATAGATACGGCAGTTATAGAGGTGATGTTTATTTATTTATGGCTCCTTTCACTCCAGTGAATTTTCAGCAGCCTTCTCAAATTAGGAAAGAGTATTCATCCAGTATACATAGATATATCATTGCCCTCAGATTTTAAAAATCACCCTGCTGATTATGACTCAGAATTTATATCTATCTTTGCTTGCTCTGACAGAGGAAAATATTGCTCTGCTACAAATACAATCAATTCAACATTCTAGGGTCTATCAAGTGTGAGCAATCCGAGTCAATGGGAACACTCCATGTTTCTAGAACTCAAATTTGGAAGCTGGGTGGAGCTGGAAGAAGAGGGGTGCAGAGACA
The DNA here is from genome assembly GCA_006410615.1 of Neotragus moschatus. Classification (NCBI taxonomy): domain Eukaryota; kingdom Metazoa; phylum Chordata; class Mammalia; order Artiodactyla; family Bovidae; genus Neotragus; species Neotragus moschatus. The sequence continues at coordinate 1,991,609 of SJYA01003202.1, forward strand.
TACACACAGTGCAACAGCTCTAATGCATGGTAGTATTTGATAGGAAACATGGCCACGCCTCATGGGAACAGAAAAATTAGAAATTAATTTCAGCTAAGCAACCTAAATGGAGCTTCATGGACGAAGTGACATCAACACTGGACCCCTTTTAAACAGGAAAGGAAGAATAATTCCAGGCAGTGAGAATAATGCAAACAATAATGATAAAAAGATGTGGAAAAATACTCGCTTATCTCTTTACTTCAAAAGTTGTACATGTTTGCTGTTAGAAGACAAACATGAATTATGGTAAGAAAAACAAAAAATTTTAACCTGAAATCCCACAACTCAATCCCACCACATTTTAGTATATGTTCTTCCAAATATAAAATAATACAAAATAGTATCATTCTAAACATATCCACCTGCTGTTTTTTACATAACATCTTAGCATGCAAATCTTTCCATGCCACCTTGGAATACACATTGGAGTAATTAAAAACCACTGGCATACCTGAGTTCAACGGTAAGTATAGTCCTTCCTTTAGAGACTTTTCTTTGAGCTTCCAATTTCAATTAGATCTTTTCTTTCTGTCTTCTCTAGAGTTTTCCTGCTTCCACATGAGATCAAAAAAGTGTGGATACAAGTTGCTGTGTCAATAAAATTGTTGACTTCTTCGAAATTTGATAAAGATTCTAGTTATTCTGTCATGCAGTTCAAAGTTATTTTATTTGCATAATTAAAACAGGCCCTGCCACTTATGGGAATGATAAGCATATAGTATAAATAAAATAATTGAGGATACATAAAATAGTTTTTAAAATATTTGTTTTACTGACATATTGTTGAGAATACTATGAATCCGAATATGAATTTCGTAATAAAGATGCTATCTCTAGAATGTCCCCTCTTTATCTGCATTCCTCCCACTGCTTGAAGGCAACCTTAATGGTGGCTCTCCAACTCCTGTGTTTCACTTGCTGATCTATCGCCTCACCTCTACCAGGGATGTCTTACTAAAGCTCAAAACTATCCATGTTAAACATCAGCTTAAAATCCCTCCATTGCCTAAACATCCAGGGCTTAGAATGTTCATGAAACAGAATTCACGAACATAACATAACATGAAACATAACTCCCCTTCTAAAAATTATCCTATAAATGTACCTGCACACATATAAAATGACATATCTATGTCATTCATTGCCACACTGCCTGAATTAGTAAAAGATAATAAGTAACTTAAGGTACTTCCACAAGGGTCTAGTTAAATAAACTGTGTTACAACCATCAGTGAATCATTATGTAACTGTCAAAAGAAGAGAAAGCTTGAATGGAGCAAGTTAAAAGGATATATACTATTCAATACAGAAAATATTTCCAATATCTTATAATAACTGTGAATGGACTATAACCATTAAAAATTGTGAATTACTCTACTGTATCTACAACACTATAACATATAATATTGTACATCAACTATACTTCAATTTAAAAAAATAAAGGAAGATAGGACTTCCTTGGTGGTCCAGTGGCTAGAATTCTGTACGTCCACTGCAGGGGGTTTGATCCCTGGTCAGGGAAATAAGATCGCTCATGCCATGTGGTATGGCCCAGAAAGAAAAAAATGTAATTAAAAAAAGAGAGAAAGTTCTATATAAACTGATAAGAAATGTTCTTCTAAACAGATTAAGGGGGAAAAAATCAAGGAACAAAACAGGCTAATAGGTCACCATCTGTATAAAAGAGGAATACAACTGCCTGAATATGCATAACTACCTCTAGAAGCACATTCAAGACACTTGGTCTCCTGTGTCCATTAGTTTCCTCTGAGGGAACCCAGGTGGCTGGAGTTCAAGGGTGGGATGGAGACAATTCACTATTTTAGATTCTGAATCAGGGTAAAATTTTCACTTATTCAAAAACTGGAAGTTTCATTCAGTGATTACTATGGCATGTAAGTCCCTTCACAAACTAGCACAATATACCTTAACAGTATCATCACTAAAGCTTCCCCACTCCCTACTACGGCACACTCACACTCTTCTATCTTTTCATTATCTCTGCTCAGAAGGCATTGCAGATGTCTCTGGCTGGCACACTCTCTCATGCTTCAAACACTGCTTATCTGTAACACAGAATGAACTTCCCCTCTTGTCTTCTTTCCACCTTACTCTTTAAAAGGTCCTTCAGACTTTGATTACAAGTTTGCTCCCTTGTATTAGAAGTTGGGTTTGCAGTCCCCCATGAGTTCATCAGTTTATACTCCTTGGGGACAGAGTCCAGACCTCAGAAAGCATTAAAACTGTGATGAAACAGCAGCATTACTCACCTTAGCCAAATGCTGGAAGCCAAATGTGATAAAATGTAATATTAATCAGCCTTAAAAAGGAAGGAAATTTTGATACTTGCTACATTATGGATAAAATCCAAAAATACACTGCTAAGTGAAATATGCCATTCACAAAAGAACAATACTCTTCTTACAGTATGATTATACAAACAATACTCTTCTTACAGTATGATTATACTTACATAAGGTACCTAGAGAAGTCAAATTAAGTGGGATGGAGAATGGAATTGCACTTACCAAAGAAAGAAATGGGGAGTTAGGGTTTAATGGGTACAAAGTTCCAACTAAGAAAAAAGATTCTGGAGATCATGGTGATGGCTAAAAAAAAAAAGTGAATGTACTTAATGCCACAAAACGATACACTTAAAAATAGTTAATACAGTAAATTTTATGTATATTTTACTATAATAAAAGTCTTTTAAAAGAGGGGAAAAAAANATGGAGAATGGAATTGCACTTACCAAAGAAAGAAATGGGGAGTTAGGGTTTAATGGGTACAAAGTTCCAAATAAGAAAAAAGATTCTGGAGATCATGGTGATGGCTAAAAAAAAAAAGTGAATGTACTTAATACCACGAAACGATATACTTAAAAATAGTTAATACAGTAAATTTTATGTATATTTTACTACAATAAAAATCTTTTAAAAGANTGGGTACAAAGTTCCAAATAAGAAAAAAGATTCTGGAGATCATGGTGATGGCTAAAAAAAAAAAGTGAATGTACTTAATACCACGAAACGATACACTTAAAAATAGTTAATACAGTAAATTTTATGTATATTTTACTATAATAAAAGTCTTTTAAAAGAGGGGAAAAAAATCAGTGACTTCAACAGTAATGCTTTCTGGCATTTCAACAGATTTTATAACTGTTTTTCTACTCTCATAGTTCCTTACACTCCAAGATGTTTTTCATCAAACAAAATGAAAATAAAAGCAATCTTTTTTAAAAACTATGATGAAAGAACAAGAGACTACCAATACTGACAAGATTTTGAAAAAGATACAATTCTAAAAATGAAAAATACTACCATTTAAATTAAAAACTCAATGGCTGAACTAAATGGCATATTAGACCCAGGTGAACGAGAACAAAACTGGAAGAGCTGAAGAAACAACAAAGTGGAAAATATAAGCAGTTCAGATATACAAAAGATAGAGTGAGAAAATCTCTACACTTCCAAAGTGTGAGAACAAAATGAAGAAAGGCAAAAATTCAAAGAGATGATTCAATTCAGTCCAGTTGCTCAGTCATGTCCCACTCTTTGCAACCCCATGAATCGCAGCATGCCAGGCCTCCCTATCCATCACCAACTTCCAGAGTGCACTCGGACTCACGTCCATCGAGTCAGTGATGCCATCCAGCCATTTCATCTGTCGTCCCCTTCTCCTCCTGCCCCCAATCCCTCCCAGCATCAGAGTCTTTTCCAGTGACTCAACTCTTCACATCAGGTGGCCAAAGTACTGGAGTTTCAGCTTTAGCATCAGTCTTTCCAAAGAAATCCTAGGGCTAATCTCCTTGAGAATGGATTGGTTGGATCTCCTTGCAGTCCAAGGGACTCTCAAGGCTCTTCTCCAACACCACAGTTCAAAAG
>SJYA01003202.1:1997905-2015736 GCA_006410615.1 Neotragus moschatus
ACTGGAATTCCATCACCTCCACTAGCTTTGTTCGTAGTGATGCTTTCTAAGGCCCACTTGACTTCACATTCCAGGATGTCTGGCTCTAGATGAGTGATCACACCATCGTGATTATCCGGGTAGTCAAGATCTTTTTTGTACAGTTCTTCTGTGTATTCTTGCTACCTCTTCTTAATATCTTCTGCTTCTGTTAGGTCCAGACCATTTCTGTCCTTTATCGAGCACATCCTTGCATGAGATGTTCCCTTGGTGTCTCTAATTTTCTTGAAGAGATCTCTAGTCTTTCCCATTCTGCTCTTTTCCTCTATTTCTTTGCAATAGTTACTGAGGAAGGCTTTTATCTCTTCTTGCCATTCTTCGGAACTCTGCATTCAGATGCTTATATCTTTGCTTTTCTCCTTTGTTTTTCGCCTGTCTTCTTTTCACAGCCATTTTGCTTTTTTGCATTTCTTTTCCATGGGGATGGTCTTGATCCCTGTCTCCTGTACAGTGTTACGGAATCTCATTCCATAGTTCATCCGGTACTCTATCAGATCTAGGTCCTTAAATCTACTTCTCACTTCCACTGCATAATTATAAGGGATTTGACTCAAAACCGCTGAATGGTCTAGCGGTTTTCCCTACTTTCTTCAATTTAAGTCTGAATTTGGTAATAAGGAGATCATGATCTGAGCCACACTCAGCTCCTGGTCTTGTTTTTGTTGACTGTATAGAGTTTCTCCATCTTTGGCTGCAAAGAATATAATCAATCTGATTTCAGTGTTGACCATCTGGTGATGTCCATGTGTAGAGTCTTCTTCTTGTGTTGTTGGAAGAGGGTGTTTGCTATGACCAGTGCATTTTCTTGGCAAAAGAGATGACAGTTAAGAATTTTCTAGCACTGATAAAAGAAACTGACCAAAAAATCCCAAGAAAGATAAATAAGGACTTTAAAACTCACTAAGGAAAAAAATCATCATCTAGAGCAACATAACAATTAGACTGATGGCAGATTTGAACACAGAAAACACTGGAATAATATTTTAAAGATGCTAGAGAAAAATTACTACCAGCTTAGTTTTGTATATCCAATCTTTCAAAAAAAAAAGATATTTTCAGATAAAATTTTCAAAGAAAATGGTGAACACATAGGTAAATGAGGGGGAAAGCAATAGTATAAGAGAACAACAGTGTCTAATTTACGGGGTGAAAAAAATCAGGAGAGAAACAAAATCTCAGACAACCATATATAAGGGGACAGTGGGATTACAAATACTTTGCCATTTTATTCAAGTAAACAGTAAAGAAAGGTTCCATTTAAGACTTTGAAGCTAAATATGCATGTTAAAAAATTTCCAGAAAACCACTGAAACACTAGAAATAACATAGTTTTTTCTAACTCACTAGTCCTTTTGGCGGAGGAGGGGGGCAGGGGGAGAGGGAAGGGCTGTGCTGGGTTTTGGTGTGGCACAGGGGCTCAGTAGTTGCAGCACACAGGCTTAACTGTCCCAGGGCATGTAGGATCCTAGTTTTCCAACCAGGGATCAAACTCACATCCTCTGCATTGGAAGGTGGATTCTTACTCACCGGGAAGTCCATCGATTACTCTTATATTGATGGGACATTTGAAGAGATTCTATCCTTCCTTTCAAGCTAGAGATACTAACCTTTTCCAGTATCCAGCATAATATGTAGTCATTAAGAGGTCGCAAAGAATCGGACATGACTGAGCAACTGAACTGAACTGTTTGTTAAATCAATTTGGCTGTTCCAGAACAAGATGAATTCTATCTCACAAATGCATTATATTTTTCAACTCTACCTGTAAAGAGCCAATTCCATTTATTTTAGTGACTACCCCTTCAGAGTTTTTCTTTTTTAGAAAATAGGATAATGAATGCTTGGAATACAGCTCAAATCCTAAATCTCAATTTTCGCTTTTAAATTGGGGTGGGTACCCTCACTATTGCTCCAAATAAAGGAGATATCAATCATAAATTAGACGTCTGATTTACATCACGAGAAACTTGCAATCAAAGGCTCAGGCACCTAAACAGTGAGATATATTTTCCCCACAGTTGATAGAACTGTATATTCCACAACATATGGAATTCTATGGAAAGCTTTCACTGGCACTCTGCCTTGTTGAGTAAAAGTCAGGAGTTAGACATTAAAAAAAAAAAAAAACAACATTGCCTTTTCATTAGACTAACATTTAAAAGACTTAAAAATCATGTGAAAATATATTAATATATCTAACACTCATTGAGCTCTTATCTGTCAGGCACAGTTCTAACCATTTTTATGAACTCATTAATCTTCACAAAACTACATTCTAAGTCAGATACTAATATTAGCTTTGTTTTACAGAAGAGGACTAGGAGAAACAGAAATTAAATACTTTCCCCAATGTTATATATGTTGTAGGTGTCAATCAATGGCAGGATTTAAACCTTAAGAGTTTACTCTTAACCACTATATTCTAGGCTGAATTACCTTGTGTGCGTGCATGCATGCTAAGTCACTTCAGTCGTGTCTGACTCTTTGTGACCCTATGGACTGTAGCCCACCAGGCTTCTCTGTCCATGGGATTCTCAAGGCAAGAACACTGGAGTGGGTTGCCATACCTTATATCTATATCTAAACTCTGATTTTGGTATTTGCTAACTCATACTAGATGCACATTGCCAAAGCTGTTCATTTGCAAAGCATCAAAACTAATAGAGAATCCCAAACCCACACTATATTTTTATTTACATTTATATACCCTGCATGATTCTATGCTAAAAAGGATTATCACCATCTGCACTCCAGGACTCTATGCCTAGAATTTATTCATTCAGGAAACATGAATTGGATGATCCTACTGCATGCAATATCCCTGCTAAGCAATGATTTACAGCTGCTTTCCTAATTGGCAGCTAAATTTTGCCAAGATTCATCCACGCATGACATACATTTTTCCAAAAAGCATAGAACAATCTGGGGGTAGGGAAGCAGCAAGTGGTCTTCCCTCTTGTTCATTCAACAATCATTCCTTAAGACTCTTCTATGTGTCAAGCACTTCGATGGATGCTGGAAATTCAAGGGCAAACACAGCAGAGCCAGTATTTGCCCATGGGACTCTAGAGGGGGAAAGATGTTAAAGAAGTAATCGTCACACAAATAATGACTTACAATTATAAAAAGCACAATCAAGAAAAAAATCATATGATAGAGGGACCTAACATAGTTTTGAAGGCAAAGTCAAGAAGGTCAACCTTTGACTTTTTAGAGTCAACCCTAAAAAGCTGATATTTAATATGGAAGTCAAGGATTAACAGAAATGATCCAAATAAAGAACAGCTTTACTTCAAAATCCAAGTAAAGAGTAGCTCAGGCAGAGGGAACAGCCCATGTGATGGCCCACAAGCAGCACCCGGCTCTGAGGAAATGAATACCCACTGTGCCTAGAGAATCACAGGAAGAGGGAAGTGGAAGCCAATGCTCAGAGTTCTTTTCCTAACTGGGGGCACACCACCTAAGAGTTCTGCTGCTAGACCACTCACATTTTCTCCATGGCTCCAAGGAATAAAAACTACTGTTACCAACACACAACCCTTTAAAGTAAATAATTTAAATTCCACAACAATTTGACACGTGGAGAGATGTAGATAAGCTACATTTTTTATAAGATCATAAATTTCACCTGTGTTTTAACAACTTGAGGCCATAGATCCTACCTGAGAGTTGGACCATAAAGAAGGCTGAGTGCCAAAGAACGGATGCTTTTGAATTGTGGCACTGGAGACAACTCTTGAGAGTTCCTTGGACAGCAAGGAGATGAAACTAGTCAATCCTAAAGGAAATCAACCCTGAATATTCACTGGAAGGACTGATGCTGAAGCTGAAGCTCCAATACTTGCCATCTGATGTGAAGAACCGACTCATGAGAAAAGACCCTGATGCTGGGAGAGATTGAGGGCAGGAGGAGAAAGTGGACAACCGAGGATGAGATGGTTGGATGGCATTACTGACTCAATGGACATGATTTGAGCAAACTCTGGGAAATAGTGAAGGACAGGGAAGCCTGGCATACTGTGCTCCATAAGGTGACAATGAGTTGGACACAACTTAGTGACTGAATGGCAACAAATCATTCAGAACACCAGGCAGTGTGCATAGCTAGAGTCTGATAACTAATTTTGCTATTGGGTGACAGCCATAGAATAAGAAAATTGAGTGTTACTAGAAATTTACCAGCACATTCATTTGAATTAAATGAATAAAAACATGTTGTCCACCTTACAGATAAAAGATGATCCAGTTCTCCAGGGATGGGGTGGGGACAGAGAGAAGGCTGGAAATACAGGGAAGCTAGATAAGTTGCTAGTTGGTCCCTCAACTTTCAAATTTAAGAACAAATATACCATTTTTCTTTCTTCACAGAAAGCCTACCTATGGGAATAAAGTTAAGCTTATTTCAAAAGAAGGAATGACTTTGGCTTGGACTGTGGCCAACTGCAATGAAATTCAGCCACTTTCCCCTTAAAAATCATTCAACTGGAAATCTTATCAGTGGGAAATTCTCTAAGGGCCAAGACTCTATTTTCTGCAACTTAACAATACTTGTAAAACATTTTTAGTTCTATGATTCACTACCTCTCATCCTCTATACATACACACATCCCACATTCATACCAATCCAATAAGCTGACCTCTGATAGAATCTAAAGTTTCAATTATGTAACCAACACAATATAATATTTATGAATCTGTTTATCTTTGTGATTACATAGGCATTTGTATATAGCAACATTTAAGGGCAGAAGAGAATACCAAGTCATCCAATGCAGGCAAGAGATAGTGAGCTGTCTTTATCATCATGAATAAACCTAGGATGACTAGTGGCTATAGTGAATATCAAAGCGCAACACATTTATCAAAGGAATACTATGAGCACGAGATGGATAAGTGTGCATGAGCATGTGTACTCAGTCATGTCTGACTCTTTGCTAACCTATGGACTGTATGGACAGAGGACCCACCAGGCTGCTCTGTCCATGGGATTTTCCAGACAAGAATAGTGGGATCGGTTGCCATTTTCTCTTCAGGGGAACTTACTGACCCAGAGATCAAACTCCAGTCTCCTACATCGGCAGGCAGATCCTTTACCACTGCACCACCTGGGATACCACAGTAAGGACAACACTGGGAATATCAAGAAGAATATAACCAGTCTTTGCCCTCCAGAAACCAGCAGTCTTAGAGGGAGACAGCCTAAGTGAGAAACGAGCACACAATCAATCAAATCAATTATCCAAAGATTGATGACCCAGCATATAAGAACAGAAGATCTACAAAGTTTTACCAAGGGACTGGAAAGAAAACAAGGACTCCCCAACTGCCTATATCTAATTATACAAGTCCTCTTTTATTCATTACTCTATCATACCTTATCCCTTCGTGTACATATAATGCACAAACTTATTCAATGTAAAGACTCCGTATCTTTAAAGAGGATGTTAAGATTAGAAGTTCTTTCTGGACCCAGCCCATTATTTTGAACTTATTTCATTCGCCAATCACTTAAAGAGCTGTTAGCTAAGCATTATGGCTCCCCAAAGAGCACACGGCAGTGAAAATCCTGGGTAGTTACAACAGACTGGGTTTCCTTGCTTTTGTTTGCAAATTTTTGAGCAGGAAAGTGAATTAAATGGTTTGAGAGGAGGGGTGTTAGTGGTGGAAAAGGGATAAGAACTGGTGTACCTATATATAGTTAAGTTTATGTTTATATCTGTGGAAACAAATTGGTTTGGAGTAGAGGTAAAAGATTGGAAAAGGCAGAGAAACATTGTAAGAAGACTGTGACTATAGATTTTTGTAAATTTCAACAATAAAAAGTATAATACTTTTGTAACAAGAAAAACTGTTCTTTTTTGAAAGACTATATGAAGGCTCAGCATGACAAAAAATAATTATTGATAGTATACTATTCACTAGTATTATTTTAAATGAAAGACAAAAGTTTTAACCATGATAAAAATACAAATGAACAAAAATCCTCTACTTATATATTTATTTCAACTTCCTTCCCTAATTAACTTTTTCGTAAATTATTAAGGAGAAACAGGTAAGGTAGCCTTCCTCTCATAACCATTCCCAACAGAAACTGAATAAGAAAATTACAGAAAAAAAATCAGAGGAGTAGTCACCTAGATAACTCAAAACTTACATTATCTGAACTTAACTGTCTGTGTGGCCCAATATACCCAAATGTATACTGTAAGGATTCTACAGGTCCAGACAAGTAACAAGGTACTTCCTCACATATATAAACTTTCATCTCTAAGTGTTTCAGAGTCTTATTACAGATTTGAACTTTACCCCTTAAAGCTCACTCTGAAATATTTATACTACATAGCACTGAAGGCTGTTGGAGCTTAAAAAAGCCAAGGCTGAAGTTTGTTTTCTTCTTTTAGCCCTTTCTATACGGGAAGATTTAAAAGCAGACTGGCCTGAAAGCAACATGAACTGACAGAATGACCCTTTCTCAGCAAGAGAGTCCTGAGCACAGAGCATTATCCTAGAGAGAAAACTTGCTGGGATACCAACTGATCTCTGACATTTGCTCTTTCCATACTGCTACTTCTTTTGATACTGCTCTAATGCTGGTTTATTATGTAAAAATATACCCCACCGTCGTGACCATGAGATAAGGTTCACTGAAAAAGTTGGGCCGCAGATCAGCCAAAACACAAAAAAGAAGCAGATCAACTTTCTGAAATCTCTGTCTTCTGCCATATGGTTCAAGGAAATAAAAATCTTTTAATGAGGCATTGATGACTCATGGTATGATACTGCACTGTAACTAGCAGAGCTCCAAACAATATATCAAACCCTGGACTAAACTGTTAAATTTTAAAAAGACAAAAAGAGTTCAAAAAGAATGCAAAATCTCAATGCCACTTTCAGACAGGAGGCAACATATTCTCACATTATGAATTTAGTAAGTGGCCTGCATAGTTGAAATGACTCTGAAACAGAGAACCACAACCCAAAATAGCCTAACACTTTTGTTATCTCAAACAATGGGCAGTTAGCCATTCATTCCTCCCTCTCAGTATACATTCTACTTGTTTCAGATGAGGCCTATTATAAATTTGAAGAGACTGTTCAAATTCAGTACACTAGATGCTTAAAAGCTGGGGATGGAAGATATTTGCCACACAAAAATTCCTATTATAATATTTTGTGCATAAAAAAATGAATGCTATGTATTTAGTATTTTTAAAGTTATATTTCATACCTATTACCAACTTGACACTGGAAATAAAGAAGCAAACACACAGACATGGTCCCTGCCATTGAGAAACCTTCAACCCAGTGAAGACAAATATGGACCAAGTATGATGGCTGTCAAAAGAGAAAAACAATACATGTTATGCTGGCTGTAAACTGTGGATAATTAAGATGTTCCCATCTTACCCTCTTTCAAGGTGTGCCAGCAAAAGACCAGGAAGTTGTCAGAAAACTTTTAAAATAATGACCCTCTCAGTTGTGATACATATAAAACGTAAGTATTATATGTGTGTGTGTGTGTGTGTGTGTGTAAAACTAACTAGTAATTAAGTATATAAAATTACCAGACTACTCTTTTAACAAATATATAAGAAATATTAAAATCCAAATTAGTCCCATATCCATAAAAGCAGTTGCCTTAAAGCTGTCCTTACTCCTGACAAGGGCAAAAGGAGTCAGCTTAGGATACTGTGGTTGACAGCACAGGACTTTACCTTTTATTTTGTCCATGAAATATAAAATAACTTTTATTGTATCCACTGTTATACCAGTGCTATTTATAAAACAGCTTTAGAAAAGCCCAACTTTCTATAGTGTCAGTATATGTAAACAAATACTTATTGGGACTCCACTAAAATTATAAACACAGTTGTAGAAACAGTCTCCAAAACTCTTCCATTCTCTCAGTCATGAGCAGATTTAAGTCCCATTTGTATATCTCTTTTGATCTGTTCCAAACGAAACTTAAAAATTCCCAAAAGAACCTACAAGCCTACTTTAAATACTATTTAAATATAAAGAAATCCTACAAACCTACTTTAAATACTATTTAGCTCTAATAGACTTCAAGCTAAGCAGCTAAATACACTAGAAAAAGTCTTTATCTTTTACAAACATAAATACTTTTGTACTATCTGTATCTATTTTTTTTAAGCTGCAGAATTAAATGTCGCTGTGAAACAGAGCACTACCTTCACATCATTTTTTTTAATATATGCCCTTCACACAGGCCATGCCAAAGCCAGGCTTTAAACAGATAATCTTGCCAGATCCGGGACAAGTGGACACAGCATGGTAAAGTGAAAAAAGCAGAGGGTCCAGAGTGAGAGAAACAGAGTTTGAGTCCAAGCTCCACCACTCCACTAAGCAGCTGTGCCACTGTAGGCAGGTTACTTAACTGATTTATAGTATCTTCATCTATAAAATTGGGACCATAGCAATATCTACCTTAAAGGATTGCTATGAGATTATACACATGTTTATATGAAAGCATTTTATAAACTATAAAGAATTATACATTCTTATTATTTACCTTAATTTTTCCTTAATATAGGAAGAATATTTTCATTTTAAAAATTAGAAAATACAGAATATTAAGAAGAGAAAAATCACCCATAGCCCTGTCACCCAAACATTGTTATTTATTTTAAATGAAGTAAGTCCAACATCAACCAAAAGAAATTAAAGTAGGAATAATTTCAGATGTTAATACAGGTAACGTATTAACAACAAANTATTTTCATTTTAAAAATTAGAAAATACAGAATATTAAGAAGAGAAAAATCACCCATAGCCCTGTCACCCAAACATTGTTATTTATTTTAAATGAAGTAAGTCCAACATCAACCAAAAGAAATTAAAGTAGGAATAATTTCAGATGTTAATACAGGTAACGTATTAACAACAAAATAAACTGCTGATTTCTTTTTAAGAACAGAACAGTCTTTCCCATCTATCAGTTTAAAGACAATGCTGCTATTTGTCCCAGAGCTGGTCCCAACAGGGTATGATATATGGGTGAGGCTCATAAAAGTCAAAGCCACAAAACTCCCAAAATAAACATTTCATGAGCCCCAGGAGTAATTACAACACATGCCCTCGGATGCAATGGAGAAGGCAAAGTGTATGAACCCTATTAACAAAACTGGCATGACTTTATGGTCACAAAGACTCAGATTTCTATGGGCCACGTCAATGGGAAAAAAGAAAAATTTATACACCATGCTACAACACAGACAGCCTAAGACTTCTGAATTTTTCACATTGCCTTTAGAACTTGTACCCCCCCCTCCATTTTTCCTTTCCCATCCTTCTTTCTCCTAGGTCCCCTCCTTGTTTTATTACTGGATTAGAATCATTCTCTGTGTTTAAAATGGCCTTATTTTATACAATGGAATATTATTAAGCCACAAAAAGGAATGAATTTCTGACACATATTACACCACAGATGAAAACATTATGCTAAGTGAAAAGTCAGACACGAGAGGCCACATATTTTATGATTCCATTTACATGAAATGTCCAAAATGTGCAAATCCATAACGACTGAAAGCAAATTGATGGTTGCCTAAGGCTGGGGTATTAGCGGATGGGAGAAAATCAGTGAATGTAATGGGTATGAAGTTTCTTTCTGAGGGAACAAAAATGTCCTAAAATTAGTCTCTGGAGATGTTGTACAATTCTATAAATACACTGAGAAACACTGAACTGTACACTTTAACTGAGTGAATTGTATGGTATGTAAATTATATACCAACAAAGCTGTTTTTTAAAAAATGATCTTATTCATTAGAAAAAAGGACATGTAAATAATCTCATCCTATCCTCTCTCTAAGGGTGGAGTAAAAGTGATGACTCAATTGTGATGATACATATATAAAGTGACCAGACTACTTTTATTTAACAAATTACATGAAAAATTGCAAATCCAAATGTTTTGCTTAATGATTCCCTAAGTCAAAACTTGGTCCTCACTCAGATTCTCAGTAATTCTATCCCTTTGTTTAGGTAGTTCTTTCTACCTGTAATGCCTTTCTTACCACATCTTTAAATGTTCAAATACCACCTTCTTTAAGGCCAGTTCAGAGGTTACCTTCTCCGTGTAGTCTTCCCCATGCTCTCAAGAAAAGTGGTCTCATCTTCCTCTGAACTTCCATACTTCACTTTCTCTGGGCCACTTATGACTTTCAATCCAATATTATACTTACTCTGGCCAACATAATACTTACTGCTTTGATGTTAAAAGGGGGTTCTCAATAAATACTGATCTGAGAAGTAGGTGACCACTGCTTAACAATGCAGAATTTAAAAAAAAAAAAAAATGCAGAATTTCATCATCATTGGGTATATTTTCATTTTGGAAATATTCAAAAGTAGGTTAAGCAATATCCACTTCAGACAAAATTTTCTTGACCAAAATAAAACAAATTTATTTGTATTTATATAATCTGTAAAAAAAAAAAAAATCCCAAAGAGAAACATTGGAATAGGGATATAGCCTCCCAAGGTAACTGAAAGAAATGTGAATTGCATACATTTTGGAATACTTGTTCAAAAATCAGATTCATTAGAAGAACATCACATTTCTTCCCTGAGAGTTCTATTACCAGGCTCTACTAATTCTTCCTCTACTATATTTCTATATAGTCCTATTTCCTGCTCCACTTTGCCTGCCAAACCCAAAGTCCTCTCATTTTCTTCATGACCAACCAATTTTTAGTCTCCTAATTTATCTGCTTTCCCATAGTTCCTTGTTTCCTCCAACAATATCAAGCCACCCCATGTGACAATGTTAAGGGTAGGAACTGGGGAGCACATACATATCATAAGAGACACAATCTAGTTAGGAACTTGACACATGTACACAATTTATCACAATATTCAGTAGCATATACCCAAGGGCCACAACAGACACCCAGAATTCCAAGTGATGGGTAAATCCTCTGGGCTTCCTAGAACACAATCTATACAGTTTCCCTCACACACTCTTATCCTCTCCCTTCCATTCCTTTTCATTTTATTGGACTTATGTTAAACTGCCCATACAGCATGCACCAACTTCAGCTCCAGTTTCTCTCCACCTTGCCTCCCTGAGCGAGTCAAGATAATCTACTTGTGTAACCTGGAAGTGACTTAATCACAAGTACTTTTGTTCACCACTATCAACACAATCCTCCTCACTTTCTCTCTGCTAACTCCTATCAAATTTCTTCTTTTGTAATGTATTGGAAAGTATGTAATAATAAATAATTTTGTTTTTAGCTTATCACTGCCCTCGCACTGCCCTCGTTTCTTCTGTGTTTGTCTTACAGAATCTATTACAATATTTACTAAGGGACTGTATCACAGCCACCTATGGAGCTTCTTAAAAACACAAAGACCTTGACCCAACCTCCTCAGTAAGTCCGGGATGGGAGCTGGACATCTTTACTTCTAAAAAGCCCCACTGGTGATTCTAATGCACATTTCAACCTGAAAACCTGATTTATTAAAATGTTCCCTGTACAACAGACATTCAATTCTTATTAATTCATGCACTGAAGCTCATAAATAACTTTTCTCTAAATAGCCTAGCCAGATATCAGCCCCTAGACTACACCAGCTCTGTTCCAAGTGCAACATGTGGTTTTAAGATTTCATTTCCTGAAGTACTCCTTGGAGGGACACTATTACCTTGTCTCTTTACATTGTTTCCTATTTGTTGAAAAATGGAGGCCTGGAATGCAGCCATGTTAGACAACACTACATAAGAATGTACTCTGGAGCCTTAGATTAAAATTAGTTATAAAAAAAATAAGAACAATGTAGAACTAAACATTTTGAATGAACACAGTATTCTTCCTGAATACAGTCTAACTAAATCTACAGGGAAAACAGATGGGGAATTTGGTCAGTAGTGTCTTCCTAGTTACCAGGCTCCTGAACTGTCTCCTGAACTGGGCCCCTGAAGACTGAGGAAGACTTTCAGCAGCTGAAGTGCATTAAAGTGCTCTAATCAGATAAGGAGCCCAAGCCGCACCCAGACCCACAGTGGCCTCCGAACTACCCTGACACACACTATTTACACAGCTCGGTGGGGAAGCCTTATGAACTTTTTCCAAAGTTGCTTCTCACAGGCAGCAGCCTTCTGAGTCACCCACCCAGGGTGGGAAAGAAAAGTGTGATTTTAGCCAGCGGGGTGTTAGGAGACTAGGCACAGCACCTCTTTTGCCATTTCAGAAGCGGGCTCCGCCTCCTCCAGGAACCACCTCAGTTACGAGTCACCGCTGTGGGCGACAGGGGTCTGCGGAGCCACTTAGCCATCTAGGAAAGTTGTGGCTTGGGGAGGAGACGCCCCGTTCTTTTCTGCGGCAGGGGCCGCAGATCCCAGATTCCACAGGCCTCTCCCNAAAACGAAGATCATGGCATCCAGTCCCATCACTTCATGACAAATAGATGAGGAAACAGTGGAAACAGTGTCAGACTTTATTTTGGGGGGCTCCAGAATCACTGAAGATGGTGATTGCATTCATGAAATTAAAAGATGCTTACTCCTTGGAAGGAAAGTTATGACTAACCTAGACCGCATATTAAAAAGCAGAAACATGACTTTGTCAACAAAGGTCCTTCTAGTCAAGGCTATGGTTTTTCCAGTAGTCATGTATGGATGTTAAAAGTTGGACTATAAAAAAAGTTGAGTGCTGAAGAACTGCTGCTTTTGAACTGTGGTGTTGAAGACTCTTGAGAGTCCCTTGGCCTGCAAGGAGATCTAACCAGTCTATCCTAAAGGAAATCAGCCCTAGGTGTTCATTGGAAAGNTGGTTTTTCCAGTAGTCATGTATGGATGTTAAAAGTTGGACTATAAAAAAAGTTGAGTGCTGAAGAACTGCTGCTTTTGAACTGTGGTGTTGAAGACTCTTGAGAGTCCCTTGGCCTGCAAGGAGATCTAACCAGTCTATCCTAAAGGAAATCAGCCCTAGGTGTTCATTGGAAAGACCGATGCTGAAGCTGAAACTCCAATACTTTGGCCACCTGATGCAAAGAGCTGACTCATTTGAAAAGACCCTGATGCTGGGAAAGATTGAGGGCAGGAGGAAAAGGGGACGACAGAGGATAAGATGGTTGAATCGCATCACCAACTCAATGGACATGGGTTTGGGTGGACTCTGGGAGTTGGTGATGACAGGGAGGGCTGGCGTGCTGTGGTTCATGGGGTTGCAAAGAGTCAGACATGACTGAGCGACTGAAATGAACTGAACTAAACTGAGCTGAGACTAAGAACCATCATGAGAGTAAGTCAAAAATAATGTGAGCATGTGATCAAGTTCCAAGCAAGAGGAAATCAAATCTGTCCTCAAAGGAAGAATGTTTGGTTAGGCAGGTAAGATGCAGACATTCCAGAATGAGCAAGACCTGGACTGGAGCATGCTCCAGGACAGTGATTATATTAGTCAGAAGGAAGTAAGTAAAGTCACTCAGTCGTGTCTGACTCTTTGTGACCCCATGGACTGCAGCCCACCAGGCTCCTCAGTCCATGGGATTCTCCAGGCAAGAATACTGGAGTGGGTTGCCATTTCCTTCTCCAGGGGATCTTCCCGACCTAGGGATCGAATCCGGGTCTCCCACATAAGAGGCAGACGCTTTAACCTCTGAGCCATCAGGGAAGGAAGTAAAGATTCATACAATTCAAAGATAAAGATAAAAAGGTAAATTTCCACAAGATTATAACATAGAGAGGTTAAGGACTCTGTGACATTTGCTCATGGTTGTGGCTAGCTCAACATCACTGTTTGCCATGTAATTAGTCTGAAGACCACTAATGATAGGAACATTGTAAGATATGTAAAAATTTAGCATTGACAGTGGCAGTTATTTTACACAGTGTCCATGACATGGGAAACTTAGATTCTTTTAAGTCCATAACAATTCTCTGAGGTAAGTGGAAAACAAGAAGTACCTGTTCTCTTTTATTACACATACTGGGTAGTTTACACACAATAGCAACTGTCAGTATGAGCACAGTTTATAGAAACTTTAATCAGGGATAGAGAGACTTCTGTATTCAGTTGGGATGCTCAGTTTTGCTCCATGTTTTTGTGCTCTCCTTCTGATGAAGTTTTGGACTGCTGTATGTTGGTCATGTGTCTAAGGATTTGCTTACACCTTCTCAGTACACTCCAGTGCACTTCATGCCCACACGGGTGAATCTACAACTTACATATAGACACACACACAGCATTCACCCAACTCCCCACAGATGTACCTTCTCTTTCTAGAACACATTACCAACCCCTTCCCCAGGCCATCCACACATATGAACCACACAGTGGCTCAATCAGTAGTCCTTCCTTCCCTTCCCCAAATGCTGCATGTACACTCCACCCTACCCACCATCCCCACCCAAAACCACAACCACTTCCACCATCATTTTGAAAAAATGTGGTTCTTTTTCTTTTTTTATTCCTAGCTTTGAGGTATAATTAGCAAATAAAAACTATTTATTTATTTACTTATATAAAGCATATTGTATCATATATGTATATATACATTTACAATCAAGCTAATTAACATATGCATCATCTCATTTATTAATCCTTAGCATTTTTTATGTGTGTTGAGAATACTTAAAGATCTACTCTCAGAAAATTTCAAGTATACAATACATTATTATTAACTATAGTTAATAGGCTGTACATTAGGTCTCCAGAACTTATTCATCTTATAATTGAAAGTTTGTATACTTTTACCAGTATCTCCCCATTTCTCCCATTCCTTCCAGCCCTTCCCATAGTAAGTACCCTCTACCCTCTGTTTCTATGAGTTTGGCTTTTTCAGATTCCACATGTAAATGAGATCATGCAGTATTTATCTTTCTGTGTCTGGCTTATTTCACTTAGCATAATGTCTTCCAGTTTCATCCATGTTGCTGCACATGGCAAAGCTTCCTTCATTTTAAATGCTGAATAATATTCCACTGTGTACGTATACCACATTTTCTTTATTGTTGGGTGGACACATAGATTCTTTACATGTCTTGGCTATTGTGAATAATTCTGCAATGAACATGGGAGTGCAGATACCTCTTCAAGAACTAGATTTTGCTTCCTTTGGATATATTCCCAGAATTAGGATCGCATTTTCCAAAGAAGACATCCAAAATGGTGCTCAGTATCACTATTCATCAGGGAAATGAAAATCAAAACAGCTTTAAGGTATCACCTCAAATGTGTCAGAATGGCTCCTATCAAAAAGTAAAAAAATAGAGTGACATTGAAACATATACATTACCAAATGTAAAATAGATAGCCAGTGGGAATTTTCTGTATGACACATGGAGAAGGCAATGGCACCCCACTCCAGTACTCTTGCCTGGAAAATCCCATGGATGGAGGAGCCTGGTAGGCTGCAGTCCATGGGGTCGCTGAGGGTCAGACTGAGCGACTTCACTTTGACTTTTCACTTTCATGCATTAGAGAAGGAAATGGCAACCCACTCCAGTGTTCTTGCCTGGAGAATCCCAGGGACGGGGGAGCCTGGTGGGTAGCTGTCTGTGGGGTCACACAGAGTCAGACATGACTGAAGCGACTTAGCAGCAGCAACAGGGAACTCAACCCGATGCTCTATGACAACATAGAGGAGTGGGATGAGGTGGGAGGTAGGAGGAAGGTTCAAGAGGGAGAGTATATATGTAGACCAATCGCTGATTCGTGCTGACGTATGGCAGAAACCAACACAACATGTAATTATCCTCCAATTAAAAATAAATACATTATTTTTTTAAAGGTAGGATGAGAAATAAAAAAATAGCAAGTGTTGGTGAGGATGTGGAGAAAAGTCAATCGTTACACACTTTTGGGAATATAAATTGGTACAGCCATTATGGAAATCAGTATAGACATCCTCAAAAATTAAAAATAGAGGGACTTTCCTGGTGGTCCAGTGGTTAAGACTTCATCTTCCAATGCAGGAGGTACAGGTTCGATCCCTGGTCTGGAAGCTGAGATCCCAGATGCCTCACAGCCAAAAACCAAAAAAACCCATAAAACAGAAGTAATACTGAAACAAATTCAATAAAGATTTTTTTTTAATTAAAAATAGAACTACCATATAAGCCTATTCTTTTTTGACCAATCTTTTAAAAATTAAATGTGAATTGAAATTATTTTCCAGCTTTACACATTTTTTAAATTTTCTCATTTTCTTATTGCATTTCAACCTTTTTCATTGTGTAAGAAAGCTACAAAGAAGGTTATTAAATATTATGTAGAATTATAGCTCCCAGAGATAACTACTAATAACATTTAAAATATCCCCTTTTAGCCTTTGTTTCCTGTTCTCACATATTTTGTGTGTGTTCAATTTTTTTCTCATACAAAATTTTTTCTGAAATAATTTACATACTATAAAATTCACTCTTTTAAAATATAGTGAAGCCCAGCCTGGCTGTGCTCTGTGATGACCTAGTGGGGATGGGATGGGGGAGGGGAGGGAGGCTCAAGAGGGAGGTGATGTATGTATAATTATGACTGATTTGTATTGTTGTATGGCAGAAATCAACAGAATGTTGTAAAGCAATTTCTCCCAATTAAAAACAAATTTTTAAAAAGTAAAAAAAAAAAATGATGGTGTTCAATTTTTATTCTTGATATTTTCACCTTAACATTATTATGCCAAGAACTATGCCTATAACATTGAGTATTCATCAAAACTTATTTTTTTTGTAGTTGTTTTATAGACATATTACATTTAAAATGTACAAGAACTATAAATTAATCAACTTCCTATTTTTGGAGAGTTACATTGTCTCTTGTCTCCAACTCTTTATTATTGTAAATAGTGCTTTAAAAAATAGCCTTGAATTTTTATTTTTATAGGCATCAAATTGTTGCTTTAACATCTTTGCTACTTATGAGATGAACAAATATTTATGCCTATTGGTTGCCTACTCAATAGGCATGCTCTCTTTCATCTTCAACTTGTAGAATCTATTAATTTGGAGCAATATATCAGTTATCTATTACTGCATATCAGTTCAGTTCAGTTCAGTCACTCAGTCGTGTTCAACTCTTTGCGACCCCATGAATCCCAGCACGCCAGGCCTCCCTGTCTATCAGCAACTCCCGGAGTTCACTCAGACTCACGCCCATCGAGTCAGTGATGCCATCTAGCCATCTCATCCTCTGTCGTCCCCTTCTCCTCCTGCCCCCAATTCCTCCCAGCATCAGAGTCTTTTTCAATGAGTCAACTCTTCACATCAGATGGACAAAGTGCTGGAGCTTCAGCTTCAGCATCATTCCTTCCAAAGAAATCGCAGCGCCAATCTCCTTCAGAATGGACTGGTTGGATCTCCTTGCAGTCCAAGGGACTCTCAAGAGTCTTCTCCAATACCACAGTTCAAAAGCATCAATTCTTCGACGCTCAGCCTTCTTTACAGTTCAACTCTCACATCCATACATGACTACTGGAAAAACCATAGCCTTGACTAGATGGACCTTAGTCGGCAAAGTAAAATCTCTGCTTTTGAATATGCTGTCTACGTTGGTCCTAACTTTTCTTCCAAGGAATAAGGGTCTTTTGACTTCATGGCTGCAGTCACCATCTGCAGTAATTTTGAAGCCCAGAAAAATTAAGTCTGACACTGTTTCCACTGTTTTCCTGTCTATTTCCCATGAAGTGATGGGACTGGATGCCATGATCTTCATTTTCTGAATGTTGAGCTTTAAGCCAACTTTCTCACTCTCCTCTTTCACTTTCATCAAGAGGCTCTTTAGTTCCTCTTCACTTTCTGCCATAAGGGTGGTATCATCTGCATA
>SJYA01003202.1:2018216-2060439 GCA_006410615.1 Neotragus moschatus
AGGCTTTGGCATAGTCAATAAAGCAGAAATAGATGTTTTTCTGGAACTCTCTTGCTTTTTCCATGATCCAACGGATGTTGGCAATTTGATCTCTGGTTCCTCTACCTTTTCTAAAACCAGCTTGAACATCTGGAATTTCACGGTTCACGTATTGCTGAAGCCTGGCTTGGAGAATTTTGAACATTACTTTACTAGCATGTGAGATGAGTGTAGGCTACCAAAGACATGCTTTCTTTTCCCTCAAGGTATGGTGTAAAAATGGAAACATATGCAATCATTTCACTTCCATGATGGAAGAATCTGGAACTCTGAGGAACACCATAAAGAGCTTGAATTTGAAGGCAACAATGTGGAGAAAAGAGAGAACTATGTCTTCAGTGAAACTTTTTATTTTGGACTCAATTGTCACCTGAAGCCAAACTGCCCTGAGGATTTTTCAGTTACTGAATATATTGATCAAGATTCTCCTAAGAAACAGAGCTAATAGGAACCAAAGAAATTTATTTAAAGGAATTGATTCATCACAGAGGAAGAAAAGTCCCAAGATCTACCAGTTGAATTGGCAATCTGGAGACCCAGGAAAGTGATTAAGTTCTAGTCCAAGTCCAAAACCTTGAGAACCAGAAGAGCCAATGATATAATTCCTGTCAAGGGCTCAAACTCAGAAAAAGCCCATGTTTCAGGCAGAGAAAAAATTCCTATCCCAGTTGGAAGGCAAGCAGAAAGAATTCCCTGTTTCCAGGGTGGTTACCCTTTTTGTTCTGTTCAGGCTTTTAATTGATCGGAGGATGCCCACTAATATTTGGGAAGGCAATCTGTTTGACTTAGTCTACCAATTTAAATATTAATCTCATCCAGAAACACTCTCACAGAAACACCCAGAATAATGTTCGAGCAAATATCTGGGCACCTCATGGCCCAGTCTAGATGGCACAAAATTAACAGCACACTGAGGAAATTAATCTTGCAGTTTAAGTTAGTCTGATGAAGTTTCCTTCTCTTTCTTTCTTTTTAGTTTTTTGGCTGTAGATTCCCATAAGGGATTGAATTTGTGCCCACTGAAATGGACTCATGGAGTCTTAACCACTGGAAGCCGGGAAAGTCCTTGATTTGGGTCTTCTATCACTTACAATGAAAAGAGGCTAACTCGATATAGGCACCTATTGTGTGCCAGACTGTGTCTGGTGCACAGAAATAGTGACTAAGACAGAGCTTATAGTCTGGCAATGTGTGTAGGAAGGCCGTGCATGTGTGCTAAGTCGCTTCAGTCATGTCTGACTCTTTGCGACCCTATGGACTATAGCCTATCAGGCTCCTCTGTTCATGGAGATTCTCTAGGCAAGAGTACTGGAGTGGGTTGCCATGACCAGGGATTGAACTTGTGTCTCCTGCAGCTCCTTCATTTCAGGTGGATTCTTTACTGCTGAGCCACTGGGGAAGTCCAGGAAGGCTATTGCTTTAAAACAAATTGTTATTAAAGCATAACATCCAAGTAATTGCAGCCTGGTTGATATTTTGAATGCAGTCTCACAAAAGACCCCGAAACAGAACCACCTAGATAAGCTGTTCCTAAATCCCGGACCCAGAAAAATTTATGTGAGATAATCACTTTTTTGTTGTTGTTTATGCCATTAAGATTTTAGGTAATTTAATACATAGAAATAGATATCAAGTACACGCCTCCCCCAGAAGTCTTCACTAATCTGATTTCTATCATCATCATAGATTAGTGTTGCCTGTTCTTAATGTTTATACAAATGGACTCACATAGTATGTATTCTTTTGGTGCCTGGCTTCTTCAACCCATTGTTATACCTATGAGATTCATCCAAACACGTCCAGCAGTAGTCCGTTCTTTATTACATGGTATCTCATTTCATGAATATACCAAAATCTATCCTTTCTGGTATTGGTGGACATTTGATTTTTTAACCAAAATTTGGTCATATATGAATAAAACTTCTGTGAACACTCATATTTTGATCAGACAGATACACTCATTTTTCTTGGAAGCCATTTTTTCATGTAGTATTTCTTGCTTCTTCTAACTTCCCCAAGCAACTGCCTGATCCGGTACTTTACTTGTTAATTTGTCAGGCTGTTACTTTTAAAATGACTATAAACTCAATCATACCTTTTAAACAGCTCCAAATAACCCTTAATTTGTACATTTTAAGTACTTATAACGGTAAACGAATAATCAGAAGACACTGTTTTTTTAGCTGTGCAGATGAGCTCTTCACATCTTATTCATTCCCATGGGTTTTCTTAACCCATCAAGTGGAACTTTCAGTCTTGGATATTTTCGCAGAGAACTTCTTTCAGCAGTGTTTTTTGCAGATTCCAGATTAACCCTAGTGAGTAAAGCCACTGCGTAGCAAAAGTGCTGGTTAGCTAATTTCTGCATGTGCCAGTAGCTCTCAAACTTTTGGGTCTCAGGACCTCTATACACTCCTAAAAATTGTTGCAGACCCCGAAGTTTTTTTGTTTATGTGACTACATTTATCAATATTTACTGCTTTAAAGAAATTATCAAACTTTTATGTATTTTTAGTCATTGTAAAATAAGCCCACCATATGTTAACATAAAAAACATATTTTTACTGTTAAATTAATATGAAAAATAACGTGGACCCCCTGAAACTGTTTCAGAGACTCAAAGGGATCCCTACACTACACCTTGAGTCACTGGTCCATGTTGATGAGTTCCTTGTCTATACTGTAGCAATCATCTCTTATTTTTGACTTCCCAGCATCACATTCATCTTTATTTGGTGACAAAACCCTTCTTTCCTAAAGAGGTCCTATTTAAGATGGTCCAAATGAGGCTGAACACACCACTTTTCCAACTCAGTGATACACATGTGACTTCTGATTGGCCAAAGATTCTTGGAAACTCTCATGCTGAACTATTAGATAATTTCTCTCTCTCCCTCTGCCACAACCTGCCCACATTGTGAATCATGGCCTGACAACAGCTTTCTTCCCCATTACTTCAAGAGCTGGAAAGACTCAATCCTTGATGACATCATTGAATTACTAAAGCAAGCCATGATTGAAAAACCTCTCCTTCCTCCTCTCAGTTGTGTCAGCCAGTTCACTTAAATTAGGTTTCTATTATTGACAACTGAAAGATCCCTAATTAAAACATACTGATAATGTTTGCACATCAATTGTAATCTTCAGCATTTAAGTGTTACATGAGAATTTCAAACATTGTGGTAGGACAACAGGCAAAATTTTCAGGGGCATGGAGTCTTCCAGACATCCAAGTCAGTAGCTCTAAAATATGACTACACCTTGAAATCAACAAAGGGAGCTTCTTCAAAATACAAATTTCTAGGCTCTGCCCAGAATACTCTGACTCAGTAGTTCTGTAGTAGGGGCCAAAGAAACTGTATTGTTAATAAGATCCCTCGGTGATCCCAACACAATTAGTCCCAGATCTGGCATTTGCTAAACACTAACCTAGGAAGCTACCCACTCCATCTGTAAGAACAATACTTGCTACAGTGTGGAGTTCTATGTGTCTATAAATAAAATGTCTTTGGCTGGTACAGGAATGCCATGATTTTCAGAAATTCATTTAAGAGAAAGCCTGAAATTTATAAATTTGGTAAAATGTTCACACACAGCATAGCACCCCCATGCTTCCCATTATTGCTTTTTCTTGCTTCTTTTCTAAGTAGCATTTGGTCAAAGCAGAGGGAAAGTTCAAGAAACTTGACTAGGGCTCTAAAATTAAAATCCAATTCATTTCTCACAGATTTTGTGTCTTAACTTTAGATCCCACTGTCTCTTCAAGTCCAAAGGTAATAAGTTATATGGTTATTGCTAAGCTGAGGAATCTGGAAAGAGCAGTAAGTTCAAAAGCTATAGGAAGAAAAAGCAAAAGAGTATTTTATCATGTTGTTTGGAAGTGAATCTCATCAGCTTAAGCAAATGAACTTATTAGCCTAAGAAACTGAGACATAGGGAAAACCAAAGGTAGAAAAATCTAGATTGGGCTCTGCATCTTACCTTCTGTGAGCTGTAATATCTAACACTCAATGTGTTTCTTATCCTTCTAATGTATAAAACCTTTTGCTTTGGCATATTCCTCTCCTTCTTCATATGACTGGCATGCGTGTGCAGTTGTTCAATTGTGTCTGACTCTTTTCGGCCCCTTGGATTGTAGCCTGCCAGGCCCCTCTGTCCATGGGATTCTCCAGGTAAGAATATTGAAGTGGGTTGCCATGCCCTCTTCCAGGGGATCTTCCTGACCGAGGGATCAAACCTGGGTCTCCTGCATCTCCTGCAATGCAGGCGAATTCTTTACCACTGAGCCAATGGGGAAGCCTTCTTCATGTGACCAGGTGAGGCTCCTACTTACAGTTATCCCTTTTCTCTAACATTTTTCCTTCACCATTACCAAACTAAAGTGACTATGACCCAGGATTGGCCAATCATAATATCCCACCTCTTTGGTAACAGTCAACCATTCAAGAATAGACACACTATCCTGGCAGAGTCTATCAAAATCCTTCCCTAAAATTGACATATGAGAGAAATGGACAAATAGAGAAAGAAATTCTCCATTGGACTTACTGAACTTGAAAGATGTGAAATTGGAGTTGAAGACAGTTTCCCCAGAGGTCTATGTAAAGTAGAAAATAAATAAATAAAAAATAAGGCCAAACTATAGAGAGAAGCAGGGCACAAAGACAAGGAAATATGAAAAACTTGTCCCATTGTTTGAGCCCCTGAATCTAGTTATGCTTAAAGCCAGAGGCTGCTCTAAACCTCTCCAATGTAAGGACCAATAAATCCCCTTTGGCTTTAGCTCCGTTAAGGATTCTCTCACCAGCAGTCAGAAGAGCCCTGGTTAACACACACTGCTATTCCCCAGTTTTGTCTGTGTCAATAGCCTGAGAAAAAGGAAGAAATAGTATACCAAATGGTTCTCACCAGCTTGAGAAGATAAAGGTATTCAATTCACTTGAAGAGAAGAGGTCTTTTTTCCCTTTTCCTACCACTCCCAATACACACCCTTCAGCATCAGGCACATATTTAATATTTTTATTTGGGGGTTCATTTTGAGAACAGCACAGTATTATAGTTTGGAGTTTTGTGAATAACTATATTGATATCTTTTCTAAGTGAACTCTTTTTTTCTTTCCAGTAACCTATACAAATGTTGCTTTTTTATAAAGAAATTTTATTTTTATTTTTCCATGTTTTGCAAATACTGTTATAATCAGCACATTTTAGAGACCCCTGATTTGGCAATTTTTTAATGGAAATCAGTGAGAGAATGTAAGCCACCTAGCAAAATTCCTAAAATGCTATTTTTTCTCCTAAGCAAGGGGGACTTGCGCTATCCTTTATGTGCTCAGAAGTGATTTCTCCAGAAATTAAAGTACATTTGTATATAAAGCAACCCTGGAGCATGGCATTTTATAGAATGACAGAGAATCTTGGATAGCTGGTGGAAAATAAGTAGCATTAATTGTAGGCCTGTTATGAAACCCTCACTTTATCTATCTAGGAAACCCAAATGCTTGAACTTCATCAGCCTACAGTTACAAATTTCAGCCATGTGTCCATTAATACTAAAACAAATACTCAATACTCATTCATTGCCAATAAGTCACCTTTTCAGTATGACCTGGTGAGAAGGACTACATATTGAGGGATCAGAAATAGATCTGTAGGACTCTGTGACTTTGGCCTCCTTACCTTGTGGTCTCTCTTAGGGACCTTGACTAGATCATCAAGGCAGGGAACACCTGTGTGCTCCCTGCCCTGACTGCCACAGTTCTCTCCATGGGTATCCACAGTCTGGCATCAGAAAATGGGTGTTCCTCTGCTCTTAGCTACCTCTCTCACATGTGGTGGTTCTTAGGAGTCAAATGCATGTAAATAAACAAACCCAGAAAAGGCATATGTTGCACAGATAGAAGATTATTTCACAGAATCAAAGTTAGGAGGCACAGCCTACCCTCATCAGCCACAGAACCAAAGGAGTATGGAGTAGCCGAGTACAGTGGCAGAAATCTCTCTATATATCTTCTTGGGCTCCTGCTTCATTCCCCCCTCTCTGTACTTGCTTTCCTTTTTCATCCACAGTATGAAAAATGACTGTCCCAGCTCTCAGGGTTCCCTCCCCATTTTCTCTCAGACATTTTCCTTAATACATTTCTTACACATCGAATACCATCTTAGAGAGCCNATTGACTGGTTGGATCTCCTTGCAGTCCAAGGGACTCTCAAGAGTCTTCTCCAACACCACAATTCAAATAGTCCAGCTCTCACATCCATACATGACTACTGGAAAAACCATAACTTTGACTAGACGGACCTTTGTTGGCAAAACAATGTCTCTGCTTTTTGGTAAACTTGATCTTAGCCAAAAGGCTGAGAAGCAATGTCTCTGTTTTTTTAATATGCTGTTTAGGTTGGTCATAGCTTTTCATCCAATGGGAACATGTCTACAAGTAATCAGTTTGAAGGGGCTCTCACTGGCAAAGTATGGAACAATTGGAGTATTAAAGCAAAGTAATAATAACAGATTGTAGCCCTATGAGTGAAAGAGAAATCATGAGTCTCTACTGATGATTAAAAGAGCAAGCGTCTTTTAATTTCATGGCTGCAGTCACCATCTGCAGTGATTTTGGAGCCCAAAGAAATAAATTCTCTCACTGTTTTCATTGTTTCTTGGTCTATTTGCCACTGAGACATTAGGGGATATTTAAATTGGGTCCACATAATATTGTTGGATCAATGTTAATTTCATGATTTTGATTGTTGTACTGTATCCTTACACTCAAGATATACAAACTGAGATGTTAAAGCATAATATTGCATATCGTGTCTACAACTCCTTCTCAAATGGTTCAGAAATAAGAAGCAGAGAACCAGGGTGAAAAGTATATGGAAGCTCTGTGTACTATTTTGCAACTTTCCTTTTTTGGTAAATTTGAAATTATTTCCAAATTAAAAGTTTTTAAAGTGAAAAACTGTGGTAGTTTATTCCCTGACTAGCTCTAAGAACAATAAAGCCCACAAACACTTGTGGGATTAGGAGGCTTAGGGAAAACAAAACAGAAATATTCATTTCAGTTATTTATGGCTGTATAATAAACCACTCCAAAATTCAATGGCTTCACTGTATGATCTGTCATTATTCTGTGGATTGATTGGTGCCTGCTGGGCAGTTCTGCTCCATGAGGTGTCAGATGGGAGTGCCATTATTTGGGGGATGCTTGAGGCTGGAACATCCAAGACAGCACAGTCACATGTCTGGTTCCTTGGTGAGTATGGTTGAAAGGCTGGACATGGACTGCTGGGATGGTTGGGCCTCTTTTTCCATGTAGTCTCAGGGTCTCTCCCTTTCTACATGGCCTTTCTAAGTCACTTCTCTAAGTGACCTCTCCAATGGGTAGCCAAATTTCTTGCATGGCAGTTCAAGACTCTTCAAAAGTGCAAAAGCAAGAATTGCAAAGTATTCTGAAGGCTTATGTCTAGAACTAGTGATCACTTTCACTGTACTGGTTAAAACAAAAACAAAACAAAGTGGGGAAATATTCAAATATACTATATAAGTATATGAGCTTTCATGTACTCATCACCTAGCTTCAAATTTTCGTATAACATCTTAATCAAATTTAAATTATTAGTAATTGGGACTTACCTGGTAGTCTAGTGGTTAAGAAGCCACCTGCCAATGCAGGGGACACAGGTTCCATCCTTGGTCTGGGAAGATCGCACATGTTGGGGGGCCACTAAGCTGATGTGCCACAACTACTGAAGCCTGATTGCCCTAGAACCTGTACTCTGCAGCAAAAGAAGCCACCACAATGAGAAGCCAGTGAACCACAACAAAGAGTAGCCGCCACTTGACGCAACTAGAGAAAGCCCGAGGGTAGCAGCAAAGACCCAGAACAACCAAAAGTAAATTAAAAAAAAATTATTAGTAGTTTAAAAAAATGAATTACAGGGTCAATCCAGATTCTATGTGGGAGAGGACTACACAAAAGCACGAATAGCAGGAGATATATCAGGGTCTGTCTTTGGGGCTTAGCTGCCACACCATCCTGGTTCATATACCAGCCATCTTGCCAAAAATGTGTTATTTTAAAATCATATTAAATAAGTATGTAGTCTGCTGAAAGCCAAATATGAACCAAAGTAGTATGGATTAAAGCTGAGACATACTCTAGATTCTTGTACAAGTAACCTCTTCTTCCTTCTACGTGACCAGTATGTAAGTTGTGGTTGCTTCTTGTGGTTTTTAAAATTTTGCTTTCTCTTCTCATTATAACCTTGACTATCTGAACAGCAAACTAATTACCTTGATTTATGAAGGTGTTCTTGATTAAAATTTTATTAATTATTTAAGTTTCAAGGACAGGTTAAAATAATCAAATGGATTTTGATTATAATTCACTATCATGAATGAAGTTTTAGCAGCTTTAATGAAATATAATTTAGGGCTTCCTTGGTGGCTCAGATAAACAATCCACCAGCCAGTGCAGGAGATACAGGCTCAACCCCTGATCCAAGAAGATCCCACACGCTGCAGAGTAACCAAGCCCTTGCACCTCAGCTACTGAGCCTGTGCTCTAGAGCCTGAGTGCCTAAATACTGAGACTTGAGCACCCTAGAACCTGCACTCCACAAGAGAAGCACCACAATGAGAAACTCATGAACCACAACTAGAGAGAAGCCCCGACTCACTGCAACTAGAGAAAAGCACACACAGCAACGAAGACCCAGCACAGCCAGGAAAAAGATAACAAATACACATGTGAAAAGATCTATTTTCATTTTTTTTAAAAAGAAATATAATTTAAATATTATAAAATTTATATATTTAAAATATACAATTCAATGGTTTCTAGTATGTTTACAGAGTTGTGTAACCATCACCACAATCAATTTTGGAATGTTTTCATGACCCCCAAAAGAAACTTGCTACCTGTTTTTAGTGGCACCACTAATCTACTTTCCATTTCTACTGAGTTACCTGTTCTACACAGTTTATATAAATCAAATTATACAATATGTAGTCCTTTGTGACTTAGTTCTTTCAATTAGCATAATGTTTTCAAGTTTTACCCTTGTAGCATGTTATCAGTATTTCATACCTTTTTATTGCTGAATAACATTCCATTGTTTGAGTACATCACATTTTATTTATCAATCAGCAGTTCATGGGCATTTGAATTGTTTCCACTTTGGGGCTGATATAAATAATGCTGCTATGAATATTCACATTTTTGTGCTATGAACATTTTTGTGTGAATCTGGTTTTTCATTTTGGGGGTGTTGATATCTGGGCCTGTGAATATTGTGATGTATTTTATAATACATTTAATTAACTTTACACAATTAATTATATACAGTTAATTATATTTAATTTCATTTATACATTTAATTAGTTTTATATATTATATGATATATCTGGATCTATATACCTGGATTTGAATGAGAAAGCTAAAGGTTATTGTACAGTTATTAAGTTTCATCTTTCTAATATATGGTAAACTCCAAATAATAGTTAATTTGGAGGAAGAGGATTGGAGAAGTTAATAAGAACTTCACTCAATGTATAAAGGAACTTAGCTTAGATAATGAAGCATATAATTGCCTGGTTTAAAATCACGATTCTACCACTTGGAAGATGTGTGACCTTCAACAAGTTACTTAACCTCTCTTTAGTTTCTTTGACTGAAAATGGAGGAAAATATGCCTTGTAGATGGTTGTGAGGATTAAAGTAGCTAACTCTAAACCTAGTGCTGGGTTCAGAGTAAATATATGTTCATTGTCGGCAATTATTATTAATAATGTGCAAGCTGCTGCAGTTTTACACTTTTAATATGACCATGCATTGCATTTGAAGTTTTAAAAGCAATTTTAAAAGGTGTGAAGTCAATCTTAACTTTGTGTGTTTACTAATTTAAATACACTCACATTACCAAATCATGTTTCAAGCTGAAAAACAGAGATTTGATACTGCTTACTTGGTATCTGCATTTTAGATTCACTGAGGAAATGGAGGCTAATGACATAAGGTCTGAACTGTGCTTTAGTTACTCTTTTCCATTTTACAAATCAAAGAGGGAGAATTTCTTGGGCAAAACAATAGAAATTCATAAAGATGGGGTGCCATTTTTACCAAAATTGATCCTGAAACACATACTATTAAATTTCCTAGTCTACAAAGAATTACCTTTATTATTCCATCAATCACTTGAATCTTTGAAACAAAGCAATTATAACTACTTTTGCTGACCCCTAAGGCTTTTTGTTTTAATGCAAAAGAACTCTGNTCTTGGGCAAAACAATAGAAATTCATAAAGATGGGGTGCCATTTTTACCAAAATTGATCCTGAAACACATACTATTAAATTTCCTAGTCTACAAAGAATTACCTTTATTATTCCATCAATCACTTGAATCTTTGAAACAAAGCAATTATAACTACTTTTGCTGACCCCTAAGGCTTTTTGTTTTAATGCAAAAGAACTCTGTTAATAATCTAGCATCTTGCCAAAGATCCTTTCTCATCTCCCTATAGCTGATTTGAGTGTTCCATTTTAATTCGTTGCCTGTGGAATTAGTAATCATATGATTTCTCTAGTGACTTCAATCTTAAATAATAATATGCCTCTAATAAGGCTTATTCTATTTATAGGGCTTACAGAGAAATTAGATTTTTAAGAAAAAAACAGTAGCAATACTAGAAGCCATTTTCTGGCCTATTTTCTACTGTTGTATACATGTTTCCAGCCAGAAGACTAGAAATACAGAATGCAGAACTTGTGAAGTCTTCATCCTGTTCCTTCCATCCATGCTTGGACTCATAAGAGGTCACTCACTAGGATCTCCAGACAGGACACCAGATTCATTTTCTAGAGTTTAGGAGACCTGTAGCCTTTTAACCAACCAATCTGGAAGTACCTACAAGCTAACAAGTACTGTTCTATCTTTGTGTGTGTGTGTGTGTGTGTGTATAATAGCTTTATTGAGTTACAGTTTATATGCTTTGGAAAAGGAAATGGCAAACCACTCCAGTATTCTTACCTGGAAAATCTCAGGGACAGAGGAGCCTGGTGGGCTACAGTCCATGGGGTCACAAAGAAATGATACAATGTAGCGACTGAGCACTTATATGCTATACAATTCACTCATTTAAAGAGTACAAGTCAGTGATTCTTACTTTATTCACAGAGTTGTGCAACCACTACCACACCAATTTTAGAACATTCTCATCACCCCACATAGAAACCCCATACCAATTAACAGTACTCCTGTTTTTGCCCCAGCTCTAAGGCAACCACTAACCTATTTTCTGTCTCTATGGATTTACCTGTTCTAGAAATTTCTTACAAATGGCATCATATGGTACGTGGTCTTTTGTGTCAGGTTTCTTCTACTTAGCATAATGTTTTTGAGGCCCATCCATCATATTGTAGTATATATCAGTACTTCATTCCTTTTTAAGTCTGAATAATATTCCATTATACAGATGTACCACATTTTGTTTATCCATTCATCAGTTGGTGGGCGTTTGGATTGTTTCTACTTAGCTATGGTGAATAATGCTGCTGTGAACATTCACATGCAAGTTTTTGTGTGAACATGCTTTTATTTTTCTTGGGTATATACCTAGGAGTGGAATTATTGGGTCATATGGCATCTCTATGTTTAACCTTTTGAGAAACTGGCAGACTGTTTTACAAAGTGTACCATTTTACATCAAGACTATCTTAAGAGCTACTTGGTCTGGGGCTAATATTTTTT
The DNA here is from genome assembly GCA_006410615.1 of Neotragus moschatus. Lineage (NCBI taxonomy): Eukaryota > Metazoa > Chordata > Mammalia > Artiodactyla > Bovidae > Neotragus > Neotragus moschatus. Next base: position 2,030,005 of record SJYA01003202.1, read on the forward strand.
CCATTTGGGTATGGAATTGGGAACAGGTCTTTGCTGTTCAGGTAAGAAACTTCTGTCAAAGATACTCACTCTAGAATGGTCTGGATTTACCAACCTAAAAGATTATGTGTTTTTTAAAAGTTCTTAAAATAAGATGATTAGCATTCCTCTGTCTAGAAAAAAAAAAAAAGAATGATTTTATTTATCAGATTTCCAGAATACTAGAGACTGTCATGGAGCACTTGCTTCTTCTCACCTTAAGGGGCTGACTAGGCTTCGTGGCAGGCGGACAAGGCATAGTGGTATAAATTAAGGGCATTGCAAAATTAAATTTCCCCAGTGTTGCAAGGGAATTCTTCATCACATTTACAATAACATTCCTGGTTATGGAAGTTCATAATACATTTTCACTGTAGTCACTCACACCTTAGCACAAATTATTTTAATAATCACATTTTCCTCCTAATCCCTAGTTAAGTACTACGTCAAACTAAAGTGTTTCTGATAGTAGAGAAGGTACTAGAGACAGGATGGAAAAGGACAGTTGATCCCTGAACAACATGGTCTGAGATGCACAGGTCCTCTTATTCAGAGATTTTTTTTCAATAGTAAACACTACAGTACTATAGGATCTGTGACTGGTTGAATACAAGAATGAGACACTGAGGATACAGAGGAACCGCATACACAGAGAGCTAACTATACCCAGAGTTTTGACTGCGTTCAGGGTCAGTGACCCTAACCTCTGAGTTGCTCAAGGGTCAACCGTAATTTTAAAACCTAAAAAGGGGAATTGGGAACATACTATAGACATTATGCTTATTTATTTACTCCTCATAACAACCCTGTAAGATAAGCACCATTATTTTTGCTTTTAAAGAAAAGTTGAGCAAATTTATAAGGTCACAAAGATTCTGTGTGAGGAGCTAGGGTTTTAAACTCGGATCTACATCCTCTTTCTATTCTGAATAAAAGGTAGACACAAGCAGGACTTGTGGGCTGGGAAAGAGGGAGTGAGGAGAGCAGGGCTGTGCCCAAACCAAACTTTGCCTTCGCTACAAATCTTTTTTGTGTCCGTGCCACAACTACTTGCTGGCAACACCCCCGGCCCCCATTGGCTCAGCTGTGCAATAGTGCTAATGAGTCCCTAAGTGCTTTCCGGCTTAGTGGAGCTACTGTATTTGACTAAGTTAAGACTCCAACTACTGCGGCTGCCTGGGCCACACACGCTCCAGCAAAACTTCCTTATTTGGAAAAGTCTTCGATCCTCTTTGGGCAGAAAGAATACAATCTCACATTTAAGAAAAACAAAATGCTTTGACTTGAATCAGAAGGGGTACTTAAAAATACTAAAACACAGAGAAATGCAAAAAAAAAAAAAANATAATGTAGCATGTGCTTAGTTGCTCAGTCATGTCCAACTCTTTGGACAGGCTCCTCTGTCGTGCGGATTCTCCAGGCAAGAATACTGATGTGGGTTGCCATGCCCTCCTCCAGGGGATCTTCCCAACCCAGGGATCGAACCCAGGTCTCCCTCATTGCAGACAGGTTCTTTACCGTCTGAGCCACCAGGGAAGCCATACTGGTGACAAACCATATGAAAATAATAATAGCTTATAGCACTCCTGGAGATAATAAAGGACAGGGAAACCTGAAGTGCTGTAGTTCATGGGGTCACAAAGAGTTGGACATGACTTAGCAACTGAACAACAATAAGAAGAAAGGTCCATTCATCAAAACTAAGAAATTAACATTTATACTAGTAACCTAAATTCAGACATTGTTCAGATTTTAAGAGCTTTTGTACTTTTTCTGGCCCAGGTGGTTGGTCTGGTAATGGGACAAGATTGGGATGCGAGTTTTCTGCTAATCTCGGTGAATGAGGCTCCTCATTGGATATGCAACCCCACACATTTAAGGTCTGTATTTGAGACCCTTCATAAATGTGAGGCCCTAGCTAAATATCCCTCTGGTTCACTGTCCCCGCTCCACCTCCAACCACCATGGACCAAGCCATAGCGAAATATTACACTAAGTGCAGAGCAGATCAAAGAGGAAGTGAGGAGGGTTCAAGAGTCCCCCTCCTCCAGCTCCCGACCTTCACCCTCAGTGGAGAGATGCTCTCGGTTGGCTGGAGGAGCACAGCTGGCTAAGGAGGGGAAGGCTTCCCTGTATCCGGCTGTCCCATTCCAAAGTCTCTACTCTGGTCCACTATTCCCTCCCCTTACGCCTCAAAGCCTTTTCCTGTGTTTGTGTTGTTTTTGTCAGAGCAGGAAGTCTTCCTGGAAATCTTCCAGAAATCCAACATCCTCCTCCTTACCCAGGGGACACTGGCCTTAGGCGTGCACCCTACTCCACCCACCCCCACCTTAGCTCTGGGCTGGGGTCACGATGCCAGAGCAACAGGAAGCCTTCTTCCCAAGGACCCAGCATCACCCCTGGGCCTGCCTGTCTCCCTCAGCAACACTCAGAACAATAACTCCTTGCAGTAGAAAACAACAATCAGGGAGAGGAAAAAAGTGAAGTTTTTGAAGGAAATGAGAAAAATGGGGAAGAGTGCTAAGAGGCAAACTCAAGCCTCTGTTTCACAGTGCTGCTCTTTTTTTTCCACCCGGGGCTTGAAGGTTGAGCACCATGACTATCTGACCAGATCTGCTATGTCTGGTCGGAGCTTCGTCTTTTAATCTCTTCCTCCTTATTCAGTTATTAGAATCCCCATCTCATCCAGTTGTCCCCAGAGATGATCAGACTAATGCGAGTGCCCAGTGAGACGGCAGTGTGTCCCCTCCCCTGGGAAGGTTGCAATATAGACCGATAGCTTGAGTGTCCTCCAGAGTCTGTGGATCCTGTTCCTGCGGGATGCCCCCGGAAAACGAGGATTCTGTGGTCAAATATGCTTGGAGTGGGGGGGCTTCATATACAGATTCACAATCTTTTATCCATAACGTTGAAGTCGAAAAAGTCCTGAAAAATAAATGGTTTTTCATAACTCAGGGACAGAACCTGACCTAAATTGATGTGTAACTTTTCAGATTCTTTATTTAACCTACTTAGTGTGAATATCCATATGTTTTGTTGCAGAAATATGTGATTACAGGGCCTCTCCCACTCTGCTGGGGATGCTATGGGATTAAATCATATATTCACCACATTACCGTATTGAAATCTGAAAATTTTGGAATTCCAAATACATCTCATCCCAAGGGTTTGGGGTACTGGATTGTGAACTGTATAAATGCCCTTATTGGATCTTTATCCTGAACATAATATATCAAGCGGTCTGAGAAACCTTGTTTTAGACAAGAAACTAAGACTACAGAGCATTCCCTAAACTTATTTGGCTACAAACTCTTTTTTCCACTTAATATGAGTTAATATAGAATTTTCGTGTGGATGCTTTGATATACACAGGATGTTTAGAAGAACTTAACTCTCTAAGAATGGACTCTCAGATGTAGGAAAAGGTGGATCTTCCTGAGCGCTTTTAGAACCTAGACCCTGGGGATGATTTTACCTCACTCAGCGCTACAACTATGGGCAAGATGAAAAATTATAATGGGAAGACAGAGGCAAGGCTTTGATGATTCACATAGGCCTGGAGCAGAGATAAGGCCTGCTGGAAAGCCCAGTAATTAACAGGACAGATACCTCTGTCAAGAGTCAAACCACAGAGTCAGACAAGAATCAGGAGGGAAACAGTTAAGAGTTCAGCTAAAGGTCAGAAGGGGCTTCCCAAGTGGCACTAGTGGTAAAGAACTCGTCTGCCAATGCAGGAGACGCAAGAGATATGGGTTCGATCCCTGGGTCAGGAATATTCCCTGGAATAGGAAATGGCAACCCACTCCAGGATTCTTGCTTGGACAATCCCACGAACAGAGGAGCCTGGTGGGCTACAGTCCATGGGGTTGCACAGAGTCGGACACAACTGAAATGATTTAGCACACAAAGATCAGAAACCAAGAGGTATGCAGGATCAGGAGACCAAGTACCCATCATGAAATATCCTGGAAACTAAGGCAATATTTTGCCTCATCCTCTGAGCTTTTACAAGCCTCCTATAAAGATCCACTTTATAGGAATGTGAAGTTTACAGGTAGGAAGATGAGTGGGCTTCCAGCCAGTGTGTTAAGTCAGTGAGCAGGCAGTTAACCCATTTAATGTCCTCTCTAGAACAAGGTGAAAGGAATACTTGTAAGAATATTAGATTCAGGCAATAAGATTTGCAATATTCTTCTTATGTCTTTGTTCTCTTGGCTGCTGCTTGTTATTGTTCGCTAAAACTATGCATTGACCAAAAATGTTGGGCTCCAGTACCATGTGTCAGCAGGACCAGAGCTGGGAGCCCTGGCCTGTCACAATAGGCTTGTGAGGAGGTGGTCATCTTGACTAAGACTCCTTAACAGTCCTGGATCTATCAGAAGGCAGAAAACTCTTCAGAGTTCTGGGTAACTCTGGGTAATTCATGATTGGTTATCTCTGAGCTCTTAAAGCTGGTGCTTGAGTTCCAGCTGGAACATGCTGGGAAAACAATACGCCAGATGCATGCAGAGCTTTGATGCAATTGACCTCTGTCTCTTGCTGCTATGAGTACAGAATATACAAGTCCTTTGGAAAAAAAAAAAACAAAACTTTTTTTCTAAAACTCTCACACTCAACCTCTGGCTACCTCCTTGTGTCTTGTCCTCTACAACTCATTCTCTATCTCAAGTTTTCTCAACCGTGGTGCTGTTGACCATGGTTTGGGACCAGATAATTCTTTGCTGTGTGTGACTGTCCTTTGTAGGATGTTAGTTACCCACCAGATGCCAGTAGCATCCCCCAAGTTGTGACAACCAAAAATGTTTCCAGACATTGCCACATGTCTCCTGAGGGGCGAAATCACTCCCTGTTGAGAACCACAGCTCTATCTGAATGAGGAAGTGGTATGGCAGACTAAGTGAGTGCTTTAGAGAGAGACACCAGATCTCCCCTGGTCTAGCTGTGTGCTTGGCCTTCCCTGGTGGCTCAGCCGGTAAAGAATCTGGCTACAATGCAGAGACCTGGGTTTGGTCCCTGGGTCAGGAAGATCCCCTGGAGAGATGAATGGCCACCCACTCCTTGCCTGGAGAATTCCATGGACAGAGGAGCCTGGTGGGCTCCAGTCCATGGGGGTCGCAAAGAGTTGGACATGACTAAGCGACTAACACACACAGCTGTGTGCTTAAACATCTATACTATTTCCTGTGTGACTCTGTAATATTTCCCACTGCATTTAACCTTTCTAAGCCTCAGTTTTCTTACTCATAAAATAGAGAAAAAATGATGGTAAGTATCTTAGGCTTGTTGCAAGGATTAAATGAAGAAACTTGCATAAAAAGATTATAGTACCCTGGCACAAAAGAGCCAACTCTTCTATAGGTTATTATTAACCCCTATCCCTTGGTGCTCCACCCCTGCCTTCAAAGTGACCACTAACTCATCTTAAAACTCACTTATAAAACACATCATGATCTGACTTTACCTCTCCAACTTTATTTTTCCAACACCTCCTCCAAACTCAACATTCCAGACCTATCAAGTGCTTGCAATTCCAAGGATGTAATCAAGTTTCTTTTTATGGTCCCTACAGTCTTTGTACTTGTGTTGGTTCCTATGCCTCTCTTTCTCTCTTCTCCCCTGGCTAACTCCCATGTACTCTTTGAGTTTCAGCTTGGATAGCACCAGGTCCAAGAAGGCTTCCTCTCCCCAAGTCTGGGCAAAGAAACCTTCTTTGCACCTTCCCCATCATCATGCTTCTGACACTGCATGGTCAATGCCTGTTTCTCTGTCTCAATTGCTCTCCCAACTGGAATTTCTGTGAAGCAAGGGATGCTGTGTTGCTCTCTGCAGCATCTCCAGAACCGAGTTATCCAACAGGGATGCCATAATGTTTATCCAGTCAATGACTAACATTGTGAATTATTTTAGCACTAATATGGAAAAGGATTCTTTTTTTTCTCTTCTTTCTTGGGTTATCAAGTATTCTTTCTGTTTGAACGGGGAGTACTTGCAAATGGAACAAAATTTAAAAGTTATCAAAGGAGAGTAAGAGAGAAGAGTAAGGCTCCCTTTCCTGTTGTCCAACCACCCACTTTCCCTTCCTAGAGACAACTACAGTAGCAGCTAGAGAGATGTCCAATGATAAACAGAGCCTTTGTTATTTAACGCTGTCAGGACTCCATCTTGGGCAATCAGCCAGAGTCCTCCTGATTTCCTAAATCCCACTTTACATACTCAAGAAAATTGACTCACTGAAAGCAGGAAACAAACTATAGAAGGGGAGAAAATCTGGTAGATCCCAGCATGACCACCACCCTCAAATCTCCTAAACTGCACTCATGTGTGTGTGTACACACACACACACACACACACACACACACACATGCACGTGTGCAGGGTAAATGCAGATGTATGGGGCTGCTCTAGGGGACTGCCCCTGGCATGGTCACCTGCAAAACGCAACCCTCTCCCTCACTCTCTTGAGACATCTGAGTGAGCGAGAGGGCCAGGCCCAGCTTCAGGCTTCCTCCTCTCTCCCCAGTAAGAGGAAGTAAAGTTCAATGCTTAGTCACTTCCCATTGGGTTGGGCTTTACCTGGGGGTCTGAGTCACACACAGGTGCCAGGGAGGGAAAGGTGCTGCCCCACATTACACATCCGCCTGCTCAGGAAGGAGAGTAGCCGTTGGAGGTTTCAAGGACCACCGCAAGCCTGCTCATGGATGTTAAGAGCCCCTGTTGCTTTGTGAAGGACTTTACAGTCCCAGGCCAGGGGCAAGGCCTTAGACTAGAGAATTAACAATCCAGGGCTCCTTTGCTTATCTGAGTTACAGGCACTTAGTGGGCCCTCAACAAATGTCATTTCCCTTCTCCTCTCTCTGAATTGAGTGGAAAGTCTAGTGCCTGAAGAACACCAATGAGCATGTTCGACTGGCCAAACATCTCAGTCAGCCAGACGTGACCAACCCAACCCTGAGAGAGGCTGGACTCCAAACTGGGCACCGTCACCTCTGCTTGACTTTCACTGTCCCTGAAGCAACTGTTTGCACTCCCATTAAGCTGTGCTAACTATAAAAGGTTAAATAGTGACCTCCCAAAGAGATCAACATTCTAATCTCTGGGACTTATGAATATGTTACCTTACAGGGCAAATGAGACTTTGCAGGTATGATTAAACTGAGATGAGGAGATGTTCCTGAATTATCCATCTAGACCCAATTAGTCACAAAGGTCCTTAGAGGGAAACAGTGACCAGAGTGAGAGGAAGGGATGTAATGAAGGAAGCAGAGGTCAAAGTGATATGGGACCCTGAGCCAAAGAATGTTGGAGCCTTTAGAAACTGGAAAAGACAAGGAAATAGATTCTGCCGAAATGGCAACCCACTCCAGTATTCTTGCCTGGAGAATCCCATGGATGGAGGAGCCTGGCGGGCTACAGTCCACGGGGTTGCAAAGAGTTGGACACGACTGAGTGACTTCACTTCACTTCACTTCACTTAGACCCTTCAGTCCTGCTAGTTCATTTTGGACTTTTGACCTCTAGAACTATAATGCTACTGCTAAGTCACTTCAGTCGTGTCCGACTGTGCAAACCCATAGACAGCAGCCCATTAGGCTCCTCTGTCCCTGGGATTCTCCAGGCAAGAATACTGGAGTGGGTTGCCATTTCCTTCTCCAATGCATGAAAGTAAAAAGTGAAAGAGAAGTCGCTCAGTCATGCCCGACTCTTCACAACCCCATGGACTGCAGCCTACAAGGGTTAGTAGAACTATAGATGTTAAAAACTCTACTGGTGACAGATAAGAAGAGCAGATATTTTAAAATTATATTGTTTTAGACAATATTTAAATCATAAACACAATATTGGTGAAAAATGGACATTGAAGGTATAGCGAAGGCCAGGAAGTGAGGAATATTTAATTGGAAACTGGGGAGGAGGGGCCTTTGTTATATAACAACAGAATTAGCTGAATTTAGCTGAATTGTATCCTAAACATTTATGGAAAGCAGAATTTGTGAGAAATGAACTTGAGTATTTAGCTTAGAAGACTTCCAAGCAAAGTGTTGAAGGTACATCCTGGTTTATGTTTGATCTTTGTAGTAAAATATGAGAGGAAAGAGGGAAATTGAGGGAAGAACTCTAAATAAAAAGGAACCAGGACTTAGTGTTTGGGTAGTTCTCTTATCTAGATTGGAAAAGATGTTTTAAAAAAATTAGCATATTTACTGTCAGGAAAGAATAATCTAGAAAGAAAATCAAAGTTGTGGCTGGAAAACCTTTCAGTAAGGCAAACAGTCAGCGTATTTATTAATACAAAGTGCTCTTACAATGGATTGGGCATGTTACTCATCGGATCCCCACAACCGTCTCAGCAGAATCCAGAAACAGAGAAGGGATCATCCAGAAAAACCTGTGGAGTAACTTCTTATCTAATGGAGAGAACGTTAATGACATATGTGGAAGATCCACAAGACTCTTGAGAATTTTATACGAGCAGAAACACTGCTAGTTTGGACTGAAAGTGACAGAGAGAAGGCAAAATTAAAGACTGTCAGGCTCCCAGCATTCTACAAGTAGNAAGAAAGTCATTTCCTTTCCTTTATATTAACAGGGAGTGAGAAAGGAAAGGCAACTGGCAGGTCACAGCAAAGGGGGATGGAGGGATTGGGCTGAAAATGCTGTCAATCAGAGTTCTTACAAAATCCACTTCATTTTCACACCCTGAGCACAGAACTTGGTTATGTGCCAAGTGCGTATGATCTTCCCAAACACCAGAAGTCATGCCTCAGCTTTGGGAAGCCGGAAGGCAAACAGCTAGATCCAGCATCTGCTAATCCCCTTATACTTACCACAACCCATCCACCAGTTCACTGACAATGCATCACAGGACTGGGAGGTTTTGGAGAAGTTCCTTCATTTCAGAACCACAGTCACAGGGTTGAACAGACCTGGGAAGTTAAGGGAACAAGTGTCAACACCCACAGGTTTGGGCACCACTTCCGCTTATGATGATGAGAATTTTTCTGATTGTGTGGACAGTCACAGAACTCATCAGCAGGTCTAGCTTGCCCTGTAGATGCTGATCCCCAAAACTGGACCAGTAGTAACTCAAGTTTCGCCAACTACCTATTAGATGTGAAAATGAAGTAGTGAAAATGTTAGTCACTCAGTTGTGCCCACCTCTTTGCAACCTTGTTGGCTATAGCCCACCAGGTTCCTCAGTCCATGAAATTCTCCAGGCAAGAATACTGGAGTGGATAGCCATTCCCATCTTAGGGGATCTTCCCAACCCAGGGATCGAACCCAGGTCTCCTGCATTGCAGGCAGATTCTTTACCATCTGAACCACCAGGGAAGCCCTACTTACTAGATATGGCTTTAGGGAAATCACTTACAGTGAAACCTCAGTTTCTCACCTGTAAAATTATGCAATATCTTACTNCCAGGGATCGAACCCAGGTCTCCTGCATTGCAGGCAGATTCTTTACCATCTGAACCACCAGGGAAGCCCTACTTACTAGATATGGCTTTAGGGAAATCACTTACAGTGAAACCTCAGTTTCTCACCTGTAAAATTATGCAATATCTTACTTATCCAAAGGCAGGAGGCTAAATCAAATGATATGTCCTTCTCCTCCTTTCACCTTAGCCAGACTCCAAGTCTACCCTGTCCCCCACACCGCCCCCCCCAACAAATCTCCCATATCTATACCCTCCACTCCCACAGCACTGCCATTGCCCTGGTTCAAACACTCTTCGGCTTCTACTTAGCTGATTGTACTAGTCTCTAAGCTGGTTTTCTCTTTCCACAGTCTCATCTAGGCCAAAGAATCTTTTACTCAGTATTTCACACTGCTACCACATGCAGCAAACTTTCTAATAACTCTTGATTACAATAAAATCCAAAGTCCTTCATAAAATCCTAGAGTCCTCTAGGCCCTCAGATTTCAGCTTTCGCCAATCCCTCCACCCAAATTGTCTCTCCGGCGTAGCCCTATAGCCCATCCAGTTGAAGCCAGTTCCTTGAATGCCCCATGTGTTCTCCTTCCTCTTTACTTTCCACGTACTGGTTCCTCTACTCAGATTGTCATTTGTCCCTTCCATGTTTGCCCTTCCAGATTCGGCTTCAGCCCTCCGTGCCCGTCTCTTACGTTGTCCTATAGCTGTGCTCTTACTGTGCTCCGTCATCTGCTCCTTATGTGACTTCTTGCCCACTGAGGCAACAACTAGGGCTTTCACCTCTACACTCAGTACATAGCACAGTGCCAGGCCCATGACCAGCTCTTGATAAACACTTGCTAAATGAATGAGTGAAGAATAAGTCAGCAAGTATCTTGAGTCCTCTCCTAGCCCCCAACCCTCATCAACTTGGCCAGAATGCCCTTCTTTTGGAAAACCTTCTAAACTCTTTGGGCTGGTAGCATGTTAAAGTTAATGAGTTACTTTAAACCTTAACTCTGTGGTCAGGCAAAACAAGGGCACCAAAAAGCAAAAAATGCCCAAGATAAAGAGGTATAAGGGCAAGAGTGGGGAGGGCACCAGAGAGAAATTTTACCTCCATTTCCTTTTAAGTGAAAATAGCACTGTCTCATATGTACATATAGATTACAGATAACTTTCACATACCTTATCTGTGATGCAGCAATCCAGAAGGGTTGGTTGGATTAGTGTTATTATTAACTACATTGTACATAATAGGCTTGGAGAGATTTGTTATACCACAGGAAGCGTCTTATGATAAAATATAACAAAGGCAAAGGACAAGATACAAAATTATGTGTAGAATGTGAACATAACTATGTAAAAAAGCAGAGGGAAAAAATGGAAAGAAAAGCATCAGAATGTATTCATTCAATAAACATTTGTTAAATGTCTGCCATATTCTAGACATCATGCTTAGTGCTGGAGATATAGTGGTGATCAAAACGCACTGTCCCTCATGGAGGTTACGACTTGGTAGGGAAAAGCACACGTTGGTCAGATATGATACAGCAAAAGTAACACTGCAACGATGACAAGTGCATCAGAGAGGTGACGCATAGTGTAATGAGATTGTAGACGAAACAGTGGGATCACCTGTGTGTGTGTGTTAGCCACTTAGTCATGTCTGAATCTTTGTGACCCCCTTGGACTGTAGCCTGCCAGGCTCCTCTGTCCATGGAGTTCTTCAGGCAAAAATACTGGAGTGGGTTGCCATTTACTCCTCCAGAGGGGCTTCCTGATCCAAGGATCAAATTCATGTCTCCTGCTTTGGAGGAGATTTCTTTACAGTCTGAGCCACCAGGAAAGCCCTGGGATCATCTATAGACAGAGGCAACCCAGGAAAAACTTCCTTGGCAAAGTGATCTCTGGAGCAAAGAAAGAACTTAACCAGTCGAAGAAAGTCCCAGGCAGAAGGATCATGACGCACAGGGCCCTGTGGTCAGAGAGGAACAGATGAGTAAGAGAATGGCTGAGTAGGGCAAGCCTGGAAGAGGTTGGTGTCAAGCAGAGCTGGAGAAGAGGTAGAGGCTGGACCGTGCCCAAGCTAGACAGCAGGAGTAATGGGAGTTATTAAGCATATTTGCATTTTCAAAAGATTTCTTACCTCCAATGAGCAGAACGGATTGGTGGGGGTATTCAGTTCGGCTCAGTTGCTCAGTCGTGTCTGACTTTGCCATCCTGTGGACTGCAGCATGCCAGGCTTCCCTGTCCATCACCAACTCCCAGAGCTTGCTCAAACTCATGTCCATTGAGTCAGTGATGCCATCCAACCATCTCATCCTCTGTTGTCCTCTTCTCCTCTCACCCTCAATCTTTCCCAGCATCAGGGTCTTTTCAAATGAGTCAGCTGTTCACATCTAGAGCCAAAGTACTAGAGCCTGAGCTTCAGCATCAGTCCTTTCAGTGAATACTCAGGATTGATTTCCTTTAGGATTGACTTGTTTGATCTCCTTGCAGTCCAAGGGACTCTCAAAAATCTTTCCCAGCACCATAATTCAAAAGCATCAGTTCTTCGGCACTCAGATTTCTTTATGGTGCAACTCTCACATCCGTAAATGACTAATGGAAAAACCATAGCTTTGACTAGATGGATCTTTGTCAGTAAAGTAATGTTTCTGCTTTTTAATATGTTGTCTAGGTTGTTCATAGCTTTTCTTGCAAGGAGCAAGCATCTTTTAATTCCATGACTACAGTCACCATCTGCACTGATTTTGTAGCCCAAGAAAATAAAGTCTGTCACAGTTTCCATTGTTTCCCCATCTATTTGCCATGAAGTGATGGGACCAGATGCCATGATCTTTGTATTTTGAATGTTGAGTTTTAAGTCAGCTTTTTCACTTTCCTCTTTCACGTTCATTAAAAGGCTCTTTAGTTCTTCTTCGCTTTCTGCCATAAGGGTGGTGTCCTCTGCATATTGAATGCTACTGATATTTTTCCTGGCAATCTTGATTCCAGCTTGTGCTTCATCCAGCCCAGTGTTTCTCATAATGCACTCTGCACATAAGTTAAATTAAAAAGGTGACCATATACAGCCTTGATGTTCTCCTTTCCCAATTTGGACCCAGTCCATTATTCCATGTTTGGTTCTAACTGTTGCTTCCTGACTTGCATACAGATTTCTCAGGAGACAGGAAGGTGGTCTGGTAGTCCCATCTCTTGAAGAATTTTCCACAGTTTATTGTGATCCACACAGTCAAAGGTTTTAGCATAGTCAGTGATGCAGAAGTAGATGTTTTTCTGGAACTCTCTTGCTTTTTCAATGCTCCAATGGATGTTGGCACTTTGATCTCTGGTTCCTCTGCCTTTTCTAAATTCAGCTTGAACATCTGCAAGTTCATGGTTCGTGTACTGTTGAAGCCTCGCTTGGAGGATTTTGAGCATTACTTTGCTAGTGTGTGAGATGAGTGCAGTTGTGCAGGNAGCATAGTCAGTGATGCAGAAGTAGATGTTTTTCTGGAACTCTCTTGCTTTTTCAATGCTCCAATGGATGTTGGCACTTTGATCTCTGGTTCCTCTGCCTTTTCTAAATTCAGCTTGAACATCTGCAAGTTCATGGTTCGTGTACTGTTGAAGCCTCGCTTGGAGGATTTTGAGCATTACTTTGCTAGTGTGTGAGATGAGTGCAGTTGTGCAGGAGTGTGGTAGTGGTGGGAATGCGGAAGGAGTGAAAGAAGTGATAGAGTCAATGAGTCAACAGCTTCCCAACCTAGGGAGGCCATTAGGGAAGTGATTGTGGTGGTCTAAGCAAGAGTGGATGGTGGTAGGGCCTCAGGTAATGGTGGTAGTGAAAATGGAGAGACATGGATGACCTGAAGAACTATGAGACAAAATGCCAGAGTTTGGAGATGGATGGGATGAAGAGGGTGAAAGGAGAGACGCACTGAGATGACTCTTAGCTTTCTGGATGTGAATAGAGGTGGTGCCATCACCTGAGACAGAGAGTAACAGAAGTTGATCAGGTTGGGGCCTGAAGACAGGGCTGATTTGGGACAGGTTGAGTTTTAAGTGCCCTGTATGTGAAAACCAAAAGGAGTGACAAGTAGACAATGAAAACTAAGGCTTTGTAGCTCAGAGGAGATGTCTGGCTGGAGATAAGCATCTTTAAGTCAACTGTTGATTGATGGTAATTTATACACGAATGTGAACAACACTGTGTGGGAGAAAGTTTAGGGCGGGAAGAGGAACTGGTCTTGGGTCTGGTCTTAGGGAGCTCAATATTCAGGGCCAAGTGGAGGAGGCTGAGATGGCAAACCATTAATATGAAATGTCCAGAGTAGGCAAACTCATAGAGACAGAAAGTAGATTAGTAGCTGAAGGAATTGGGAAGAAAAAGGGAGTGATTGCTAACAGGTATGGGATTTCTTTTTTTTATTATAGTTGATTTGTGATGTTGTGTTAGTTTCAGTTGTACGTATGTTCATTCTTTTTCAGATTATTTTCTCATATAGGTTATCACAGAACACCGAGTAGAATTCCCTGTGCAGTAGGTAGGTCCCTGTTGGTTATCTATCTTATATAGTAGAGTGTGTATGTTAATCCCAGGTTCTTGATTTATCCCTCTTCCCTGGTATGGGATTTCTTTTTGAGGTAATTACATGTTCTAAAATTGATGGTGATGATAGTTGCACAACTCTGTGAATATACTAAAAATCATTGAGTTGTACACTTTAAATGGGTGAATTGTATGACATGTGAATTAGTATATCCCAATAATATTATTATTTAAAGTACAGCTCAGCAAACTCCTCTCACTGTGATTCAAAGGGCAGCCTCAAGTGTTTGCAGCTGGGGTGAGGGTGGAAGGGTGGAAGGAAGCAGGGGTGTGGTTGTTGTGGGGGGCTGGCTTGGGAAAGGCAGAGCATGAGTGAAAATCAAGTCAGGCCCTGATAATACAATGGGCCATGGACTATTTAAGAAGGTGGAGTTCTGGTGAAAGCAAAAACCACTTCAGTGAAATCAGGTGTCAACCAAAAAGGCTGAGGTTCACTTGAGAAGGGTGAAGTGTTACTTTGCAACTGATGGTTGAATGTGATCTGCTCACTTGGCCTGGGAGTCTTTTAAGAGAGAAGAATTATAATCCAGGCCAGGGTTGAAATTCTGACGTACCTAGCCTCCCCAAAGCCAGCATCCCTGAAGTAGGGAGCTTTAAGAGAGGGCTGTTAACCTTCCCTCAGGTAGGGCCCTGCTGAGAAGTCATATGTCACAGTGCTGGGCCTGTGTGCTCTGGAGCCAGTTGCATGGGTCAGTAGCCTGGCTCCACAATTTACCAGCCACACTGCCTTGGGCAAGTCATCCAATCTCTCTGTGCCTCCATTTTCTCTACTGTCATATGGAGCTAAGGATGGCACCTTCCCCCATCAATAGGATAGTTACAAGGATTAAACCAGATCCTTGGGGAAGGACCTTTAGCACAAGGTCCAGAATATGGGGACACTAGAAGAAGGTATTCCCTAAAGTGAGTGATAGGGTCATATCTGGAGCCACAAAACTGGTTGCTGGAGAAGTGGCTGATCCTTGCTAACCCCAAGTGAAGTCTGTGACAGGGAAGAGACAACAGCTGGCTGGAGGTCAGTCAGGTGGCTGGGAAATGGTCTGAAGATTGTTAGCAGTGCATTGCTCAACTTGCCAGTGGGGTTTGTACTTCCTGTTTTCAGTGTCTGGAGTCCTGATGCTGGCGCTGCTCGTGTTGGAACACGATCTTTCTTAGCCCCTGGCAGGGAATGCAGAGGCTGAGAAGCAACTCAGTTTGGGCTGGGCTCTCTAGCTTCACACTGTGCCTTTTCTCTCCTAGCAGATTTCAGCTTCCACAAAACACCCGTATTCAGTCCTGGTGTGGAAGAGGGGAGGGGGGTTCCTAATTCAATTCTACAAGAATGTACTGAGTTTTACAATAGTAGGCACTGTTTTATGAGCCTTTACCAGGGGCCAGGGTTATGGCTAAGAGATTTCTGAGTGCATGAATCCTTATAATAATCCTGGGAGGTAGATACTTCTTTTATACCAAAGAAGAAGTTCAGCTCAGTTCAGTCACTCAGTTGTGTCCGACTCTTTGCAACCCCATGGACTGCACCATGCCAGGCTTCCCTGTACATCAGCAAGTCTCAGAGCTTGCTCAAACTCATATCCATTGAGTTGGTGATGGAATCCAACCATCTAACATCCCTTTCTCCTGCCTTCAATCTTTCCCAGCATCAGGGTCTTCAAATGAGTCAGCTTTTCATATCAAGTGGCCAACGTATTGGAGTTTCAGCTTTAGCATCAATCCTTCCANTCTTCAGAAAAATCACATTTGATTGATCATATTTATTCAAAATTACAAAAATAGATATAAATAAAAATACCAGAATATAATTATTAAATATTCAGTGTACAGGAATGGTCCTCATCTCACTCAGCGAATATTGGATGAATTCAGTTAGAAGGTCAGAAGGGATAACTGGCCAAGAAAACATCTATGTGAAACTGAAACTGCAAATTTAGTGCTTCTCACAGTCTGTGCCCTAGAATGCTACATTTATACACATCATCACCTGGGAGGGCCAAGAGGCCCCAGGAGTGACCCATGACTTCTCCAAACAGGCTATTCTGTATGATGTCACATCCAGACAATTTGGGGAAGTATCTAGACTTGCAGTCAGACACAGAACACCAGCTCTTACACTGACACAGCTTGTGCACAAGTGTGCAAACATACACACGCATATGTAACGTTTCCTGATACATTCACGGAATGTCAGAGCCCTTCCCTCAAGTCGTTAGTGTCTCTACTCTCCAAACCATTGTCCTTTCACTGGTTGAGCTCTCTCAAGAGACCTCAGTTGTGTCATACTTCCTAATTGGGAAATTATTCATTTCCCAACAGTGGGCCTCGTGAATGGCCTACTGCCAGGGAGCTGGGTCTCCTTCCACCTATGCACAAGAGATGCCATTTTTAACTCCAGGAAGCTTTAGTCCAGAAATGGACAATACCATCCCAGTTCAGGACCACCCTTCCATCCTGATCAGGAAGGATCCGGGCGTCCAGCACCCAGACCATATCTGAGGGTAAGTCTACTGTCGTTCACCCCGGGGGTAGCACAAGCAAGACCACCTTTGCAGAGTCCATCTTCCGCAGTCTCCTCCTTATATATAGCTGGCAGCTGGCCCTACTGCAAAAATGACGGTCAGCATGGGAGTGGGTGGTGCTTTCCTTGGTTCTCTGGGGTCCTTCAGAGGCCAAGATCAATCTCTCCCCCGGTGTGAGTGTAGATCCAAGGCAGAAATTTTGAGACCCTTGTGTAGACTCCTGGCTTGTCCTTCATGGCACATTCACGGCCCCAGCTCACAATCCCAGTCAGGGTCAGGCGGCCTTGGATGGTACAGACCAGTGGGCCCCCTGAGTCTCCCTGTTAAGCCAAAGACACAAAAGGTGAGTCCTAGGAGAAGTGAGAAGGGGGCCAATCATGCCAAAGAGAGAAAAGAGAGTTTCCTAGAGTCAAAGTCCTTAGTGACTCCCCATTTCCTACCACATCTAGTTTAAAAATCCTCTGCTTGCCTTTCAAAGTCCTGTTATCTACAATTCCATCTACATTTTCAGACCCTATACTTCTCCTTTCCATCCCAAGATACGCCGTGGTCATTCTCATTTTTATATCTTGCAAACTGAAATGCTCTTTAGTCTTCCCTCTGCTTCCCTATGGATTAAGAGTTACTTTCTTTCTCTCTAAAGCGCCCCTGCCATGGGCCTGACCATCTAGTTGGTGCTCACCTCCTCCTTCTAAACAGCTGATCAATAATAATTCACACAACACTCTGAGCACTGCATTGTAGTATGATTTTCTATTGTTTTCTCTTTCTTATGGTCTTAGTCCCTGTCCCTTTCTGAGTCTGAAGTGCCTAGCACAGAGCCAGGCTCTTAACAAATGTTTGGAACCATGGTCCTGGTCCTGGCTTCTTGGGACTTTGACTGGAGAGACTCCCCAAAGTTGATAGGAAAAAGCCTAGGAGCCCTGGGAGACCAGGGTGATGGAGAGAGATGCTTGGAACTCTCACCTGGCAGGAATCTGTTTCCCACTGTGGGTCAGCCGCACACAGCATTTTGTCAGTGACTTCAGTGCCATAGTAGTGGGGCTGCTGACACTCCTCATGGGAAACCAGATTCACAAAAGTCATTTTCAGCTGCGTTGGGTAGACATAGTCAGCTGGATGGAGGAAACAGGGCGGAATTTATGTTAAGATGTGTCTGTCCAGTCTGCACACTGGGGCTCTGTCAGGGAGGGGACCAAAAAGTGTCCCTACCAGGGAAAGCCCTTATTTTTTTCCCCACCCCAAATCTAGGTCTTTACCCCACCTGTAGTCCCTCACCCCTCACCCATTTAACTTTATGGCTCATCAGTTCCTAAACAATGCTCCCCACTCCATCCCTGGACCCATCTGCTGCTTCCAGCGTGCTCCCATCTCTTTTTCCACAATCCTCCCTTGATCAAGCTGAGCTCACTTCCAGGCTACAACACTTTCCCCAGGACCCTCTCAGCCAGATCCAAATGTCACTTACAGGGATTCTCTTTTCCGAAGCCAGTGATCTCACACCTTGTGCCAAAACGGGCATCTCCATTTGGTGGGGGCAGGCAGATGGTCTGTATGGACCGGGAGGGCTGTGCACATTGGCCTCTGCTGGTACGGATCTTCAGCAAGGCTAGGGGGGCGGGAAGGAGGCAGAGGAGAAAGATCACCACATGTCAGGTGGTTACCATCACTCCCCTCCAAAGCCTGAAGCTGTCTGTTCCTGCATCAGTTAAGGTCAGAGGGCATCCTGGAAGGTCTGCTGGTAGCCTGTCACCTGAAACAAGCCCATTCTGTTCCATGCTTCAAGGGTTTTGTTCCAGTTGCTGACAGAGGCTTAGACAGCCAGGGCTACTGCATACGGCTGTATGGATTTTTTTCCTGAAGATAGCCCTAGCAGAGGTAGTTGGGCTGAAACCAGCCCCAAAACCCTCTCCAAGTTCTATATTCTGGTACAGACAGAGGCTCCATCCCACAACGGAAAGGGCATCCCAGTCCAAGCTACTGCCACCCAGTGGAGGCTCCCTGTTTGGAAATTCAGGGACTCTACAGAGGAGCACCAGGCCCCTCGTGTTTTTCACTCTGAACCCTTCCCTACCACTCCCTTTAAAGCGGGGTCTTCAAATTCCCCTACAATCGCAACCTCCCACTCAGGTCTCTCCAGATTCCCTCCCCCCAGCTATCACCACTGGGCAGATGAGGGTTCTCCACTCACCAATATCGTTGTGGTGAGCAAGGCTGTCTGCATTGTAGTCCTCATGCAAGATGAGCTTTTCCACCTCAAACTTCATCTCCCCACGTGTGTCGGAGTTAAGCCTTGACTGACCCAGGTAGACAATGTAGTCCTCCTTCTTTGGGTGATTACTGTGGGGAGATCTGTCAGACAGTCTGACCTTGTGAGATACTGTCAATTTCCCCTCCCCACCACAATAACCTGAGAGCATCACCTCTCCCCAGGGCCATGGGCCATGTAGAGAGAGGCTGAGGGATTAGAAATAAGGGGAATCTTTTGCTGGGAAGGAGGAAGGGATTCGTTTGGGCAGAAGGGTCAGGGACAAGAAACAAGGAACATACATGAAGCAGTGTGTGGCGCTGACCACCCAGCAGGGACTGATGAGACTGCCACCGCACAAATAGGTGACAGAGCCTCCTCGATGCCTCCTATAGATGGCTGCAAACCAAGGCTGGTTCTCGATGGTGGTGAATTCTCCCCCAACAATCTTAAAGCGAGGCCTCAGAGCCTTCTGGCCACACTGGAACTCTACTTTCTCCTTAGGAGAGGAGGGGCTTTTTCCTGGAGGGGAAAGAAAGGGATGTCTTGGGCAGGGAGGTAGGATAGTGTTTTGCTCCTGGTCCTCTGACCACCCAGTTTTCAGGGCCAGGCAGGCTTCCCTCCTCATCCCTCCTGTGATGCAATAAGGGAACATAGGAGTTTGTCACCTTCCACCCCACCATCATAAACAGGCCAGTGACACTTACCAACAGAGCAGTCCTGCACCATGCAATCCTGGACAAACTGCTTTAGGCCAACCTGCACATAGCACCAGGGCCTTCTCTGATTGTCTGGGTTCCTGGCAACATAGAGGAGAGGAGGGTGTCATTCCAAGCCAAACTGCCTTTTCTGTATCTTCCCCTTCAGAGAAGACTCAACCAATGGCCTTGGTTTTCTCATACTATCGCTAGCACTTGGCAAACAGGATAGTAACAAGGGTTTCTGTGAGGCCATGAGGAAGGTCCTTGCTACCCCCACTTACTACTTACCTGCAATAATTGTGTTTCCCCAGGCCCAGCTGAATGGCATCAGATCTGTGGGCATGGTACATTTTTAGAAGGACGGTGGCAGAGTCCCAGGCCAGGCAGGGCCGGCCTCTGAGGTCTGTGTTGGCCTTCCCTCGGTAAGAGTGACCATTCCCCTGATAGCAGGTTTTCGATGTATCTGTGGAAGAATGTGGGGATGAGAATATTAGACAAGGAAGTTCAGACAGGCATTTTAGAGAACTTGCCCGGCCTCAGATGATTTCAGTGAGATAGAAGATCCTAAAAAGGGGCTTTTTACCCCCATCTTACATTTGTGCAGCCCCAGCTTCATGAGCTGAGAAGGCAATGGCACCCCACTCCAATACTCTTGCCTGGAAAATCCCATGGATAGAGGAGCCTGGTGGGCTGCAGTCCATGGGGTGGCTAAGAGTCAGACACGACTGGGCAACTTCACTCTCACTNGATGCCGAATTTGGCCCTGAGACTGTGTCTAGGAAGCTGGGCCACTGAAGGGCTATTTTCTGACTAGCAGGACCCAAAGGGAAGTTCGTGTCGAGTCACAGGATGTTTTCCTGGGTTGCTATACCAAGAGTATTCAACTTGGTACTGTGTATAAAGTACAGTGTCTAGCCACAGGTCAGCCACATCCAAGCCGAATGACCTCAGGCAAGGTACTTAATTCTTTGGGTCTCAGTTGCCCATGTACAAAAAGAGGCAACGCCTGCCCTGACTGTGCCTCACTTTGCCGATTGAATGAGGTCATAGACGTGTGTGAAATCATTTGTTCATTCCTTTATTAAATCACTCAGTATTTATCATGGGCCTTGTGTGTGTCAGGCACAGTTCTAGATGCTAGAGACTCACGGATGAAATTTGTAAACTATAATTCCTACCTCAAATGCTTTCCTGTCTATGACTCTCCTGGCTCAGAAGTCCAGGCCATTCCTGGGACTTCATCCCAGTGAAGTGGCAATGCTACGTCCTTAGCCAACAGTTCCCAGCAACCGGCCAGCTGTGTGTGCTGCTTATCCCCACAGCGCTGACTCCCACTCTCTCCTTTTCCTCTTTAGTCGTCCGTGGACTGAAACTCTTCTTTCTCCCACACTCGTGGGACAGACAGATTCCTCTGCAGTTCTGGGAAGGAGGTACTGAATGCTGGTCGCGTAATTTCCTTGGGTCTGAAGACATGTTGGGTCTCTCTGCATGTTCAATGCTAAGGGGGAAGATACTGTTTCACAGTAGGCACTGGAAGCCACGTCTGGGGCCTGTAACATGATAGGGGAGGTGCTGGAGCTGCTAGGCCCCCTGTGGCCTGTGGAAAGAGTAGGGCGGGGGAAACCACATACTTGCTTCCTTACTCATAGAAAGCAAAAAGCCCAGGGGCTATACCCTGAGGTTATACTCTTTCGTCAGTGAACAAAGGGGCCAAGTTGGACCCTCCAGCTTCATCTTATGAACCCTGCCCTTTCTCATCAGTTCTGCCTCATCATCTCTGGTCCAATTCCTAGCCCCACCCAAGCCAGTAAGCTCAGACGTCCGAATGAATTATTTTGAGCCTTGGCCAGATTTTCCTTTGTCCCTAATTTAAATCTGGTTACTTCCTAAATGAGGAACTTATTACTTCAAAGAGTGTTGGTCAGGGCTTTCCAGACCTTTTGGATTCTGAGGCCACCTACCATAAACAAAGCTAGGCCCTGGTCCTAGGACTTCTGCTTGGAGCCCAGAACACCTTGTTGGATGGCAATAGCTTCTTGTGCTGCTGCTGCTGCTAAGTCGCTTCAGTCATGTCTGACTCTCTGAGACCCCATAGACGGCAGCCCACCAGGCTCCCCCGTCCCTGGGATTCTCCAGGCAAGAACACTGGAATGGGTTGCCATTTCCTTCTCCAATGCATGAAAGTGAAAAGAGAAAGTGAAGTTGCTCAGTCGTGTCCGACTCTTCACGACCCCATGGACTGCACCCTACCAGGCTCCTCTGTCCATGGAATTTTCCAGCCAAGAGTACTGGAGTGGGTTGCCATTGCCTTAGCTGGAAGCTAAAAGGGATTCCAGAAACAAAGGACTAGAATGGGAAACCAAAAACTGATGGGTTTGCTAAAAACTGCCAAGAAGTCAATGCTGTTAAAGGAGGTACATTCAACTAGGAGTTAGCATACTCAAAAATATTGTTCAGAAGAAAACCAACATAACATCCACAGCCTATATGAGAGATAATTTCATGAGTTTAGGACTCTCACAAGCTGCATCCTATAACTCTGCCTTTAACACAAATGCAGCAGTTCCCCTTCCATTACACAGAGAGGAAAATAGAGGGCTGAAGAAGGGAAATGAATCATCTGAGTTCATTCACTGAAAATGATGAGATTCAGAATTCACCAATTTTGAGGAACCTCATGACACATTTCCCCCTCTCCCCTCCTATTCTGAATCCGCTCTCCTCCCTTCCTGACCACCCTCAGTCCCCACCCTCAGTCTCTTTGTCTTCCCACCCACCTGTGGAAGGTGTTTCTTTTCTCCAAACGGTGATTGATAAGTGTGATGAGGCAGCCAAGTCCTGGGGAGAGGTCAGTCCCCTTTTAGAAGATACTAGAGGATAAAATGTAAGGAAGTCTGTGAGAAGAGGGGGCAGGGGCATAGCAGGGGGCCCCTGAAAGAGATCTGTGTGCAGAGTGAAGAGAAGGAATAATACGTAGATAATCTAACCAGGAGGCTCCTGTTTACTCTGAGAACAGTGATGGTAGTAACATGACAGAAACTAAAGAGGAAATCTGTTCTCTCCAAGGAGATATTATAGTCTATCCCTTGTTGAAGATAGATTATAACGGCCAACTTATATTACTTACATTCATTTTGTTTTTCTGGCTTTTCCAGTGGCTCAGCGGTAAAGAATCTATCTGCAGTACAGGAGACATGTGTTTGATCCCTGGATCGGGAAGATCCCCTGGAGGAGGGTATAGCAACCTGCTCCAGTATTCTTGCCTGGAGAATCCCATGGACAGAGGAGTCTGGCAGGCT
This sequence comes from Neotragus moschatus, assembly GCA_006410615.1. NCBI lineage: Eukaryota > Metazoa > Chordata > Mammalia > Artiodactyla > Bovidae > Neotragus > Neotragus moschatus. The sequence continues at coordinate 2,052,794 of SJYA01003202.1, forward strand.
ACAGTCCGTGGGGTCATAAAGAGTCGGACACAACTAAAGCGACTGAGCCGCATCAGCATTTTTTCAGTGTTATCAACAACCTTTAAGGAAGGTACTATTAATAACACCCTTTTATGGATGAGAAAACTGAGGTTCCCAGAGTTTACCCATGGTCACGCTGCAGGCAAATGGTAGAGCTGAGACTCACACCCAGGGTTGGTTGATTCCCAGGTTTGGAGAACTACCTCTGAGGCAATATATTCAGTCAGGAAGGTGGAGATGCTGGTCCTTATACCTAATATCCCTATTCTAACCCCATGGTGCCATCCCAGAGTGTCCCCAGTAGTCCAAGTCATGTCTGGGTTGAGTCCTATCTGTGCAGTTTGAGCCAGACTGAAAAAAGTGTTCCTCCTTTTGCTTAATAAACACAGCCATTGCTGTATCTGCAGGGTCCGGTAGAGAAGTTCACTGGGTCTTCTTCTGCATGTGCTTATGTTTCTGTGTAGCTCTCTAGAAGCACCAAAGGGGAGTTTTTCCTTTTTCAAAACTGTTATTCACCCATATTTATATGATGGAGATACCTAGGATTTTTCTAAGGGGAAATAACAATAGCATTTCTACACTGAGCATGAATTTTATTTAGCAGGCATTGAGTAATCATCCTGTGTGCATTCTCTCATTTAATCCTCAGTGAAGGAGATACAGTATTGACCCCCTCAGATAAGGAAACTGAGGCCCTGAGAGGTTTAGAACACACAGCCAAGTCAATATCAGTAGTGTTGTCCCTTTACCTCTTTCTGAGGGGAAAAAAATACCCTGTTAAGTAGGTTCCCCAAAAATCTGTAATAATAAATACTTACTAATATGTTTTCCAACCTTGTCTTAAATGTTTTAAGAATTACAAAATCTCAAGTAACTTCCTTGGAAATTCTGATTCATTAAGTCCAGAAGTGGGTTCAGGGATCTTATTCTTTATATACATCCCAGAAGATTTTTACCATTAAACAAGTTTGGAGAAAATGTCAGTTAGGGCATGCCTAGGAAGTGTTACTTTATTTTTTCACCTAGGAATGCCCAACTAAATCACAAATTTTCTATCGACTGGGGCTTCGACTCTAACCCAATCCTTTGAGATGGGGGCCCGAAGAGAGCAGAGGTGGGAAAATCCAGGGCTGGAAGTCTGACTTTGGGACAGAGTTTCACAGACAGAGATGAATCAAGAAGGGGATGTACACCTGAGAGCCCTGTGCCAACCCAGTCACCCCGAGGCGATTTTTCTAAAGAATCTGTTCTCTGAAAGCTAATTGCTCCAGCACCTCTGTACTTGTTCTTTTTGTTAAGATAATGATGATAGTTTCATTTTAAAAATGCCAAATGTATGGCTAATGGAGGGACTTTTCCATGGAGAAACTAAAGCAATTTGGGGAATCAGAGTAACCCTCAAAGTCATGGGAATGGATAAGAAATTGACAACTCAAGGCTTCAGAAAAATTGGGAGAAGATGAGTAACCCTGAGAACAAAGAGTTGAGAATATTTGTACTGACTGGTGCTTTTCTTTTAAAAAGTCTGTGTTTGTCTTTGTTGCTGTGCCAGTTTTCGCTAGTTGCAGTGTGCAGCCTTCTCATTGCAGTGGCTTCTCTTGTTGCAGAGCATGGGCTCAAGGCACATGGGCTTCAACAGCTGTAGCCCATTGGCTTAGTTGCCCCCACAGCATATGGGATCTTCCTAGACCAGGGATCACATCCCTGTCCCCTGCACTGGCAGGCCTATTCTTGACCACTGGACCACTGTGATATTTCCTCACAGATCTTATGCTGGCCCAACTTCTGAGCTTCCCAAGGTCAGTTTATTTATTTTCTTCTGGTTCCACATGAATAGAACTGGGTTTCCTTTTGCAGGGAGTGTGGGAACTATGCCTTTCAACGATGGACCCAGCAGCGTATGGGATGACCACAATGCTTGCATTTGTAGTCAAGAAGGAAGCAGCAGTGTCCCCATGCACACCCTCTGCTCCTTTGCAAAGCATCCTAAAGACTTATTCAGTCTGCATTGTGACAGTCAGCTTAGTCTAATCATAAAGAAAATTCAACGCCAAGTTTTAAAACTAAGAGAACGGAACTCAACTCAAACTGCTCATTTCATTCAATGAACTAAAAATTACTTTCAAATACCTAAGGTATGCCAAGCACGACTCTGGGCCCTGAGACATGATCCCTGCCCTGAAGAAGTTTAAAATCTAGTAAAGAAGAAAAAATGAATATATATGAAATAACGTATGGTTACTTATTTTTAAAAAAGAAAGTAACAAATGTTGGTAAAGGNTTCAATGAACTAAAAATTACTTTCAAATACCTAAGGTATGCCAAGCACGACTCTGGGCCCTGAGACATGATCCCTGCCCTGAAGAAGTTTAAAATCTAGTAAAGAAGAAAAAATGAATATATATGAAATAACGTATGATTACTTATTTTTAAAAAAGAAAGTAACAAATGTTGGTAAAGGATATAAATTAGAATTCTTATGCACTATTGGTGGGATTGTAAGATGTTGCAAACCACAATGGAAAACAGGATGGCAGTTCCTCAAACAATTAAATCTAGAACTAGCAAATGTCCAGCAATTCCACTTCTGGGTATATATCAAAAAGAAAACTTAAAACAGAGTTCAAAGAAATTTGTATACCCATGTCATAGCAGCACTACTCACAATAGCCACATGGTGAAGCAATCTGTGTCCACTGACAGATGAAGAGATAAGCAAAATGGTATAAACATACAGTGGAACATTATTCAGTCCTTAAAAGGAAGAAAAACTTGTCACTTGCTATACAACATGGATGAATCTTGAGGACATTGTCGTGCTCATGCTTAGTCACTCAGTGTGTCCAACTTTGCAACCCTGGTAGCCCACCAGGCTCCCCTGTCCATGGAATTTTCCAGGCAAGAACACTGGGTTGGGTTGCCATTTCCCACTCCAGGGACTCTTCCCAACCCATGGATTAAATCTGCATCTCTTGTGTCTCCTGCACTGGCAGAAGAGTTCTTTACCACTGCATCACCTGGGCAGCCTTGAGGACATTATGTGAAGTGAAGTAAGCCAGTCACAAAGATCATACATAGATATATAAGATTCCACACATATCTATAGATACAGAGGTATCCAAAGTAACCAGATTTGTAGAGACAGAGAATGGTGGTTACCAGAGGTTGGTAGGAGGGAGAACTAGGGAGTTGTTGTGAAATAGCTATAAAGTTTCAGTTTTGTTTTTTTTTTAATGGCAACATAGTGGTATACAATGTTATGTTAGTTTCATTTGTACAACATAGTGATTTAACATTTAAATACATTATGAAATGAACACCATAATATAGTAACCATTTGTTCTCATACAAACTTATTTTAATATTATTAATGATATTCTTTAATCTGCATATTACACCCCTGTGACTTATTTATTTTATAACAGGAAATTCAAAACCTTAATTCTCTTCATCTAGTTCCCTCAAACTTTCCCTCTCTGGAAACCACCCATTTGATCTCTGTTTCTAAGAGCCTGTTTTCTTTTTTTCAATTAATCAATTATTTATTTTTGGCTGCACTGGATCTTTGTTGATGCCTGTGGACTTTCTCTAGTTGCAGCGAGCAAGGACTACTCTTTATTGCTGTCCACAGGCTTCTCATCGTGGCGGCTTCTCTTGTGGAGCCTGGGTTCTGGGCATGCGTTTTTAGCAGTTGTGGTGAGTGGGCTCAGTAGTTGTGGCACATGGACTTGGTTGCTCCTGGCACGTGGGATCTTCCCAGACCAGGAATCGAACCTGTGTCCCCTGCCTTAGCAGGCAGATTCTTAACCCCTTGAAGGAAGTTCCAAGCCTTTTACATTTTCTTTTTATTTATTTGTTTGTTTTGTTTTTAGATCCCACTAGATCCCACATATAAGTTCAATCATATGGTGTTTGTCTTTCTCTGACTTATATCTCTTGGCTTTGATACTCTCTAGATCCATCCATGTGATTGCAAGTGGCGAGTTTTTTTGTTTTTTTTTTTTATGGCTAAGTAATATCTCATTGTATAAATACTCTACATCTTCTTTATCCATTCATCTACTGATACGGACTTAGATTTCTTCCATATCTTGGCTATTGTAAGTAATGCTGGGATGAACATAGTGTACAAGTATCTTTTTGAATTTGTGCTTTTGTTTTCTTCATGTAAATATCTGGAAGTAAAACTGTATAGTAGCTTTTTTCTTTCTTTTTTTGAAGAGCATCCATACCATTTTCCATAATGGCTAACCAATTTACTGTCCCACTAACAATACCTGAGGATTCCCTTCTCTCCGCATCCTCGCCAATACCTGTTATTTATTGTTTTCTTGTTAATGGTCATGGTCATTCTGACGGGTATCAGGCAGTATCTTGTGGTTTTGATTTTCACTTCCCTGATAGTTAGTGCTGTTGTGTATCTTTTTATGTGTCTGTTGACCATCTGTATGTCATCTTTGGAAAGATATCTATTTAGGTCAATAGACATTTTGCCAATTTTTTAATTGAATTATTTGACTTTTTAAAAAAATACTGAGTTGTGTGAGTTCTTTATATATTTTGGATATTAACTCCTGATCAAATATATTATTTGCAAATATCTCTTGCCATTCCGTCGGAGAAGGCAATGGCAACCCACTCCAGTACTCTTGCCTGGAAAATCCCATGGATGGAGGAGCCTGGTGGGCTGCAGTCCATGGGGTTCTGAAGAGTTGGATATGACTGAGCGACTTCCTTTTCACTTTTCACTTTCATGCATTGGAGAAGGAAATGGCAGCCCACTCCAGTGTTCTTGCCTGGAGAATCCCAGGGACGGGGGATCCTGGCGGGCTGCCGTCTATGGGGGTCACAGAGAGTCGGACACGACTGAAGTGACTTAGCAGCAGCAGCTTCCCATTCAGTAGGCAGTCTTTTCATTTTTTGGTGGTTTCTTTCACTGTACAAAGCTTTTTGTTTGAAGTAGTCCCATTCGCTTATTTTTACTTTTGTATTTCTTGCTTGAGGAGACAGATCCAAAAAGTATTGCTAAGACAGATCTTGAAGAGTATACTGCCTATGTTTTCTTCTAGAAGTTTTATAGTTTTAGGTCTTGCATTTAAATATTTAATCTATTTTGAGTTTATTTTTGTATATGGCTTGAGAAAGTGGTACAGTTTTATTCTTTTGCAAGTAGCGGTCTAATTTTCCCAACACCATTTATTGAAGAGGCTGTATGTTCTTGCCTCCTTTACATGCTAAGTCGATTCAGTTGTGTCTGACCCTTTTTGACCTTATGGACTACAGCCTACCAGGCTCCTCTGTCCATGAGATTCTCCAGGCAAGAATACTGGAGTGGGTTGCCATTTCCCTCTCCAGGGGATCTTCTTGGGATTGAACCTGGGTCTCCTGCATTGCAGGTGGGTTCTTTACCATGGTGGGTTCTATACCATGGGCCATCTGGGAAGCCCAGGACTCCTTTGTTGTATATTAACTGACCATATAAGAATAAGCTTATTTCTGGGATCTCTATTCCACTGATCTATATGTTTTGTTTTGTGCCAGTGCCATCCTGTTTTCATTACTGTATTAGTAGTGTAGTTTAAAACCAGGGACTGACATGATCAGCCTGTTCTTTTTTAAGATTGCTTTGGCTAATTGGGGTCTTCTATCATATTCAAAAGCAGAGACATTACTTTGCTGACTAAGGTCCATCTAGTCAAGGCTATGATTTTTCCTTTGGTCATGTATGGATGTGAGAGTGGACTGTGAAGAAGGCTGAGCGCCAAAGAATTGATGCTTTTGAATTGTGGTGTTGGAGAAGACTCTTGAGAGTCCCTTGGACTGCAAGGAGATCCAACCAGTCCATTCTGAAGGAGATCAGCCCTGGGATTTCTGTGGAAGGAATGATGCTGAAGCTGAAACTCCAGTACTTTGGCCACTTCATGCGAAGAGTTGACTCATTGGAAAATACTTGATGCTGGGAGGGGTTGAAGGCAGGAGGAGAAGGGGACGACAGAGGATGAGATGGCTAGATGGCATCACTGACTCGATGGACTTGAGTCTGAGTGAACTCCGGGACTTGGCGATGGACTGGGAAGCCTGGCGTGCTGCGATTCATGGGGTTGCAAAGAGTCAGACATGACTGAGCGACTGAACTGAACTGAACTGATGTTTCCATAAAAAATTTTAGGATTATTTATTCTAGTTTGGTGAAAAATATTTTTGATATTTTGGTAGGGATTGCTTTGAATCTGTAGATTTCCTTGGGTAGTATGGACATTTTAATAGTATTAATTCTTTCAGTCTATGAGCATGACATATCATTCCAATGGTCTGTGTCAGTTTTAACTTCTTTCACCCATGTGTTATGGTTTTCAGAGTACAGATCTTTCACCCCCTTGGTTAGATTTGTTCCCAGATATTTTATTATTTTGATGCAATTATAAATGGTATTATTTCCTTAATTTATCTTTCTGATAGTTTGTTATTAGTGTCTCAAAATGCAAGAGGTTTCTATATATTAATTTTGTATCCTGCAAGTGTACTAAATTCATTTTTTAATAGCTTTTGGAAGAGCCTTTAGGATTTTCTATATGTTGTATCATGTCATCTGCAGACAGTGACAGTTTTACTTCTTCTTTGCCAATTTCTATGCCTTTTATTTCTGTTTCTTGTCTGTTTACTGTGGCTAGGACTTACAATATCATGTTGTCACGTTCCCAAACTTAGAGGAAATGCTTTCTGCTTTTTATCATTGAATATGATATTCGCTATGGTTCTGTTCTATACAGCCTTTATTGTGTTGAGGTATGTTCCTTCTGTACCATCTTTTAAAATAGTTTCTATCACAAATGTATGTTGAATTTTGTCAAAAGCTTTTGCTGCATTTACTGTGATCCTTATATGATCTTGATTCTTCATTTTGTTAATGTGGCGTATCACATCATTTGATCTGTGCATATTGAACCATCCTGTGTACCTGGCACAGGGGAGTATGACCCTTTTAATGTATTGTTAAATTCAGTTTGTTAATATACTGTTGAAAAATTTTTTGCATATATGTTCATCAGTGATATTAGCCTGAAATTTTCTTTTTTATTTGGTGTCTCTGCCTGGTTTTGATATCAAGATGATGTTAGCATCATAGAATGAATTCAGAAGTATGGCTTTCTTACCAACTTCTTGGAATAGCTTGAGAAGGGTAAGTGTTAACTCCTCTATAAATGTTTTGTGAAATTCACCTGAGAAGCCATTCGGCCCTGGACTTTTGTTGGTTTTTTGATTACTGATTCAATGTTATTATTGGTAATCGGTCTGCTCATATTTTCTATTTTTTTCTGATTCAGTCTTGGGAGATTGTATGTTTCTAGGAGTTTATCCATTTCTTCTTGGTTGTCCAATTTTGTGGCATGTAATTTTTCACAGTAATCTCTTATGATCCTTTATATTTCTGGGTCAACTGTAACTTCTCTTTCACTTCTGATTTTATTTACTGGGGCCCTCTCTGTCTTAGAGCTTAAAACATAGAGTTTAATATTGCAACATGAAGAGGTTAAAGAGAGCTGTTGCACAGTAAAGTGAATATATTTAACACTACTGAACTGTACACTCAAAAAGAATTAAGATGGTGCTGGGAAAACTGGTCC
>SJYA01003203.1:12017-32647 GCA_006410615.1 Neotragus moschatus
CGATCATTATATCTACCTATTTAACGGTTGGTGTAAGGATGAAATGAGATAGAAGACACATAGGTTCGATTCCCAAGTCTGGAAGATCCCCTGGAGAAGGAAACAGCAACCCACCCCAGTATTCTTGCCTGGAGAATCCCATGGACAGAGAATCCTGGTAGGCTACAGTCCATTTGGTTGTAAAGTGTCAGACACAATTGAGATCAAACACACACACACACACATACACACACACACACACTCACTCATACATGTAAAACAGCACACTATCTGGACATAATAAGCACTAAATTAAGTGTAAGCAATTACAATTTCAATTATTTTATAATATAAAATAAAAACAAATGTTATTTTAGTTATTAATATTATTAATTATCTATAGGGTAAATATATTTTTAAAGATAATACCAATATGATGAAGAGCACCAGTGACCCCAAAGACTGAATAAATAATCCATAAAGGTAAAATTTCATTATTTTTGCAGGTAGAACGTTTATTTCCATGGCCATATGCACTTTAATATATCGTTCTTAAAATGATCTGTATAATCAGGTATGTTAAAGCACTGAAAAACAAGAGCTCCAGATATGATTTTACTGGGCTACTTCCAACAACATATCAAGTGGTTTAACGGACGTAATTACCACCAAACCTTGCCAGGGTTTTGAAATGTGCCCATTAATTAGCAATTCCCAATCTGTTCATCAATCAGTCATACTTTTAAAATATGCCTATTACCATGTAGGTGAAGGAATCTATTGATTATTATACAATAAAATCCTTTTGAATATTTAAATATATATTCCAAACTTTTTCTTAAAAAAAATCCCATTAGCAAAATCAATCTTTGTCTCAGGAGCAGGTACAAAAAGAGATACTGAAAATAGTGAGCAGTTCAGAAAGTTATTCACAAAACAACTGAATGTGCTGAGGTTGAATAATATCTAAACAGCCACTTGTATTTTGGTATCCTCTTGGGAAAGCATTACTTTGCTAACAAAGGTCCGTCTAGTCAAGACTATGGTTTTTCCAGTGTATGGATGAGAGAGTTGGACTGTGAAGAAAGCTGAGTGCCAAAGAACTGATGCTTTTGAACTGTGGTGTTGGAGAAGACTCTTGAGAGTCCCTTGGACTGCAAGGAGATCCAACCAGTCCATTCTCAAGGAGATCAGCCCTGGGTGTTCTTTGGAAGGAATGATGCTAAAGCTGAAACTCCAGTACTTTGGCCACCTCATGCAAAGAGTTGACTCATTGGAAAAGACTCTGATGCTGGGAGGGATTGAGGGTAGGAGGAAAAGGTGACGACAGAGGGTGAGATGGCTGGATGGCATCACCAACTCTATGGATGTGAGTTTGAGTGAACTCCAGGAGTTGGTGATGGACAGGGAGGCCTGGTGTGCTGTGATTCATGGGGTTGCAAATAATTGGACATGACTGAGTGACTGAACTGAACTGAACTGGGAAAGCAGAAGCAAATTGTTTCTTTGTTTTTCTCTCTCTGTACACAAGAGACTACGTTTGGTTGGCAGAAAGTTGATATTAACTCTAGAATTTCCTGAAAGAAAAATCATAAGAAACAGCAGCATACTTACTTAATAAGATGAAATAAGCACTAATATGAAAACAATTTTGGTAGAAAAAGCAGATTATAACCTTTTAAAGTTTTTTCATGTCACTCTAAAAGAATCCAAAGTATCAAAAAAGATAAGAGAGGAAAGAATCATCAAACAATGTAAAACTACAAGATCTAGAGGAAAGAAGAATTTCATCAGGAATAAAACCATAATTTTACTTAAATAAAGACAAAGTCTACACTAGAGAAATGAGATAACACATTTAGGGCCTGTAGCTAAAGATCAAACTTCACAGAAAGCTATAAAGTTGGGCAAAATATAATAAATTGAAATACAAGGCAGAATCTAGGATAACAAATACAAGGGGAAAAACATATTTTGTTAACTGGAGACATTAGAGTGAATACACAAAAATCTATTTAAGATGGAAAAAAGAGATGATAGAACACAGCTTTTTAAAAGCGAAAAATAGAAAGGAGAAGGAAATAGAATAAGAGAAAAGAAATGAATAGAATATAATCAAAGTAACATAACAGTACATAACTGTACATAACAGTACATAACAGTTATGAATTTGACAGGAGACATTTACTAGGTTTGAGTTCTTAATTCTTACAGATACATGGCATTAGTCTTTCACTTTTATTATGAGGGGATTTGTGAGTTACTGCTGATGGAAATAAGTTCATAAATGTACTTTATTATTACGTTAAAAGTTAAAACTATAATTAACAGTTATGGGCCACTAGTTAGAATAAATATAATGCTTATCTAATATCTGTGGGAATCACATTTATTAAATGTTTATTATGTGCAAGAAAAATGCTTAAAGAAAATTGAGTACTTGATATGTGCCAGAAACTACTCATCTAGTACTCAGGACAGCCCTATAGGTTAGTACTATAATCAGTCACATTTTATAGAGAAAACTTGGGCTGAAAAAGATTTTGTAATTTTCCCAAGCTTACACATCCAAGAAGGAATTGAGCCAAAATGGGCTCTAGAATGCACACACCAAACCATCATCATCAACTGTTGTTAATATAAGGCATATTGATGTAAATACTTTTAACTGAAACTAGTTTTACATGTGCACCCTGTTTCAACTCTGAGGAACAAAATGAGGCATTTGGTGAAGAGAACTGAGAAAGTAGGGGTTTTAAAGACAGACTTACTCATGTGGAATCTAATTTAAAATTATACAAATGAACCTATTTACCCAACAGAAACAAGTGCACAGTCTTTGAAAACAAACATATGGTTACCAAAGGGGAAACTTGTGTAGGGGGAGGAATAAATTAGGAGCTTGGTATTAACATATATGTACTACTATATATAAAACAGATAACCAATAAGAATCTACTGCATAGCACAGGAAACTCTGCTCAATGTTATATAACAATCTATATTGGAAAAGAAACTGAAAAAGAATGAACATATGTATATTTATAACTAAATCACTATGCTGTAGACCTGAAATTAACACAACACTGTAAATGAACTATAGTCCAATAAAATTTTAAAAAGAGAGACAGGCTTAGTAGACTAGGCCAAGATTTGTAGTGAGCAGAACCATGAGTCATGAAGTACAAAAACTTTACAGAAAACCTCTCAATTACAAATAAGCAGGAAAGCTACATGTGCATTCAGCTCTCTCTTTTAAAAGCAAGTCTTAAAAAATACAAATCATATGGGCTGACTATGGGTAGTATTTTCTCTGTCTTTCGAAAACAAAGGAGACTGCAAAGCATCAAGAATAAAAAGGCCATCTTGATGCCTGAAGAGGAAACAAAAGAGTGGGAAAATAATGGCATTTCTTAGAAGTCAATCATTGAAAAGAGGACAGAACATATAAGAGCTAATACCACAACTGAAAAATATAATTCAAGTGGAAAAGGCAGAATTATTACATTCAATATGATTGTCAACACTTATTTAATTTTCAGGAAAAATGATAAAATCCATGGGCTTAAAGTAATGAAAATATACCAAATTCAAAATACAATAAAAATGCCATAAGTAGAGAGAATATCTTGATAGTTTTTTTTTTTAACCTCTATTCTCAACCTCTATTTAACCAACAGGAATTATTTTTCAAGAAATATACAAGACAGACATTAGAAATAAACAAGAGAATACATCCTTTAAGTAGCTACATTCTTTCAATATATCTAAGCATATCATAAAGAAATAAATTCAAGAAAATCATATGAAGCATGACAAAATGGAGTCAGACATACATATGGATTTATGAGTTTGAAACATATCACCTGAATTCCCTGCAAACTGAGTCCTAGATAAATAAATTTCCTGTTTTAAAATCAAGGGGAAATGAGTCATTTACTGGCTTTAAAGCCACTAAAATTTTTTTAAAGAAAATAATGAGTGTACCCAAGACATTCACTACATTTTCAAACGATTAAGAGAAGCACTACAATTTGCTCTCCAAATGGCCATTCACTGGACCATAGGCATGTGTGTGTGCTCAGTTCCTAAGTTTTGACTGACTCTTTGCAACCCCATGGACCCATGGACAACCCCATGGACCCATGGACAACCCCATGGTCCACCAGGTTCCTCTGTCCATGGGATTTCCTAGGCAAGAATACTGGGAGTTGCCATTTCCTTCTCCAGAGAATCTTCCTGACAGTAAAAACAAGTATCTGACAGTTTGTTCTGATTCTAGGATATTCCTTTGAATACAGTTTTCAAAGAAAGAAATAAAACATTACATAAAAAATACTTAATATGTTAATAGTTTAGCATAATTGTTTATTACATATACATAAATGTAATAGGCAGATGTTTCAAAAATATGATTATATGTTTTATATCAATGGCTGGATGGTCCTTAGTTAACTTTAACACATTTTAGTTACACAGGAGCAGTGCAATAATTAGAAAAGTTTTAGAAGCTTTCAGTTATATTTCAATGCTCATTCAAAATTCAGCAAGATTTGGAAGGGTGAAATTTATCTCAAAATGAAAATAATGCAATTTAGTATGTTTGGAATTTTTCAATTAAAAATTTAATATTTCACCATCATTAAGTTCTTTGACTTGATCTCTTCATATATGTAAGGTATGTTCAGAAAAGACAGTAGAATTAAAACTAATGCATTTATTTTGCATAAAATATATATTTTTTAACTTGTTAATTATTAGTAGACCATATATTTTTTCACATGCAAGCCCTTATCCAGTTACATATTATAATTCAGTATGATATTTTCTATTTATTGTGCACAGGCTACTAAATCCCAATACATAACCGCTATTAAGCTCAGACTCATTCCTGTAAAAATGAAAGGTTCAATATGCACCAGCACACCACAGAGGTTCAGCTTATTAGGGCTGGCAAAGCAGCATTGTGGCTGCAATGGTGCAGGAGCACAGCAGCTGCAACAGCACAGGAGCGCGGCTGAAAGGAACTACCCCACATCCAAGGTTAGGGACAGTGGCTGAGAGGAGCTACCCCACATCCAAGGTCAGGGGCAGTGGCCGAGAGGAGCTACCCAATTTCAAGGTTAGGGGCAGCAGCTGAGAGGAGTTACCACATTTCCAAGGTAAAGAGCATGGGCTGCACTTTGCCGGAGCAGCTGTGAAGAGATACCCAATGTCCAAGGTAAGAGAAACCCAAGTAAGATGGTAGGCACTGAGAGAGGGCATCAGAGGGCAGACAGACTGAAACCACAATCACAGACAACTAGCCAATCTGATCACACAGACATCCTTGTATAACTCAATGAAACTAAGTGATGCCACATGTGGGGTCATCCAAGATGAACGTGTCATGTTGGAGCAGTCTGAGAGAATGTGGTCCACTGGAGAAAGGAATAGCAAACTACTTCAGTATTCTTGCCTTGAGAACCCCATGAACAGTATGAAAAGGCAAAAATATAGGATACTGAATCATGAACTCCCCAGGTCAGTAGGTCCGCAATATGCTGGAGATCAGTGGAGAAATAACTACAGAAAGGATGAAGGGATGGAGCCAAAGCAAAAACAACACCCAGTTGTGGACAGGACTGGTAATAGAAACAAAGTTCGATGCTGTAAAGAGCAATATTGTATAGGAACCTGTAATGTTAGGTCCATGAATCAAGGCAAATTGGAAGTGGTCAAACAGGCAATGGCAAGAATGAACATCAACATTCTAGGAATCAGCAAACTAAGAGGGACTGGAATGAGTGAATTTAACTCAGATGACCATTATATCTACTACTGTGGGCAGGAATCCCTTAGAAGAAATGAAGTAGCCATCATGGTCAACAAAAGACTTTGAAATGCTGTACTTGGATGCCATCTCAAAAATGACAGAATGATCTCTGTTCGTTTCCAAGGCAAACCCATTCAATATCATGATAATCCAAGTCTATGTCCCAACCAGTAATGATGAAGAAGCTGAAGTTGAAAAATTCTATGAAGACCCACAAGACCTTCTAGAACTAATACCCCCAAAAGACATCCTTTTCATTATAGGGGACTGGAAGGCAAAAATAGGAAGTCAAGAAACACCTGGAGTAACAGGCAAATTTGGCCTTGGAGTACAGAATGAAGCAGGGCAAAGGCTAATAGAGTTCTGCCAAGAGAATGCACTGGTCATAGAAAACACCCTCTTCCAACAACACAAGAGAAGACTCTACACGTGGACATTACCAGATGATCAACACTGAAATCATATTGGTTATATCCTTGCAGCCAAAGATGGAAAAGCTCTAAAAAGTCAGCAAAAGCAAGACCAGGAGCTGACTGTGGCTCAGACCATGAACTCCTTATTGCCAAATTCAGACTTAAATTGAAGAAAGTGGGGAAAACCAATAGACCATTCAGGTATGACCTAAATCCAATCCCTTATGACAATATAGTGGAAGTGAGAAATGGATTTAACGGACTAGATCTGATAGATAGAGTGTCTGATTAACTATGGAAGGAGGTTCACATTGTATAAGAGACAGGGAGCAAGACCATTCCCAAGAAAAAAGAAATGCAAAAAAGCAAAATGGCTGTCTGAGGAGGCCTTACAAATAGCTGTAGAAACAATAGAGGTGAAAGGCAAAGGAGAAAAGGAACGATATACCCCTTTGAATGCAGTGTTCCAATGAATTTCAAGGAGAGATAAGAAAGTCTTCCTCAGTGATCAATGCAAGGAAATAGAGAAAAACAACAGAATGGGAAAGACTAAAGATCTCTTCAAGAAAATTAGATACCAAGGGAACATTTCATGCAAAGATGGGCTCGATAAAGGACAAAAATGGTATGGACCTATCAGAAGCAGAAGATATTAAGAAGAGGTGGCAAGAATACACAGAAGAACGGTACAAAAAAGATCTTCACGACCCAGATAATCATGATAGTGTGATCACTCACACTCACTTAGAGCCAGACATCCTGGAATGTGAAGTCAAGTGGGATTTAGGAATCAACACTGTGAACAAACTAGTGGAAGTGATGGAATTCCAGTTGAGCTATTTCAAGTCATCAAAGATGATTCTGTAAAAGTGCCGCACTCAATATGTCAGCAAATTTGGAAAACTCAGCAGTGGCCATAGGACTGGAAAAGGTCAGTTTTCATTCCAATGCCAAAGAATGCTGAAACTACTGCACAATTGCACTCATCTCACACGCTAGTACAGTAATGCTTAAAATTCTCCCAGCCAGGCTTCAGCAACATGTGAACCATGAACTTCCAGATGTTCAAGCTGGTTTTAGAAAAGGCCGAGGAACTAGAGATCAATTTGTCAACAATAGCTGCATCATNGAAACTACTGCACAATTGCACTCATCTCACACGCTAGTACAGTAATGCTTAAAATTCTCCCAGCCAGGCTTCAGCAACATGTGAACCATGAACTTCCAGATGTTCAAGCTGGTTTTAGAAAAGGCCGAGGAACTAGAGATCAATTTGTCAACAATAGCTGCATCATCAGAAAAGCAAGAGAGTTCCAAAAAAAAAAACCCATCTATTTCTGCTTTATTGACTATGCCAAAGCCTTAGACTTTGTGGATCACAATAAACTGTGGAAAATTCTGAAAGAGATGGGAATACCAGATCACCTGACCTGCTTCTTGAGAAATCTGTATGCAGGTCAGGAAGCAACAGTTAGAACTGGACATGGAACAACAGACTGGTTCCAAATAGAAAAAGGAATATGTCAAGGCTGTATATTATCACCCTGCTCATTTTAACTTATATGCAGAGTACATCATGAGAAATGCTGGGCTGGAGGAAGCACAAGATGGAATCAAGATTGCTGGAAGAAATATCAATAACTTCAGATATGCAGATGACACCACCCTTATGGCAGAAAGTGAAGAACTAAACTGCCTCTTGATGAAAGTGAAAGAGGAGAGTGAAAAAGTTGGCTTAAAGCTCAACATTCAGAAAACGAAGATCATGGCATCCAGTCCCATCACGTCATGGCAAATAGATGGCGAAACAGTAGAAACAGTGTCAGACTATTTTTCTGGGCTCCAAAATCACAGAAGATGGTGATTGCAGCCATGAAATTAAAACACGTATACTCCTTGGAAGGAAAGTTATGACCAACCTAGAGAGCATATTAAAATGCAGAGACATTACTTTGCCAACAAAGGTCCATCTAGTTAAGGCTATGGGTTTTTTTAGTGTTTATGTATTGATGTGAGAGTTGGACTATTAAGAAACTGAGCACTGAAGAACTGCTGCTTTTGAAGTGTGGTGTTGGAGAAGATTCTTGAGGGTCCCCTGGACCAGAAGGAGGTCCATCAAGTTCATCCTAAATGAGATCAGTCCTGGGTGTTCATTGGTAGAACTGATGTTGAAGCTGAAACTCCAATACTTTGGCCACCTATGTGGAGAGCTGACTCATCTGAAAAGACCCTGATGCTGGGAAAGATTGAGGGCAGGAGAAAGAGGGGATGGGAGAGGATAAGATGGTTGGATGGGATCACTGACATAATGGACATGGGTTTCGGTGGACTCCGGGAGTTGGTGATGGACAGGGAGGCCTGGCGTGCTGCAGTTCATGCAGTCACAAAGAGTCAGACACAACTGAATGACTGAACTGAACTGAAAGCAGCAAAGGTAGCAAAGGCTTATAGCCAAAGAATGTCTGGTACTTTTGGCCTATTTACAGACTTCCATTTCCAAGGCTGATAATCTGATGTGATGAATACATTTGAAAGAAAACAATATATCACTGATATATGGCACTTGAAGCAATGCACATATGTTAAATTTTAAAACTAACTCTTTGAAGTTTTATAAAATAATAGTAGCTTCAAACTTATTGACATCAATTTATAGGCATCTATACCTATGNACATTTGGAAGAAAACAATATATCACTGATATATGGCACTTGAAGCAATGCACATATGTTAAATTTTAAAACTAACTCTTTGAAGTTTTATAAAATAATAGTAGCTTCAAACTTATTGACATCAATTTATAGGCATCTATACCTATGGCAGATTCATGTTGATATTTGGCAAAAACCATCACAATATTGTAAAGTAATTGTTCTCCAATTAAAATAATTAATTTTTTAAGTTTGAATTTGTCTAAAATTTTGCATTAAGTTGTGAATAGTAGTAATATATATTTTCCCCAGATTTTAGAACAGAAAACAGCACAGATAGGATCTCCAAATAAAGAATGGAATGAGCTCTTATTAGATCTGTGGGAGGGCAATTTACCCCTGTGTATTCACACAAATTTCCTTAGTACTCCCAGCCTAAAACTGAACATTACAAAGTAGCTTTCAAAAATGGGTTTCAAATTAAGGAGCCACAAGAACATGTGTTTTTTAAAAGGCTAGAATTTATTATTTCCCAAGCTTCACTAACAGCTCAATTCATATTTGTTTACTTCATGCAGTCTAGATAGTTCAGGCACAATTTATAAAGTAAGCTTGAAAAATTTAAATTACTGTAGAAAGTGAGATCAGAAGGAACATACCTGGGGTGTAACTTACATAAGACTATAAAAGATGGATGATAATGTAAGATTGATGCCCAAGAGTAATCTAAGAAAAGGACATAGAGATCAGAAACCTTTGATACCAAGGGAGCAGGTAGCTCCATATATTTGTCCTTATTCCCTCTTCTTTTTCACTGACCAAAGGGGTATAATTTGCAATCATTCAGTTAAATTTAGCATCTAGTATGCAGGTGACAAAGATGAAAGAGACACGTACTCCTTAAGGAAGTCAGAAAAGTTCAAAGATAAATCCAATAGCTCTTTTATTCTTTTTTTAAATATATATTTATTTTAATTGGAAGTTTATTACTTTACAATATTGTATTGGTTTTGTAACTAGCTCTTGTACATATGCTTTCAACTTAATAAAACACACTTAAGTGGTCTATTTTACTATTTTATATTCTAAAGGCTACTCTTATTTGTTTCACTGTTACACCTATGTAAAAATGTCTATAGATCATATGTTCAGTTCAGTTCAGTCACTCAGTCGTGTCTGACTCTTTGTGACCCCGTGAATCGCAGCACACCAGGCCTTCCTGTCCATCACCAACTCCCGGAGTTCACTCAAACTCACATCCATCGAGTCAGTGATGCCATCCAGCCATCTCATCCTCTGTCGTCCCCTTCTTCTCATGCCCCTAGTCCCTCCCAGCATCAGAGTCTTTTCCAAGGAGTCAACTCTTTGCATAAGGTGGCCAAACTACTGGAGTTTCAGCTTTAGCATCATTCCTTCCAAAGAAATCTCAGGACTGATCTTCAGAATGGACTGGTTGGATATATCTGAATGTTAAATTTATAAAATGTACTCGTTATGTAACTATTTCTGCTGCTGCTGCTGCTAAGTTACTTCAGTTGTGTCCGACTCTGTGTGACCCCATAGATGGCAGCCCACCAGGCTCCCCCGTCCCTGATATTCTCCAGGCAAAAACACTGGAGTGGGTTGCCATTACCTTCTACAATGTATGAAAGTGAAAAGTGAAAGTGAAGTCACTCAGTCGTGTCTGTCTGTTAGCGACTTCATGGACTGCAGCCTACCATGCTCCTCTGCCCATGGGATTTTCAAGGCAAGAATACTGGAGTGGGTTGCCATTGCCTCCTCCAGCAATTATTGCTACCAGTCAACAAATGTGTTGATGAAATGAAGTTATTTAATTTTCTGCTACTGATATTTTGTAAATGATATGAAATATGGTTTCTTATTCTGTCTCATTTTTATGAAGTAAAAAAAAAAATAATGTTTTGAAACACTGTTTTCTCACTAATATGTTTTCTTTTTGATATTAAGTTTGTTTTCCAATTTGAAGCATATTTTCAGTTTGGCAACATAAACAATAAATATTTCACATTCTGTTATCTGATTGTAAAGAAAAATAAACAATAGTTTGTCTTCAAATAGAGAATGTGTGTACTTTCCTTCAAATGAAAATAGGTCACTTATTATCATAAAATATCATAGCCTGAAAGGATTCATGGCTACAGTGATCAGTAGGAATATAACATCTAAAAACGTATTAATCATCTGAAATGTAAAAACTTGCACCTTTGTATTTTCTCCTTAAAATATGGGTTATCTTTTTTTTTATCATGTGCCACCTTCATCATCTACTAAAAAAAATATTAACAACTTGCCTCCTCATTTCAGTGCCCAGTTACAAATTCCAAATATTTTATCACATTTCTTGTGAGCAATGCCATCTGTCAGAGGTGGCATTTCATGGCTGTTTACCCTAACTCCCTCCAAGAATTCATCTGCCACTATCTAATGCTGTCTGAATAAAGGGGATTAAGACTCTGATGAAACAGAGTCTATTGATAATTTGGTATAATTGGGAAGAAATGAAGATAAATGAGGTTGAGGATGCAGAGGTAATTAGTTGCGCTCCCTGTACAGCTGTGTTCTTGGCCTTGTTCCCCTGGCCTTTTCTTAAATGAGGTTGTGCAAATTAACCATAATGACAAACACACACTTCACAAAGCTCTTGTACTTTCTAAAACTTGAGAATTCACTTTTCACTTCTGAAAACTGAGTTGGTTGTTTGGTAAATTTGTTTTAACATAGTCTCCTAAAGTCCCTATAACACAGGACTACTCCACCTGATCTATTTCAGGAATCATGTCCCAGCCCTACACATACACACTATATTTTGGTTTTAGTTGATCTCAGGCTACTATTTACAACCTGAGTACATTGAAGACCCAAACCCTTAATTACCTTAATTTTAATCCAGAGTTTAGGGCAGATTGTCAATGTTTTCATTTTTAGATGATTAGAAGCCAAGAGAACTCTTTAGTCAATGAAAAAAAGCTTCTCATTATTTTTAAGAAATAGTCTATAAATAAATTCTTTTAGACAGTTTTCAACAAAATGGTAGCGATAGCTTTACAAAGAAGCTCTAAGGGATCTTTAGAGACTGGCAAAACCAGTATTTCCAAGAACAAATTTTACATATTCATATAAAAATAATTATTGTCATTATTAATATGTTCCCTAAATGAAAAAAATATATATATTAGTACAAAGTTATCCAATAAAATGTTTAGGCACTAATAAACTTAATTCTAAGATCCCTTTTTCTAACCACATAAATGATTATGCAGGGTATTTAGTTAAGGATGCTATCATAGGAACTAAATATTTTGAGGTCTATATTTCTATTGACAGTTTTTCCTCTATTTTGTTTTCGAAATTATTCTTATTACTCCTTGTTTTAACTGGGAATCATATCACTGTGTGTCTTTCAGTTGTTACTTATTACACAAGAATGACAAATCTACACTAATAAATAATAAAGTGTGAGATTATGGATGTCTTTCCTCATTATATAAAAAGAAATGCATGAAAATAAACACTTCTTCAGAGGGCAGTTCTAAGACAGCAGAGGAACAGGATGGGGAGACCACTTTCTCCCCCATAAATTCATCAAAAGATCATTTGAATGCTGAGCAACTTCCTCAAAACAACTTCTGAATGCTGGCAGAGAACACCAGGCACCCACCCAGAAAGGCAGCCCATTTTCTTCAAAAGAAGGTAGAACAAAATATTAAGGACAAAAGGAGAAACAAAAGAGTTAGGGACAAAGATCCGTCCTGGGAAGGGAGTGGTCAAGGAGGAAAAGTTTCCAAACAGTAGAAAACCCTCTCACAGGTGGGTCTGTGGGGAGTTTTGGAATCTCAGAGGGCAACATTACTGGAAAAAAAAAAAAAAAAAAACAGAAGATGCACCTAATCACAACTGCCAGCAGAGAAGTAGGCCAGACTCTCACATCCACACCAGCGGGTGGGAGCTGAACAGGGAGGCTGGGGCTGCATCATCAGTGCTATAGGGTAAGAACCTGGCCTAAATGCCATGAGGATAATCTGAGGGAGTTAACATGAGAGAGCAACCCAAACAATGAGATCTCCAGAAAGAAAAAAAGAGAGAGAGGAAAAAAAAAAAAAAAAAAAAACCTCCCTGTGAAAGTCTCTAACATTCAGCTTGGCCTATTCACAGAACAAAGGATAGAGTGAATATCAAAGGAGAGCTAGCTAGCTACAAACAGGCCCCTCCCCCTTGCTGGAGGCAGAGAGGCAGGCATGAGACAGCCAGAGCCAGAAGGTAAGGGGCAATCTCCACCCAAGAGATCGGCATCCTCCACCAAACTGTGAGCAGTATCCCACTTGCTAACCAAGTCTTCCTGGGACCCTGCACGGTTGACATCTGCCAGGAGGGTTACAGCCTGAGATCAGCTCCCCAGAGGAGACACATGGCACAGTTGCAATGGTGCTCTCACCACACAACTAGGAAACAAAGAGGCCAGAACTGGGAAGGTGATTAAGATGCACGGCCCACCTGGGACAGAGTGGTCACCAAGCACCTGGTCACCTGAGCTGCTCAGATCTGGGAAGGGCACAAAACACATGAGCAACCAAGTCTGTTCCTTTGTGGCAAACCAGAGAACCTGAACCTGAGCGGCTTAGACCTGGGAAGTGCACAAAATGCAAGGCTAGTTTTGGACGGCGCCCCTGAAGAACACCCTGGAGCCTGAGGAGTGTGGACCAAGAAAGCACACTCCACGAGCTGGGGAAAACCCAGTGTGGTCTGTACACTGCAAGCACTCCCCACACATGCTAGTGATATTTGTTTGAATTGTTGCTCCCTACATACAACACAAATGAACAAGTAAGCCTAAATAAGTGACCACCTTCACCCCCTTGTGTCAGGGAGGAAATTAGACACTCAAGAGACTTGCAGAGGAAGCCAAAATAAACAAAGAAGAGGGAACTACTCTGGAACTGACAGGTGCAACAGATTGAAACCTGTAGTTAACATTCACTAAGAACTGGAGGTGACCTATAGACCTTGATAACAAGTATAAGCTGGAACAAGGAACTATTTGAAACTGAACTGAATCCACAATGCCCACAACAGCTGTAGAGAAATTCCCAGATATATTTTTACTATTATTGCTTTTTAATTATTTAATATGTTCTTTATTATGCCTTTAATTTTCATTTATAACCTATTACCTTGCAAAAAAGATCCTATTTATAAAGCAAATTTCATATATATATTTATATTTATAATTTTTGTGACTGATTTTGCTCTGTATTTTTAATATTGTATTTTTGAGAGTCTAACCACTATTCTATATTTTTAATCTTTGCTTTTTGTTTTTTGTTATCAATTTTGTACCTTTAAAAATCTAATCTTCAGTATCAACTTTCACCTAGGGGTTTGATTACTGGCCTGATTGCTATCTCCCTGTTTTGACTCTCCCTTTTCTCTCCCAAGTCACCTCTATCTCCTCCCTTCTCCTTCTCTTCTCTACTAAATTCTGTAAATCTCTGAGGGTGTTCTGAGCTGTGGAAAACACTTAGGGAACTGTTTACTGGCTAGATCGCTCTCTCCCTTTTTGACTACCTCTCTTCTCCTTGTCACCTCTCTCTCCCTCATCCCTCTTCTCTTCTATGTGTAACTCTGTGAACCTCTCTGGGTGTCCCTTGTTGTGAAGAATTGTTTCACCTTTAACCTAGATGTTTTATCATCTTTGCTGTATGGATGGAGAATCCTTGAGGCTACTGCAAGAATTAGACTGAAAACCAGAGTCAGGAGGCTTAACTTCAACACTTGAGAACATCAGAGAACTCGTGATTCCAGGGAATATTAATAGACAAAAGCTCACCCTTAAGTCTCCATACTTACACTGAAACCAAGATCCACTCAAGAGCCCAAAAGTTCCAGAGCAAGACATACCATACTAATTCTCCAAGAAAGCAGGAACACAGCACTGACCATAAAAATACAGGCTTCCCAAAGCCATGCCAAATCCATAGACACCCTAAAACACATTACTGTACACTCCACTGCACTTCAGAGAGAAGAGATCCAGCTCCACCCACCAGAACACAGATGCAAGATCCCCTAACCAGGAAACCTTGACAAGCTACTAGTCCACGACCCCTACAGGAAGCAACCTTCACAATAAAGAGGAACCACGAACTCCAGCCAACAGAAAGGGCACCCAAAACAAACCAATCTAAACAAAATGAAAAGACAGAGAAATATTCAGCAGGTAAAGGAACATGATAAGTACCCACCAAATCAAACAGAAGAGGAGGAGATAGGGAGTCTACCTGAAAAAGAATTCAGAATAATGATAGTAAAGATGATCCAATATCTTGAAAACAAAATGGAGTTACAGATAAATAGACTAGAAAGAAGGATTGAGAAGATGCAAGAAATGTTTAACAAGGACATAGAAGAAATAGAGAAGTGTCAATCAATAATGA
This sequence comes from Neotragus moschatus, assembly GCA_006410615.1. Taxonomy (NCBI): domain Eukaryota; kingdom Metazoa; phylum Chordata; class Mammalia; order Artiodactyla; family Bovidae; genus Neotragus; species Neotragus moschatus. Next base: position 27,328 of record SJYA01003203.1, read on the forward strand.
AGAATGCAATAACTGAAATCAAAAGCACTCTGGAGGGAGCCAAGAGTAGAATAAGTGAGGCAGAAAATAGGATCAGTGAAGTGGAAGATAGAATGGTAGAAATAAATGAAGCAGAGAGGAAAAAAGAAAAAAGAATTAAAAGAAATGAGGAGAACCTCAGAGACCTCTGGTAAAATGTTAAACGCCCCAAAATTAAAATCATAGGAGTCCCAGAAAAAGAAGACAAAAATAAAGGGCATGAGAAAATACTTGAGAGATAATAGTTGAAAACTTCCCTAAAATGGGGAAGGAAGTAGCCACCCAAGTCTAAGAAACCCAAAGAGATCCGAATAGGAAAAAGCAAGGTGAAACACCCCGAGACACATATTAATCAAACTAACAAACATCTACCACAAAGACCAAATATTAAAAGCAGCAAAGGAAAAGAAACAAATAACACACAAATGGATCCCCGTAAGGATAACAGCTGATCTTTCACTAGAAACTCTTCAGGCCAGAAAGGAATGGCAGGACATACTTAAAGTGATGAAAGAGAAAAACCTAGAACCCAGATAACTATACCCAGCAAGGATCTCATTCAAATATGAAGGAGAAATAAAAAAATTTACAGACAGGCAAAAGCTGAGAGAACTCAACACCACCAAACCTGCAACAAATGGTAAAGGATCTGCAACAAGTGCTAATGGATCTTCTCTAGACAGGAAACAAAGAAAAGTTTTATAAATTTGAACCCCAAACAACAAAGTAAATGACAATGGGATCATACTTATCAATGATTACCTTAAATATAAACGGGTTAAATGCCCCAAAGAAAACAGAAAGACTGACTGAATGAACATAAAAACAAGACCCCTATTATATGCTGTCTGCAAGAGACCCATCTCAAACCAAGGGATGCATACAGACTGAAAGTGAAGGGCTAGAAAAAAGATATTTCATGCAAAAGGAGACCAAAAGAAATCAGGAGTAGCAATACTCATATCAGATAAATAGACTTAGAAATATACACTGTAAAAAGAGACAAAGAAGGATACTACATAATGAACAAAAGATCAATCCAAGAAGAAGATATAACAATTATAAATATATATGCACCCAACATAGGACCACCGCAATACATAAGGCAAATGCTAACAACTATGAAAGGGGAAATTAACAGTACTACAATAATAGTGGGAGACTTTAATACCCACTCACACCTATGGATACATCAACCAAACAGAAATTAGCAAGGAAACACAAACTTATATGCTACAATGGACCAGTTAAGTCTAATTGATATCATAAGATATTTCACCACTAAACAATGTATTTCACCTTTTTCTCAATAGCACACAGAACTTTCTCCAGGATCGATCATATCCTGGGCCATAAAACTAGCCTTGGTAAATTAAAACAAAAAAAATGCAAGCATTTCAAGCTTATTTTCTTTCTGATCACAATGCAGTAATATTTGATGTCAACTATAGGGAAAAAAAATAAAAATATGAACATAAGGAGGTAACTAACAAATCACAGAAGAAATAAAAAGGGAAATCAAAATATGCATAGAAACAGATGAAAATGAAAGCATGACAACCCAAAACCTATGGGATTCAGTAAAAGAAGTGCTAAGAGGAAGGTGCATAGCAATACAAGCTTACCTTAACAAATAAGAGAAAAATCAAAAAAAGAACCTAATTTTACAACTAAAGAAAGTAGAGAAAGAAAAAATGAAGATCCCCAGGGTTAATAGAAGAAAAGAAATCATAAAAATTAGGGTAGACATAAATGAAAAAGAAACAAGGAGACTATAGCAAAAATAAAAAAAACCTAAAGCTGGTACTTTGAGAAGATAAATAAAATAGACAAACAGTTCGCCAGGCTCATCAAAAAACAAAGGGAGAAGAATCAAATCAACAAAATTGGAAATGAAAATGGAGAAATCACAACAGATAACACAGAAATACAAAGGATCATAAGAGACTACTATCAGCAACCATATGACAATAAAATATACAACTTGGAAGAAATGCAAAAATTATTAGAAAAGTATAACATCCCAAAACTGAACCAGGAAGAAATAGAAAATCTTAACATATCCATTCACAAGCACAGAAATCAAAACTGTAACAAAAAATATTCTAGCAAAGAATAGCCCAGAACCAGAAGGCTTCACAAGTGAATTCTACAAAAGTTTATAGAAGCACTAACATGTATCCTACTCCAACTCTTCTGAAAATTGCAGACGAAGGTAAACTGCCAAACTCATTCTATGAGGCCACCATCACCCTAATACCAAAACCGAATAAAGATGCCCCGCACAATATATATATATATAGGCAAATATCACTGATGAACACAGATGCAAAAACCCTCAACAAAATTTTAGGAAGCAGAATCCAACAACATATTTAAAAGATCATACATCATGACCAAGTGGGCTTTATCCCAGGGATGCAAGGATTCTTCAATATTCACAAATCAATCAATGTGATACACCACATTAACAAATTCGAAGATAAAAACCATAGGATTATCTCAATAAATGCAGAAGAAATCTTTGGCAAAATTCAACTCTCATTTATAATAAAAACTCTCCAGAATGCAGGCTTAGAAGGAACATACCTCAACATAATAAAAACCATATGGAATAAACCAACAGCAAACATTATCCTCAATGGTGAAAAATTGAAATCATTTCCCCTATAATTAGGAACAAGACAAGTGTTCCAACTCTCACCACTACTATTCAACATACTTTTGGAAGCTTTAGCCACAGCAATCAGGGAGGAAAACAAAATAAAAGGAAACTAGATTGGAAAAGAAGAAGTAAAACCTGTATTGTTTGTAGATTACATAGTCCTGTACATAGAAAACCATAAAAACACCATCAAAAAATTACTAGAGCTAATCAATAAATNAAATGTAAGACCAGAAACTATAAAACTCTTAGAGGAAAACATAGGCAGAACACTCAGTGACATAAATCACAGCAAGATCCTCTATGACCCACCTCCCAGGGAGATGGAAATAAAGGCAAAACTTTATAAATGAGACCTCATTAAAGTGAATAGCTTTTGCACAATGAAGGAAAAGATAAGCAAAGTGAGTAGACAGCCTTCATAATGGGAGAAAATAATAGCAAACCAAGCAATTTATAAAGAATTAACCTCCAAAATATACAAGCAGCTCCTGCAGCTCAATACCTTAAAAATAAACCCCCCAATAAAAAAAAAAATGGGCCAAAGAACTAAACAGAGATTAGTTCTTCTCCAAAGAAGACACACAGATGGCTAAGAAACATGAAAAGATGCTCAACATCACTCATTATTAGAGAAATTCAAATCAAAACCACAATGAGGTACCATCTCAGGCTAGTCAGAATGGCTGCTATACAAAAGTCTACAAACAATAAATGCTGAAGAGTTTGTGGGGAAAAGGGAACCCTCTTACACTGTTGGCGGGAATGCAAACTAGTACAGCCAGTATGGAGAATGGTGTGGAGATTCCTTAAAAATCTGGAAATATCACTGCTCTATGACCCAGCAGTCACACCGCAAGGCATACACATTGAGGAAACCAGAACTGAAAGAAACACGTGCACCCCAATATTCATCACAGCACTGCTTACAATAGCTAGTACATGGAAGCAGCCTAGATGCCCATCAGCAGACGAATGGATAAGAAAGGTGGGGTACATATACACAATCGAATATTACTCAGGCATTAGAAAGAATGCATTTTAATCAGTGCAAATGACGTTGATGAAACTGGAGCCTGTCATACAGTTAAGTAATTCAGATAGAAAAACATCAATACAGTATATTAATGCACATACATGAAATTTTGAAAGATGGTAATGATGACTGTATATGAAAGTGAAAGTGAAGTTGCTCAGCCATGTCTGACTCTTTGCAACCCCATGGACGGTAGCCTACCAGGCTCCTCCATTCACAGGATTTTCCAGGCAAGAATACTGGAGTGAGTTGCCATTTCCTTCTCCAGGAGATCTTCCCAACCCAAGGATGGAACTCAGGTCTCCCACATTGTAGACAGACACTTTACGATCTGAGCCACCAGGGAAGACTTTATATGCAAGACAGCAAAAGATAGATATACAGATATAAAGAACAGACTTTTGGACTCTGTAGAAGGCGAGGGTGGGATGATTTGAGAGAATAACACTGAAAATTGTATATTACCATATGTGAAATAGATCACCAGTTCAAGTTCAATGCCTGAAACATGGCACTCAAAGCTGGTGCACTGGGACAAACCATGGAGATAAAATGGGAAGGGAGGGGGTAGTGGTTTGGAATGAGGGACACATGTACACACATGGCATCTAATTCATGTCAATGTAAGGTTAAAACCACCACAATATTTAAAAGAAGTTAGCCTGCAATTAAAATAATAAATTAAATTTAAAAAGAAGAAAAGAAACACATCTTCAATTTTTATTTTATTTACATGAGAAACTAAGCTAAATTTATTTATTAAAATCATGATGATTACAAATGCATATCAACTCAGACAAACATGCTCAATAGTATGTATCTTTGTAATTATAACCTTATTTCTTGCATAGCTACCAATTACCCTTTTATTAATTTTTATCTGATATTTCCTGGTTGTTCAGATGGTAAAGAATCTGCCTGTCATGCAGGAGACCCGGGTTCCACCCCTGGATTGGGAAGATTCCCTAGGGAATGGAATAGCAACCCACTCCACTTCTCATGCCTAGAGAATACCATGAACAGAAGAGCCTGGCATGGCAGGCTACAGTTCATAAGGCCACAAAGGGTTGGACACTAGTGAGAAACTATCACTTTCATTTGATATGTCCAATACAGTAGCCATAAGCCCCGTGTTGCTAGCTAAGATATTCAAATAAATTAAAAATTCAATGCCTCAGTCACACTAACCACATTTTAAGTGCTATAGAGTCCCATGTTTCTGGGTATGTAAAAACATTTCCATCATCAAGGAAATTTCTATTGGTCAATCAGAGTGAAAGTCACTCAGTTGTGTCCAACTCTTTGCAACCCATGGACTATACAGTCCATGGAACTATCCAGGCCAGAATACTGGAGTGGGTAACCCATTCCTTTCTCCAGCAGATCTTCCCAGCCCAGAGATCAAACCTATGTCTCCTACATAGCAGGTAGATTCTTTACCAGCTGAGCCACAGGGAAATTTATTGGTCAGTGTTGGTCTATATTTCAGACTTACTACCTCCCTATTAATACAAAATGGTGATGTTGAACTTTAGGCAAAACTATGATTTTAAGACAAGATATACCAAAAACTGAAAATTCAATTTGCTTCCATGGGAGGT
>SJYA01003204.1:11649-80349 GCA_006410615.1 Neotragus moschatus
ACTGTGAAGAAGCTGAGCGCTGAAGAATTGATGCTTTTGAACTGTGGTGTTGGAGAAGGCTCTTGAGAGTCCCTTGGACTGCAAGGAGATCCAACCAGTCCATCCTAAAGGAGACCAGTCCTTTATGTTCATTGGAAGGACTGATGCTGAGGCTGAAACTCCAATACTTTGGCCACCTGATGCGAAGAGTTGACTCATTGGAAAAGACTCTGATGCTGGGAAAGATTGAAGGCAGGAGGAGAAGGGGACGACAGAGGATGAGATGGCTGGATGGCATCACAGACTCAATGCAAATGAGTTTGGGTGAACTCTGGGAGTTGGTGATGGACAGGGAGGTCTGGCATGCTGCAATTCATGGGGTCACAAAGAGTCGTTCATGACTGAGCAACTGAACTGAACTGAAGGTAATGGATGTTAGTGAAACTTGGTCTTATGACCATTTTTCATTATATACATATATTAAATCATTAGGTTGTACACCTAAAAACAAATATAGTGTTATATGTCAATTATATCTCAATTTTAAAAAGATAATTTAAGGGTTTTTTTGTTGTTGCTGCTGTTGTTAAGCAATAATCAGGCAATAGCAAAAATCTTTAGAATATTTAGCTACTTCAGGATTTCAGAGTCTATTTTCTTCCTATGTCTCCATTTGTTCACACTAGAATAAGCCCCAAACTTACTTAGCCATGGCTCTAGCATTGACAGTTAACAAATATGAATCATTGACTTATTTGTTTGTTCCATGTCTGCCATCATTTTTGCTATACTAAAGGTCTAGAGAAGAGTGATGAAGTACCTAACAAATAGCAAAAATGCAACGGTTAAGCCATCTGTTCAGATATAGACATTTTTCAACCAAAACTGTACAAGGTATTTATATTTCAATTGATTTTTTGTGTGTGTGCAGGTGAATACAATTGAAACATATTACTGAGGCATTGCCAAATTTAAACAAAGGTTCAAAATAGCACATAGTGTCTGTGACAAAATATTACTTAATTGATATTAATATTCACTGTGTCATAGTGCAGACCTAGTGCATTTTACACCATACTTTTAATATACTGTGTATTTTCAACACTTAATATTCTAAGGGATGACAATAGGATATTAATAATTATTTCATATTCTAATAAATTTAAAAAAGTCAAGCAAAATTAGAATATGGGGGGGGTTGCTGTCTCTTCATATTTCACACAGGAGTCTTAAAGGACTAAGGAACAAATTGCTTTGAGAATTTTCAATAGATCCAGCTTAGATCTACAAGACCAATACAAGTACTACATTTTGAGAAAAAAAAAATAGTCTGAAGCTTCATTAAGAAATTATTTCCAATACAAAAAGCCCTCTTCGTTGACTTCTGGAATAATTTATCCTGATCTAAGTGACTTTATTTTACCTTTTATCTATTCTATAATTAAAACAGTAAATTTTTAGAAAATGTGTGTTCTACATTACAATTTTGTATTCTTATTGCTTAGCATTAAGATTTCTGATACAGGATGCTTGGGGCTGGTGCACGGGGATGATCCAGAGAGTTGATATGGGATGGGAGGTCGGGGGGGGAGGGTTCAAGATTGGTAACTCATGTACACCTGAGATGGAAAAAAATAAAAAATAAAAAATTAAAAAAAAAAGATTTTCCTCAAAGGAGGGGGGAGGAATAAAAAAAAGAAAAAAAAATATTTTCCTCTGAAATTAAATACATTATTGCCTTAGAATAGATCCCTGTTAATATCATTGAGTCAAAGAATTTTTAAGATTNTAACTCATGTACACCTGAGATGGAAAAAAATAAAAAATAAAAAATTAAAAAAAAAAGATTTTCCTCAAAGGAGGGGGGAGGAATAAAAAAAAGAAAAAAAAATATTTTCCTCTGAAATTAAATACATTATTGCCTTAGAATAGATCCCTGTTAATATCATTGAGTCAAAGAATTTTTAAGATTCTTCATATACAGGTGAAATGCAACCTCCCATCATCTTTCTATGAGAATGCCATTCTCATCACACTTTTTAGTTTTTTTAAAAATTTTTTAATTATCTAGATTTCTTAAAAGTCTCATATATTTCCAATGATTAGTATCCAAATAAACTTTTATAATAAAATTTCTGTAATTATCTCCCTGGAAATAAACATTTTAGATGTTACAAGTTGTGGGTTTTTTTTTTTTTTTCTCTATGAAGAGTCATCATTGTAAATCTTTGTGAGTTTCTGAAATCCTGACTTCCAATCTTTTCTTTCTGTTGACCATCTCTTATCCTGACACATTCCACACTGTCAACCAACCTTTCTTCACTGAGACATCCAGGGCATTAAAGCCAGTAGCATGTTCTTATCTGTCACACCCCTTTACCCTCACATTCCAGCATGGATTCAANTTCTGAAATCCTGACTTCCAATCTTTTCTTTCTGTTGACCATCTCTTATCCTGACACATTCCACACTGTCAACCAACCTTTCTTCATTGAGACATCCAGGGCATTAAAGCCAGTAGCATGTTCTTATCTGTCACACCCCTTTACCCTCACATTCCAGCATGGATTCAAGGACAAATATTTTAAAGTCTTCATTTCCATTGTACTTGCACAACAACCCAATCCAGAAGAATGCCTCCACATAAAAAAAAAAAAAAACAGCTGAAGAGAAAAAACAAAAACAAAAAATCTGCTGACAAGGCTCACTCAAAATTCATGACTACAGTTTTCAGCTGCATACTCAACAGTATACCACAGTGTGACCTGTTGATTGAGATTAGAGATTCTGCTTTTACTTGAGCTACCTGAACAACTTTTATACCATATTTTCATCTCAAAATGGGGATGATAAAAGCAGAACTTGCCACAGAATCGTTGTGAGTGGAAAAACATTTATGAGTGCTCTGCATATAGATAGTGCTGTTCACATTATAGTTGCTATTTCTGTGTTCTCTGTACTTTATTTAAAAATTAACAGTTTCTTTTCTTCTTAGGGCTCCAACCCTACCTCTCACCCTCACTCTCAGCTGATAACCATGCCATATCTCCTTGACAAGAGAGGCATCAGGGGGAACTCTTTCTATGCCCACCACCAAATGTATTTACCCAACTCCCACTTTTCCCACTCAAAACAACCTGATCCAGTTACACCAAGGCATGTGGCTTGTGAATGGATTAAAAAGAAGTGCCTGTGGGGCTCCACACAATAAAGTGTCCACAGGCACACTCTGTACTTCAGCTCTTTTCACATCCATTTACTACAATCACCATAGACAAGCTATTACTATCAAGAGAAATAGTCTTTAGATAGAGAAAAGGGAGATTCTAAATAACATGAGTACAATGAACACCAATGGAAAACTAGTCCCAGGAGCAGGAAGCAAAAAACTGTCCTGCATTACAAGCGGATTCTTTGCCAGCTGAACTCCCTATATACATACCTCATCCACAAAACGAATAAAAGTTATTTTGAAATTTTCGAGTGAGAAGATGAATTACCAAACCAAAACATTCTCACAGAATACATCATTATATTTAATAATTATATTTAAGAAAGAGAGAGCTTATATTTCAATAAACATTTAAAGAAAATATTTTAAGAAATATTCTGAGTAGATTCAGACATTTAAATATCCATGTTAGAATGGTTTTGGAACAGAATAAAAAGTGACTAGAAAAAACTAAAATAATAAAAAATAATATAATAACTTTTTAGTGAGTTAAAAGATTGGCATTAACTTCCGGTTGAATAGGTGGTAGAAAAGATTAGTGAGAACAATATGTTGAAATTTCAATCCATTTCTTCTTTATCAAAGAACATTCTAGACTTCTCACAGTGTCTCTATTTTTCATTCAAAATACTTGCAGGGTTTCCCTGTGAAATATTTACAGAATACCTCCTTTTGCTTTGGTCATCATTTTACTATATGGTACATTGCACCTCTAGAAATTATCTTAGAATACTTTTAGTGTAGGTTTCATTTTAGATGACAGTGATCAGAAGTTGAATTGAAACAAATTACCTGACCTTGGGAATTGGTTAATTGGCATGTCTATAATATCCTGCTAGTGAGTCTGTAAAAACTATGACAAACCTAGATAGTGTATTAAAAAGCAGAGACATCACTTTGCTGAGAATGATCCATATAGTCAAAGCTATAGCTTTTCCAGCAATCATGTACAGATGTGAGAGTTGGATCATAAAGAAGACTGAATGCCACAGATGCTTTCAAACAGTGGTGTTGGAAAAGACTCTTGAGAGTCCCTTGGACAGCAAGGAGATGAAATCCTAAAGTCAATTCTAAAGGAAATCAACCCTGAATATTCATTGGAAAGACTGATGTAGAAGCTCCAATACTTTGACCACCTGATGCCAGAAGCCTACTCATTGGAAAGACCTGATGCTGGGAAAGGGTGAGGGCAGGAGGAGAAGGGGCTGACAGAGGATGAGATAGTTGGATGGCATCACAGATTCAATGCACATGAGTTTGAGAAAACTCCAGGAGATGGTGAAGGACAGGGAAGCCNATACTTTGACCACCTGATGCCAGAAGCCTACTCATTGGAAAGACCTGATGCTGGGAAAGGGTGAGGGCAGGAGGAGAAGGGGCTGACAGAGGATGAGATAGTTGGATGGCATCACAGATTCAATGCACATGAGTTTGAGAAAACTCCAGGAGATGGTGAAGGACAGGGAAGCCTGGTGTACTGCAGTTCACAGGGTCACAAACAGTCTGAAATGACTGAGCAATTGAACAACTCACAAATTGTTACCAGTTCTTCTACACTACTATTTATCTCTACCTCCATCCTATCTCACCTGGATTGCTAAGACATCCCTGTCCACCATACAGATGTACTTGCTACTTTCTGTCTTAGCATTTCTTGGTGCTAGCATGAGGATCTTACTAAAATGCAAATTGGGTGATATCCATTCTGTTTAAAACTTTGTTCAATAACTGCCCCATTTCTCTTAGGAATAACCCCAAAGTATTGAATGTGGTTTGTAAGAACTTGAATAATCTGGGCATCATCTGTTTATGCCTCTAGTTTTACCACTGATATCTAACCCCCTAAATTAATGATCCAATAACAACCAATGTCTTTAGTTTCTACATGTACTGTTCTTTCTTATCTTGTGTAAATCAATGCACTGCTATTGGCCTGTAATTTTCTTTTTGTGTGTGATATCTTCTGGTTTTGGTGTCAGGGTGATGTTGATCATGCAGAATGAATTTGGAAGGATTCCTTCCTTTGAAATTTTTTTAAATAACAAGAAAAATAGATGCTAATAATATTTGGTATAGTTTACCTCTGAAGCTGTCTGCTGTTTGAATTTTTTGTTGGGAATATTTTCTGTTACTAATTCAATTTCATTCCTGGTAATCAGTCTAATTATACTTTCTGTTTCTTCCTGGCTCAATCTTAAGAGATTGTACTTTTCTAATAATTTGCTCATTTCTTCTAGCTTCTCCACTTTATAACAAATAATTGTAGTAATCTCTCATGATACTTTGTATTTCAACGATGACAGTTATAACTTTTCCTTTTTCACTTCTGACTTTATTTTTTGAGCCCTCTGTCTTTTTTTCTTGATAGTCTGGCTGAGGATTTAACAATCTTGCTTATCTATTCAAAGAAATTACTCATGCCTTCATTCCTTCATTGATCTCTTTGATTATTTTTTTGAAAATTTAGTGTCTTTTTATTGAAGTACAGTTGATTTATAGTGTTCTGCTTTATTCCTTTTATAGTCTCTATTTCATTTCTTTCTTCTGAGATCTTTATGATTTCTTTCCTTTTACTAACTTTGGGTTTTGTTTGTTCTTTTTCTAGTTCCTTTAGGTATAAGATAAGGCTTATTTCTTAAAGTAAATAGGTATCATTACAAACTTACCTCCTAGTACTGCTTTGGCTGTGTCCTATAGATTTTGAATCATTGTGTTTTTGTTTTCATTTGTCTCTTGATATTGTCTGATTTCCTCTTTTACTTCTTCAGTAACCCACTAACTGTTTAGTAGCATATTCTTTATCCTACAGATGTTTGTGAAGGTGGTGTGTGTGTGTGTGTGTGTGTGTGTGTGTGTTTTACAGGTTTTTTTTTTCTTCTTGTAGTTGATCTGGTCTCATATGTTATAATTGGAAAAGATCCTTGATATGATTTCTTAAATACACTGACACCTATTTTGTGGCTGAGCATGTGATATAGCCTGGAGAATGTTTCCTATATATTAAAGAAGAATGTATATTCTGTTACTTTCCATGAAATATTCTATTTTAAAATATTATTTATTACTAAAATGTAAATGTAAAGAGATTTCAAGAATATTTGCTTAAAATTAAGAAGTAATTATCTCACTGAGAAACTATTCTTAGATTAATTAATATTGAGTTAAAGAGGAAAATAAGGCATTTATTGATTGCATTTTAGTTATTCAACTTTTTAAGTTATCTTAAACAACATTAAAGAGTAATTTCCTCATATTATATTAATTATGCCTAATTATGATGGTGTTGGAGAAGACTCTTGAGAGTCCCTTGGACTGCAAGGAGATCCAAATAGTCCATCCTAAAGGAAATCAGTCCTGAATATTCATTGGAAGGACTGATGCTGAAACTGAAACTACAATATTTTGGCCACCTGATGTGATGAACTGATTCACTAGAAAAGACCCTGANGCACACGACTGAGCAACTGAACTGAACTGAACTGAATTAAAGAAACCAGGGTTTTCTTCACCTCTGACTTCAGCTCGTTAAATGCTTCACAAATATAGTTAAGTGAAAACAATGTAGGGCTCTACTTTTTATTAAAATAGGCACTCAAAAATTTAGGCTCAATATTTATTACTAAGTATATACTTCATTGTGTTGAAATGTCAACAGATAATGCATCTTATTATAAATTTAATACAAGTAAGTTTTACTTTTGAAATTATTTTCTTAAAAAAACAGAAAATAGAATTTAAGAAAGTTTTCTCACACAGAAAGAAACTGTTCAGTTACTATTAAATGATAAAAATCAATATAATCAATATGTTTCAATTTGAGATTGAAAGAGCCTTGGTGAGGATATTGATACTTTAATTCTTGTCACTTTCCCCTATAAATTATTGAACAAATAAATAAAGAAGATATCTTACAACTGGTGGAGTAGAGAATGATCTGAAAAAAATTATTTGAATGAATGTATTTTGAATGTTTACTTTCCTTTGAGAACAATGATATCAACATATTTTATATATTATAATGGAAGCAAATTTAAATTTTGTAGTTAAGTATTTTGAGCATTTAGCATATAAATTTACATTTGATTTCTTCATCATTTTTTTAGCCTGTCTATTTGGCAGATTCTGACTTTTGCTTCCATCTCTGTGGACCTGTAATTAATCTGATTCCTTCGTCTGGGCACTCAGCGTTATGGTTGAGTGGTTTAATCTCTGTCCCCAGGAGTATAACCCAATTCATCTCCACTAAAATCTTGACTCCTCTGTGACTTGGCTTTGCATCTGTGTTTCCATCTGTCAGACATTTCACTGGGTTTTTAATCTTTTCTGGGAGGCTATTTGAAGACTGTAAGGAAAAAAATCTTCATGGACCCAGAGATGCTTGGCTACTACAATCATAATAAGGCACCTCAAGGTTGCAGTGATTTCCATCCATTAGATAAATAATAAATGGAACACAAGAAATGTTACAAGTTAATCAGTGACCTGATCTGTATTGAGTATTTTGGAAGGATGTTTGCTTTTTTTTCTCCACTAAGTAGATGAAGCTTACATTTTAAGCTTAATGCATTTTTAAAATTATAATTTATGTCTAAAATCATTTAATCAAGAATCTATTAGCAAAACTTACTTCTCTCAAAACTTTAATATTAAGTTACTGCAGGCCTCTAAGATTATCACAATCAATGCAAGGATTTTTTAATATGACTCGGGAGCACAATGTGGTGATATACTCCTGACAAAATGAGTACTTATACCTTTGTTAGATTTTTATAGTAATAATAAGAGCAATAATAATAATCTAAGAGGAATTAGAATATGTTGCTATTTATTCTCTGAGAAACTGAATTCAGTGTTACATTCACATCAATGCTCAAATGTTATATTTGATTTAATATTCATTTTATGTGATGCCAAAATGGTCTATTAATTATGCAAAAATCAATTTGTTGACTTTGCAATAAATTTAAAAAACTAGGCAGGTCATCTCATATTTTTACTCTAGATATAAACTTGTGTGGAAAATTTAATTTAATCATTGCCAAAGTGAACTGTTACATAATTTTGCCTATCTAGTTATAGTTTTTATGTATCAGCACTTTTTAATTTGCTAGTTGTATTGTGGATAACATATCTGCATTAATATCTACATGTGTCAGGAAATATACAAAGGAAATTCAAGGGAAATTAACAAAGTTAAAGGGACATAATCTCTCAGGGATGAATGAGAAATAAGAAGCATTCATATGGCAGGGTCAATACTATCTCATTATCTTACGGAAGCTTTTAACTAACTGTCTCTATCTATCCGTTTCTCTCTCTCTCTCTCTTTCATGTACTCTATTGGTTTTATCTTTCTATCATTTTTAAAGTGCTATCGATTTCTGACTTTATGGCTTTTTGTCTAAAGTTTTACTTTCTACACATATGCTAGAAATCTGGCAGATATAGAATTATCTGGACTAGAGGCAGAACTAGAACCCTCATATCACTCCTGGCTGGTGCTCATTTCTGTAGCTTATCTGGGAGGAGATTTTTTTATTGTCTGTGGGATGATCGGACAGCGCATGTGTACATGCTAGAAAGGAACAAGGGACTACAGTTGACAACATACAAAAATTTCCCCAAATAATATTTTCTTTGCAAAATCCATATTAGTGTGGAGTTTGTGCTCTGAGCTACCATGTTCATACAAAAGAAATCTCATATTCCACAGTGTTAATCTTTCGCATTTTGTAACTTAGAAATCTGTTTTGAAAGATCAGTTCAGTAGTTCTGCTTCTAACTTTTCCACTAAAAAATAATGGAATGCTTTCAGCTAGCCCTTGTTTATCCTCTGATGTGCAATGTGTTTTGTGGGTTTTTCTTTGCAAAATCTGATCTTCTTCTTTCAGTCAGCTACAAAGTGTTAGAATGTTAAATGGCTGTGTTTGTCAATATCACACTGAATTCTAGACTGCCAAAAGTTACAGAAGTGGCATGTTATCAAGTTTCTAGCATAGGAATGTTGGCGCATCAAAGATTCTGATTCATTTTTACAAAAACACAGCATATTTTCAAACTTAACAACAAATTGACAATTTGAAATAAATAAACTATGGCATACCGATCTGCTTTGCTTCTGCAGTAAGGATTACAGGAAGATGTCCTATTCTGAGGAATGAGTGGAAACCAGCAAATAAAAAAGCATGACATGCACTTTCCCTCAGTTGTGCTTGCTGGCCCTATTCCTCTGCATTCAGAACCTAAACTCATTAAACAACTGAATACAAAGCAGTGTATTCCACAGTTAATCATGCTGCTTTAATCCTATTAAATTAAGCCTGTTCAGAAAGGCATGATTTTCACTAAAAGTCCACAGCTGCAGAAAATCATACCTGGTAATTGGGAATGTCTTATGGATTGAAAATCAATCAGAAAGAAAATGAAAGAGGAAAAGTCCCTCCATTTTTTTAGTTAGAATATATAAAATCTTCAACATCAGCTTGATATCTTGTTGGGTTAGACTGTGTTTTATTGGCATTATTTATTGGCATATCATGTAATCAGAGAATAAATAGAATAACTATTATGTCACGCACACCATACAATAATGACCATTATACAATGCTCAAAGCTTTGCAATATATCTGTAAATATAGAATACAGAAACAAGTAAAGAATAATAAAACATTTCCAAAGTTGTAACCTTTATAGATAGTACCTAGGTAAAGAGACATGAGATGGGAAAAGGATAAATAGAGAAACCCGATATGAAGTAAATTTTGAAATGAGGAAACAAAGACAATTGGTATATAAAAGAGAAATAAATTTTACATTAATTTATACTTATCAAGTGTGTGTCATGCATTGAACTAGATACTAGGGATACAGCTTAATTTGTACTTTACCCCTCTAATAGCAGACATAAAGGAAAAAGAAAAAACTTATCATATTTAGGATAGTGTAAGCATTTTAGCTTGAGTGAAGAATCAACATTAGTGGTAGAAAGAAATAAGACAGAAAAAATAGGAAGCTTCATCTAGAAAATGTACTTGGCATTTTAAATAGCCATGTAATTACAGATGAGACCAAATCGATTGGCCTGGAAATACATTTGAACATGGTATCATTAAAAGACACTCAACTGGAAATGGCATGGTGGATTCTGTAGTCAAGGCCCGATCAATATTCAATGATCACTCAGTCTGTCACAATGACCATATGGCAATTCCAATCAGTCCTTAAAGAAGCCAGGATAACACATGTTTCTAACGAGATGTTGTATTCCAGCATGGCTTGGTATACTTCATGAAACAGGGCTGCCAACTCTGACTCTATTGGGAAGAAACCAATGTGAAGAGTCCAAAATTATAAGAAAAACATTTCTTCTCCATATTACTACTGGAAAGCACTTGAATCACTGGCATGTAGCAGGCAGGCAGATAATAAATGTACACTTCATAACTGAAAAAAAGAATGCTTTTCACAGATGGCTGAGCACTGCAGGGGTGTGAACTGTCATAAACTAAGCTAACTTCTTCACCTTAGATAGGAGGAATTTGCTTTTCAATTCTGTGCCTCAGTCCTTCTCCAGCAATACTGTATAATAGAATCAAGGCTAATGCCATTTGCAAGTTAGATGCTGCCACATCTCAGCACCATGGTCAACCTCCCAGGACAAGTTCCCTACACTAAAGAAGTAGCTTTGCATGAAACAATGCAAATCCATACCCTAAGGGAATCACAGCAGTGGCCCTGACATCAGAGCTATGCTGATGTGTTTAGGGAGCAATATTTAGACTTTCTGAAATATTTTAACACAGGTATATACTTTGAAAAAAATTTTAAGATAAACCAAATGTCATCATGCCAAAGCATTATTATACTAAAAAATGGGTTGACTTATTTGGTGACTGAAACCTAAAAGGTATTTAACACAAAGTAGACCAAGAATATTATAGTGCAGTTCTCAAAAGACATTTTTGCATGTCAATATTTCATTTAACTTATTAATGAATGAACCAACAGGTTGGTTAAGGATCTATTTTAAGAAGCACTTGAAGAATGGAGATTTACATAGTTTTAAAGGGGTTGCCTTGGTATCTCTAATTTTCTTGAAGAGATCTCTATTATTTCCCATTCTGTTGTTTTCCTCTATTTCTTTGCGTTGATCGCTGAGGAAGGCTTTCTTATCTCTCCTTGCTCTTCTTTGGGACTCTGCATTCAGATGCTTACATCTTTCCTTTTCTCCTTTGCTTTTTGATTCTGTTCTTTTCACAGCTATTTGTTGAGCAACTGAACTGAACTAAACTGAAAGGGGTTGCCTAAATAAGATGCTAAATTAGTTAGAAGCCTGGCCCACTTCTTACAAGTCATGACATTACAGCATCTTATCAATTTTTGCAGATTAAATTCTAACTTTAGAGGACATATTTGGCTGATGATTTGGGGCCAAATGGACTGTCACAATGGATTTTGTAAAGTTTCAAGCAGGCTTACTAGACCATGAATGAACTTGATAGAACATGAACCTTATAATCATCATTTCTCTCTTTCCTTGCGTGGGATAACATTTTGTTTTACATAAGAAAATCTCCTTGGTTGTTTTCATTTTCTTCTTTCCACCATATATGTTCCTGACAATACAGACACAGCTTCAGGTTCAGAAAATCTTGCACACTAAATTCCAAAAACCACTGCAATCTTTGAAGAAATTTTGTCATCGCCTACATTTTTCTCATGTGAAAGTTTATGGCAAGAGTAATATGTTACCAAATAATGTGTTACCAAGATGCACAGCTTTTCAAAAGCAGGAATGGAATTGAACTTGAGGGTTCCTGATTTGCCTTTAGGATTCTACCCAAAGTACCATGCTGCTTATTTGTATAAAAATTTTAAAAATTAATGAATTTCATGTAAGATTAAGGAGGAAAAACACTTTACAGTGGAGTTCTGTGTGTGTGTGTTCAGTTGTGTCTGACTCTTTGCAACCTTATGTGCTGTAGTCCACCAGGCTCATCTGTTCATGGGATTCTCCAGGCAAAAATACTGGAGCGGGTTGCCATTTCCTCTCCCAGGGGATCTTTCTGAACCCATGTCTCCTGTCTCCTGCACTGACAGGAGTCTCCTGCATTACCACTGAACCACTAGGAATCACCATAGAGTTCTAGCATACTCTATTATTCTCATAGTGCTTCATTCCTGTACTTCTTCAGTATATTATAGCTAAGTTTTTGAAGCTGAAATAAAAGGGTTAAGCAGGTAAAGAGATCATTCTTATTGCAAACATGAATGGCTAGAAAGTAAACCACAGACAATGGTGTCCTTTGAGAATTTAGTCCTCAAAATTCTAATTTTGGATCCTAATAACTATATTGGCAGATAAGGCATTAAAAATCCACTCCAGTATTCTTGCCTGGAAAATCCCATGGATGGAGGAGGCTGGTAGGCTGCAGTCCATGGGGTCGCGCAGAGTCAGACACGACTGAAGTAACTTAGCAGCAGCAGCAGCAGCAACAACTATACTGACTTCCCTGGTGGCTCAGCAGTAAAGAACCCATCTGCTAATGCAAGAGACATAAGAGATGAAGATTGGATGCCTGGGTTGGGAAGATCCCCTGGAGGAGGAAATGGCAACCCACTCCAGNGCAGAGTCAGACACGACTGAAGTAACTTAGCAGCAGCAGCAGCAGCAACAACTATACTGACTTCCCTGGTGGCTCAGCAGTAAAGAACCCATCTGCTAATGCAAGAGACATAAGAGATGAAGATTGGATGCCTGGGTTGGGAAGATCCCCTGGAGGAGGAAATGGCAACCCACTCCAGTATTCTTGCCTGGAGCAGTCCATGGACAGAGGAGTCTTGTGGATTACAGTCCATGGTGTTGCAAAGAGTCAGACATGACTGAGGCACCCTAGCATGCATGCAACTCTATATTTCAAGAAGAGTATAGCTAAAAACAAACACTGAAACACTGGGAGTCATAAAACTCCTAGTACATTTCAAGACATGTAATTCTGAGGAGAAAAATGGCTACAGTGGTGAAGATTCGATTAGCATATCGATGCTCTAAACGACTACCTTTAGAAAGAAAAAGAAACATCCTAATTTCTCAATCTTAAATTTCAAAGCTAAGATGCTTCTTGCCCTGTATTTTATTATCATTTTCTCAGAAAAAATAAGTGGTTTATTTCCTCTAATTATATCATGAGATAGAATATCAAAGCCTTATGTTAAATCAGTTCTAAACTAAATAAATGACTACTTTAATAAGGAGTAAAAGTTCATACATATTGAACAAGTAGTAATGAGGGTATAAATAAAAAAGTATTTTGCAAACTTACAAAAATTAACATTTCTTATATTTGACAAAGGAGGCAAGAATATACAGTGNTATAAATGGTTACTAAAACCTATTTTCTTTTATAATAATGTAATTGAAGGAAAATGAACTATTCTAGAATTCTGAAACTGGAAAAAACAGGAGAGGAGAAATTTCAGATGAAAGTCTAAATCTCACTTTCTTCATCTATATTGTTAGCAATTGTTTATCTATAAAAATTCAACTTCCCTTATCTATCTCCTTTTTATCAGCTAATAAAATATATGTAAAAAGAATGAATATAATTAACCTTCCTATAGATGATACAANTGAACTATTCTAGAATTCTGAAACTGGAAAAAACAGGAGAGGAGAAATTTCAGATGAAAGTCTAAATCTCACTTTCTTCATCTATATTGTTAGCAATTGTTTATCTATAAAAATTCAACTTCCCTTATCTATCTCCTTTTTATCAGCTAATAAAATATATGTAAAAAGAATGAATATAATTAACCTTCCTATAGATGATACAACATAGAAAGTGAAAGTGTGGTTGTGTCAGTTGTGTCCAATTCTTTGCGACCCCATGACTATACAGTCCGTGGAACTCTCTAGGCCGGAATACTGGAGTGAATAGCCTTTCCCTTCTCCAGGGGCTCTTCCCAACCCAGGGATCAAACCCAGGTTTCCCACATTGCAGGAGGAATCTTTACCAGCTGAGCCACAAGGGAAGCCCAAGAATACTGGAGAGGTTAGCCTATGCCTTCTCCAGCAGATCTTCCCAACCCAGGAATCCAACCAGGTCTCCTGCATTGCAGGTGGATTCTTTACCAACTGAGCTGTCAGAGAAGCCCAATACAATACAATACAATGCAATACAATATAGAAGTCCATCTAATTATGTGGTTTTTCATTATATGTGCTACTTTAAATAACTAACTTGACTATTAAGTGCCCACAGCACAAAACACAGTAGTGAACAACTCATAACACATATTTAAAATTGTGTATAGACACCATCACCATTATCATCATAATTATTACTAGGAAATAAAATGCTTTTTGAAATAGCTCCCTATAACTTCAGCAGTTTTTCACTTCTTAGAATTTCTGCTGTCTACTGAGAGATCCACATAGGCTATTGTTCATGGGTAAAGCAGTCAAGTATTGCTTGAAATGATCAAACATAGATTTTATTTCCAGTCTTATGATACCAGTGAGAAATATAATGTTCACTGACTGTTAGTTATAACAACTGTTCACATCCAACACTTTTTATACAGCCTTGGGCCCAGAGCATAGGCACCTTCATCTTAGAATGAGTAACACAAATGTGTACCAGGGAAACAGGATAGAAACTGAATTTTGTCTTTTGTAGTGTTAATCAGAATAAGTCCTCCTTTCATTCATATCACTGGTCAAACAAAGCACCAAAGATGGAAGTCCTCTTGGACTATATTCTTTTTTATTTTTAGCTCTGAAATTCCAGATATCCCTTGATAATACTGTCTTTCACTTATCAATTCCACTGATATTTATTGACACACACTATGTGCTAACACTGTAAATAAGAAAAAGAAAGATCCAGGGCTCCCTGAGTTGACATTCTAGCTGGAGAGATACAACTTAAGACACTGACTAGTGCTCAGAGGAAAAAATAAAACAGATAAATCAATAGAAAGTAACCGACTAATGTGGAGAAAAGGCTATTTTATATAGTGTCTTCATGGAATACCGCCTACGCAGCAAGGGAACAATATTTACGTAGAGACCCAACTGAAGTAAAAGAATAAACTAACTCTTGAGGAAGAGAATTCAGAGGGTGAGAACAGCCAATGTGGGGCTGGGCAGAAGGGATCTCAGTGGGTGGGAGGCAGAAAGGGTACACACAGCATAAGATGTCTGAGATTTAAGAAAGGATAATGTCACACAGAATTTATAAGCTGTACAAAAAGTTTGGATTGTATTCCAAATGTGCTGGCAAGCCATTGAGGATTTTGAAGCAGTGATGTAGTCTGATTTACATTTCTTAAAGATCACTCGGCTGTTCTGTATAACACTGAGTGTAGAAGGGAAGAGCAGAAGGATGAATGCAAATTAAAATTTCAGTAGATGAGAATGATGATAGGTTAATCTAAAATTTTGGCAATGACATGCAGTTGATTGCAGGAAGCATTTTTGAGGTAAGCTCACAGGACTGACTGAGAAATTTAATATCAGGTTGTAAGCAGGAAAATGGAATTCAAAATAACACCTACATTTTTGGCTTGGGTAACTAGGTTGGTGCCATTTATTGAGATAGAAAGACTGAGATTTGAAAATCAGGTGCAAAGAGTAAACATAATTCTGATTCTGATATATTGGGTGTGGGAAACTTCATAGACAAAAGTGAAGCTTTTTGAGTAGGTTGTCTTCTCGGCTGTTCAACAGAACTTTGTGTGATAACAGAAATGACTAATAGAGTACTTATTACCACCTGTGGTTATTAAGCATTAGAAATGTCACTCACATGTGACTGAGGGAATTTCATCTTAATTATATTTATTTTAATTAGTTGAGATCTAATTAGATATATATGCTACTGGACAGATCAAGTTTAGAAAAACAGAAGAGGAGGAAGAAACAGCAAAGGAAAATACGGAGGTTCAAGAAAGCAGCATGAAAATCACAAAACTGTGACACACACAAAAGCATTTTGCCAAAGGGAAGTAAAGAGAAGTGTGGTGGAAACAAGGTCCTGTTGACCCTTGAACAACAGAGTCTGTGGATGTGAAGGGACTCCAGTTAAGGAAGCCCAACCATGAGCTATGGCAGATTAATCCCTATATTGTTCAAGGGTCAGCTGTATATGCGGGGCCAAATGTAAAATATATAATATATATATATGGACTTCACACATGGTGCTAGTGGTGAAAAAAAGGTACCTGCCAATGCAGGAGACATAAGAGAGGAGGGTTCAGGAAAATCCCTGGGTCAGGAAAATCCCCCGCAGGAGGGAATGACAATCCACTCTAGTATTCTTGCCTGGAGAATCCCATGGATAAAGCAGCCTGGTGTGCTACAGTCCATCGGGTCACACAGAGTCAGACACATCTGAAGCAATTTAGCATGCATGCATGCATAGGTATTAGTTAAAATTCCAGTATTTCTGGCATTTGGCAATGAGTCACTGGTGAATAAATAAAACTTTGACTATGCCAATGGCAGAAAAATGACCTAGTTTTCGTCTCCTTATTGATTATAAATTCCTCAGTAAAATAATCCCTTTAGTTTAGGATTTGAGAGTGAAGCTCTGAATCTACAGTATACCTTTTGCAATACTGACTCCACCTCAGCTACTTTCCAGAGAACCCAACATCACACAGTATCAGGAGTGGGCCAAGCAAATAAGTGGTAAAATGGTGTTTGGGAAATAGATTGTGTCCTGCAGGGCTAGTGGAGAGGACCTCATCCTATTGATAGTGGGTAGTAACCTTCACTCCTCAACACCCCAACTCTTGGGAGTTTTTCCATATAATCAATGCTTCTTATGATGTAATTTTTTGTCTTAAGATAATGTGACTTCAGCATAACATTCCAGAGACAATGTTGTATTTTTTTTCTTGAAATATTCTTGTGTTTTTGGGCATAGTGTCACTTTCTTTCCCTGTTCTTTCAGATTCTTCTTTGTTCTCTTCTTCCAACCAATTGCTAATGGTGTCACTGTTCAGGGATTGTTCTAAGTCTCTTCTTATTCAATCTCACAACTTCCATGATTGGGTCCTGCCTTTATTTACCCAATAACAAGATTATCATTCTGAAAAAAATCTAAATAAGATAACAACATTGCACTAAGTAAAGCCCTCCAGTAGATTGAAATACTTATCCAGTCAAGTTCAGTGGCTCAGTCCTGTCCAATTCTTTGTGACCCCATGAATCGCAACATGCCAGGCCTCCCTGTCCATCACCAACTCTCAGAGATCATCCAAACCCATATCCATTGAGTCGGTGATACCATCCAACCATCTCATCTTCTGTCGTTCCCTTCTCCTCCTGCCCTCAGTCTTTCCCAGCATCAGGGTCTTTTCAAATGAGTCAGCTCTTCACATCAGGTGGCCAAAGTATTGGAGTTTCAGCTTCAACATCACTCCTTCCAGTGAACACCCAGGACTGATCTCCTCTAGGATGGACTGGTTGGATCTCCTTGCAGTTCAAGGGACTCTCAAGAGTCTTCTCCAACACCACAGTTCAACAGCATCAGTTCTTCGGTGCTCAGTTTTCTTTATAGTCCAACNTTCAGCTTCAGCATCAGTCCTTCCAATGAACACCCAGGGCTGATCTCCTTTAGGATGGACTGGTTGGATCTCCTTGCAGTTCAAGGGACTCTCAAGAGTCTTCTCCAACACCACAGTTCAACAGCATCAGTTCTTCGGTGCTCAGTTTTCTTTATAGTCCAACTCTCACATCCATACAAGACCAGTGGAAAAACCATAGCCTTGACCTGACAGACCTTTGTTGACAAAGTAATGTCTCTGCTTTTCAATATGTTGCCTAGATTGATCATATCTTTCCTTCCAAAGAGTAAGTGTCTTTTAATTTCATGGCTGCAATCACCATCTGCAGTGATTTTGGAGCCCAGAAAAATAAAGTCTGACACTGTTTCCCCATCTATTTGCCATGAAGTGATGGGACAAGATGCCATGTCTTAGTTTTCTGAATGTTGAGCTTTAAGCCAGCATGTTTTCAGTCTCCTCTTTCACTTTCATCAAGAGGCTCTTTAGTTTTTCTTCACTGTCTGCCATAAGGGTGGTATCATCTGCATATCTGAGGTGATTGATATTTCTCCCAGCAATCTTGATTCCAGCTTGTGCTTCATCCAGCCCGGTGTCTCTCGTGATGTACTCTGCATAGAAGTTAAATAAGCAGGGTGACAATATACAGCCTTGATGCACTTCTTTTCCTATTTGGAACCAGTCTGTTGTTCCATGTCGAGTTCTAACTGTTGCTTCCTGACTTGCATACAGGCTTCTCAAGAGGCAGGTCAGGTGGTCTGGTATTCCCATCTCTTTCAGGATTTTCCATAGTTTCTTGTGATCCACACAGTCAAAGGCTTTGGCATAGTCAATAAAGCAGAAATAGATTTTTTTCTGGAACTCTCTTGGCTTTTTGCTGACCCATTGGATGCTGGCAGTTTGATCTCTGTCAAGAGGGCCCTATTAAGCCTCATATTCGATGGTCTCTCTGGTCCCTCATGATATGCCACAATCCCTCAGCCACTTTGGACTTCTTTCTGTTGTGCCATGCTTTGTTCAGTTCAGGATCTTTGTTTAGGATCTTGGTGCACATTATTAACACTGCCTTAAGTGATTTAAGTGAAAGTCGCTCAGTTGTGTCTGACTCTTTGCAACCCCTTGGACCATACAGTTCATGGAATTCTCCAGACCAGAATATCAGAGTGGGTAGCCTTTTCCTTCTCCAGGGTATCATCCTATAAGACCCTTTACGTCAAATTTCACATGAATCATCCTCTAGTTATCAGTGTACTAGTTCCTATAATGTGACCAATCCATGTGAAGAGGTTCCTTTGCTCTATTCATTGACCTTCTGGTCAGATAGAGCTGGAAGGCACTCTTCACAGGGCGGGGCAGGGGTGTGTGTGTGTGTGCTGTGACTCATCACCTTGCCTAGGTATGGGCAAACTAGGCTCTAGCATCAGTAGAACTCCTCATTTGAGGATCTGAATTAGACAGATCTGTACCCTGCTGGGTTCCCTGGTCAGAGTCCGCCTCCCAGTGGTTCTGCAGGTGACCAAAGTTTCTGATTGGGATTACTACTTGGGCACTGCAGTTATGAACTCTATCTGCCAAGATCCATGTGCTGGCTGTTGTAAGCCTCTCTCCCCTTCTCCACTACAGTGGGATTCTCAGTGATTGAGCCCCACATAGTGCTATATCCATAGTGAGAGATCAGAGTAGGGGCTCCCATAAAAGCAATCCAAAATGCTGGTGGAGATTGGTTGTCCACTCTGGGTTCTCTTTTTCACAGAAAGAATGAGAGGCTAAGGAGACCTTTCCAAGTGGTGCCACATTGGCCTGAGGAACAGTTAATGTGTAGCCCCTTCTCTTACCCTTCTAATATAGTTGCTTTGATCTCTAGGTGCAAGGGGATGGTTCAGTCTCATTCCTGTGTTCTATGGTTCTCAGTGGTATATGCTCTTGAGAAGCTGTTGGTTGCACTTGTGAGACAGAGGAAAGTCAGGAATGATCTGTCTTTGTGATGTCACCTCCTACTTCTATCTTCATTGGATAAATTCGGACCAGAGCCAAGGGAAGAATGCTTGTTATCCATAAATGATTAGAAATAAAACATTGTTAAAAAGGCAATCAAAAATCAAGCCAAACCCAATTTTTTTCCTTTAATATTTTTGAAATCCTGGTTTGCGATACCAAAGACAGTAGTTCTTTAGGACCTCCCTTCCTCTTTCTGGTTTCCTTTCTTGTTTTGCTATTTTGGCTTCACTGGGTCTTTGTTGTGGTACATGGGTTTTCTCTAGTTGTGGCATGTGGGCTTTCTAGTTGTAGAAAGCTGGCTTAGTTGCCCTGAAGCATGTGGGACCTTAGTTCTCTGACTAGGGATAAAATCTGTGTCCCTCACATTGGAAGGCAGATTCTTAATGACTGGACCACCACGGAAGTCCTTGCTTTTCTGTTTGAACCCCACAAAATTCACACACATTCAATTCTTCTAATTCCTGGAGGCAGAGCTGTACCTCAGCCCTATCTTCACAACCAAAGAACTAGGTATTTCGCATTTGTAGCAGGTAATCTGGAGGGCCACCACAGAGAAGGGTCTTAGAAGCAATTCTCAATTGAGACTAAGACATATTGAATTGAAAAAAATAATCTAAATAGATGGGGAAACAATGGAAAGAGTAAGAGACTTTCTTTTCTATAGGCTCCAAAATCACTGCAGATGGTGACTGAAGCCATGAAATTAAGATATTTGCTCCTTGGAAGAAAAGATTTGCTCCTCTGACCAACCTAGACAGCATAAAAGCAGAGACATTACTTTGCTGACAAAGGTCTGTCTGGTCAAAATTATGGTTTTTCAAGTAGTCATATATGGATCTGAGAGTTGGACCACAAAGAAAGCTGAGCACTGAAGAACTGATGCTTTTGAACTCTGGTATTGGAGAAGACTCTTGAAAGTGACTTGGACTGCAAGGAGATCCAACCAGTCCATCCTAAAGGAAATCAGTACTGAATATTCATTGTAAGGGCTGATGCTGAAGCTGAAACTCCAATACTCTGGCCACCTGATGTGAAGAACTGACTCATTGGAAAAGACCCTGATGCTGGGAAAGATTGAAGGCATGAGGAGATGGGGACATCAAAGGATGAGATGGTTGGATGGCATCACCAATTCAATGGACATGAATTTGCACAAGCTCCAGGAGTTGGTGATGGACAGGCAAGACTGGCGTACTGTAGTCCATGAGGTTGCAAAGAGTGGACATGACTGAGCGACTGAACTGAACTGAACTTATGTATGGATGTGAGAGCTGGATTGTAAAGAAAGCTGAGTGCCGAAGAATTGATGATTTTGAACTGTGGTGTGGGAGAAAACTCTTGAGAGTCCCTTGGACTGCAAGGAGATCAAACCAGTCAATCGTAAAGGAAATCACTCCTGCATATTTATTGGAAGGACTGACGCTGAAGCTGAAATACTTTGGCCAACTGACGTGAAGAACTGACTCATTGGAAAAGACCCTGATGCTAGGAAAGACTGAAGGCAGGAGGAGACGGGGATGACAAAGGATGAGATGGTTGGGTGGCATCACTAGATGCCATGACCAGATGAACATGAGTTTGAGCAAGCTCTGGGAACTGGTGATGGACAGAGAAGCCTGGCATGCTGCTGTCCAAGGGATCGCAAGGGGTCAGACATGACTGAGCCACTGAACTGTACTGAACTGATGAGCTTTCGTTGGTGTTTTTCTTCTCTTACTATTTCTCAGAGAAAAATACCTAAAACTCAATAATGACTCTTCTTCAGTTCAGTCGCTCAGTCGTGTCCGACTCTGCAACCCCATGAACGGCAGCACGCCAGGCCTCCCTGTCCATCACCAACTCCCAGAGTTTACCCAAAATCATGTCCATTGAGTTGGTGATACCATCTAACCATCTCATCCTCTGTCTTCCCTTTCTCCTCCTGCATTCAATCTTTCCCAACATCAGGGTCTTTTCAAATGAGTGAGCTCTTTGCATCAGGTGGCCAAAATATTGGAGTTTCAGCTTNTTTTTATAAAATGTAAATTTTTTATTCCAACTCTAAGAAATAGAGGGTGAATTTCACATGTACAGAGCTTGCATTTGATTTACCACAAAACACACTAGATCCATTTATTTAATATACATGCATTGAGAATCTACTAAATGTCAGTCACGGACTTAACCACTGAGAAAAACCACCATCACATTTTACTGACAAATCAGTTTATTCATAATGTGCTGATTTGGTTATGATGTGTCACTCCACTAGAATATAAGTAAATAATAGGTCCCTGACACGTTTGCAGATTGANCCACAAAACACACTAGATCCATTTATTTAATATACATGCATTGAGAATCTACTAAATGTCAGTCACGGACTTAACCACTGAGAAAAACCACCATCACATTTTACTGACAAATCAGTTTATTCATAATGTGCTGATTTGGTTATGATGTGTCACTCCACTAGAATATAAGTAAATAATAGGTCCCTGACACGTTTGCAGATTGAAGGAATGAAATACGTCAATATGACTGTAGTTTTTAGTACAAGATCTACGTTCACATCTGTGTTAAGAGACACAGATTCAGCTAAAAACATACCATAAACTCAATGAACCCCACTCCAGTACTCTTGCCTGGGAAATCTCATGGACGGAAGAGCCTGGTAGGCTGCAGTCCATAGGGTCGCAAAGAGTCGGACACGACTGAGCGAATTCACTTTCACTTTTCACTTTCATGCATTGGAGAAGGAAATGGCAACCCACTCCAGTGTTCTTGCCTGGAGAATCCCAGGGACCGGGGAGCCTGGTGGGCTGCCGTCTATGGGGTCGCACAGAGTCGGACACGACTGAAGTGACTTAGCGGCAGTCTCCTTTAATGGTTATGTTTTTTTCTTCTAGTTCCATCACACTCTTTGTTATCTACTACATTTTCTGTTTTCTATTTGAAACGTATTCCAAGTCTGCACATTTTAAAAAGATTTTTAAAAAATTAGTTTGCGTTGTGAAGGAAGGATATTGAATCCAGCAATTCTTAATAAGATTACATTCAACAACTTTTAAAGTGTATGATTGAAGCTGTAATGACACAAAGCCAAAACTACAAGGCACTATTACTACATACACACACACACACACACTCTTATGCACACTTTAATGGTATTATTGATAGTCTCACAATTGTAAAGGTGATTGAAATATAGAGATAAACTATGTTTATAGTATAATTCTTTTGAAAAAAATGTCAAGGTATCACTATTGCCCACAGGACTTAAGGATTAGCCCCAATAAAAATGTGAAATATTATATAATTTTCATCAAATAAACACAGAAAGGTCAGATCACTATTTTAATCCCAGAGCACAAAAGAATTCTACCCTATTCTATACCCTAAGTGCATCAATTTAAAAATACCAAAAGTGGAAGAACTTACAATATTTTATTCCTACATATCATTTATCATTCTATTTAATATAGTAGATTAAATTTTCTGACCTCAGTGGCATATAATTGTAATGGAAAATGAATAAACTTTCCTTTACTATGGTAACACTGAAGTTAGAAAATGTTAACCATTAAATAAAATGACCTCAATAAAATAATCCACTTAAAGGAATTTCTAAAACACTTAGAGGAATTACATTGACACATTTACTTGAAGACTAAACCCTGCTCCCCCCACACACAAAGTTGTTATATCTTGGGGTTACAGGTAAAATTTACCAAAAAATACTATTTAAAGGAGTGAAACAAACTTACTCAGAAGAAGTAATGGTGAGTATAAATCAAAGATGAAATGACAGTTAAGAGTATCACAGTATTTTAATGAGTTGCTATGAGGAAGATCTACAATATATATCAGAAAATTTAGGATCTGATACACTGTGTAATGGGAAGACATGATACCATCTTAAAGAGAAAGGCGAAAGTCAATCTCATGATCAGGAAAGAAAGTATAATTAGAGAAACTAAGGGTCACTTGAGCACCTGGTTAAAATATATTTTGACTTTGGATTGAACCTTAGATTGATGTTTTAGTACTTCAAGGAGAACAAGGCAATCATGGAATAAAGTGAAATAGGAAGGAAGAAAATAATGAAGTAAAATTATCTGTTTTGCATGCAAGTTCATAATGAATGCGAATAGTCACTGAAAATTACATTTCAGCTACCTGATTGGAATGAGATTAATGATGTATATTTATATCATCTGCCAATTTGAAGACAAGGATATTTACAAAAATACAATACAGAAAAGTTAAGCAATTATATTTTGATGTTTATGACTAGAATTGTGGGTTACATATTGAATTTCAGCTGTCCAAGAGAGAGAGTCACTTTAGCTTGAAATTGTTTTAATAAGCTATTTCATTAAAAGTCTATAGAGAATTTTATATTCTTGGCTTTCTTTTAATAACTAGTCTATAATTAAATATGGGGCTTTAATGATGAAGAACAAAGATTCAAGTTGATAAATAGAACAAAATTATTTATGCGCTAACCAAGTATGTCAGAGCAATGAATTGAAAACAATCAGAATCGCTCTGATCTTATGGGAATAAGAACACTGAGTTATACTGACATGTAGCGGTACATAGATCACATTATAATTGCAATTCTTGATTAGACTTGGGCAATGTGTCCCAGTATGCTTGCTTATCCCTCTATGAAATATATCAAAGATTTAACTTTCTTTCTTTAGTTGTGAACAAATCCATGTTGATACATTGAAAACACTCAAAGGGCTTTCTTTAAAATAGAATTTAATCATTGAATGTGCAAATGAGAACTTTTTATTTTTTTCATCAAGAAAAGGCAACAGGAAGAGAATATCTGGAGAATTTAAGGAAATACTTTGATATTTAAACTTAGGTAAAACAAATGTAAACTAAGCTGACTATGTCTTATACATACTTCGCTCATTAAAAATGTACACATTGAAGGAAGAACTGAAATACATGAGAAAATATATGGGAAAAATATAGCATGATACCACAAGTATATGAAATTTGACAGGTAAAATGAAAATAGGTAAAAAGTTAGAAAGCAGATAAAATTCACAGGGAAAACAAGATCAATTGTTTCACATATGTTTGGTGAAGAAAAGAAAATGAAAAATCAATACTGGGTACTCAAGCAAAACAGAACAAAATGGAGATCAACATATTAGTTGGAGATAAATGAGGCATGGCCTTAATGATTGGAGTAACCTACCCTGTTACCTATTGTGCTATATTGTTGTTCATATTCACTGAAGCAACCTAGACAGCATACTAAAAAGCAAAGACATTACTTTACCAACAAAAGTCCGTCTAGCCAAAGCTATGGTTTTTTTAGCAGTCATGTATGGATGTGAGAGTTGGACTATAAAGAAAGCTGAGCACCGAAGAATTGATGCTTTTGAACTGTGGTGTTGGAGAAGACTCTTGAGAGCCCCTTGGACACCAAGGAGATCAAACCAGTCCATCCTAAAGGAAATCAATCCTGAATATTCATTGGAAAGACTGATGCTGAAACTGAAGCTGAAATACTTTGGCCACCTAATTCGAAGAACCAACACATTGGAAAGAACATGATGCTGGGAAAGATTGAAGGCTGGAGGAGAAGGGGACGACAGAAGATGAGATGGTTGTATAGCATCACTGACGTGATGGACCAGTCTGAGTAGGCTCTGGGAATGGGTGATGGACAGGGAAGCCTGATGTGCTTCAGTCCATGGGGTCGCAAATGGGGGTCGGACACGACTGAGCAACTGAACTGACTGACTGAAGCAAAATGTCTATATTTTTATATTCTTATGAATTCTCTTTCCCAGAAGTTAACTTTATAGTTTTGTAAACATTCAAATAACTCTCATCTCAATTTCCTTTCAATTGCCAATCCTTCTGCAATGCCATTAAATGATTTGCAATTTAAAATTTGCCATTCATTCTCTCTAGAATTATTCAATTATCTCAGAATTACTTGCCAATGGTTGAAGAGCATTCATTCTCTTAATTGAGTTCCTTTTATCATTCCCTTTTATGTTTATTAAATTATATAAAATTTCCTGTGTTTTAAATTGATAGACAAGGAGATTTACACAATACTTGCTCTCTATTTTAATTGCATCAAATCAGTTTTGACGACAAGGTTATTCAAAAAAAAATTCTGTCAAAGTAAATTCCCAAACCCCACAGGCTCCAATTTACTTTCTGACCTACATCTTTTCAGTTTAAACAGACAGTTTCTTCCTTTTCTCTTGATGTGAGGAACCCATGCCAGCTCCAATTGATTAAACACTCCCCCTCATATTCTATATGCTTGTGCCTACATACACACACAATTTGTGAAGTAATATAACTTTGAGTTTCAATATATATATTTAACATTAAACTGTAATGTGATATGTCAGTTATATCACAACGCTGAAAAATTAAACATTATTTTTTTCTTTTTTTTTTTTTTTGTAGTTACTAAAAAAACATGTGTGTGTATACATATAATTTGGGCCTCCCTGGTGACTCAGTGGTAAAGAATCCGCATGCAATGCAGGAGCCACAGGGTTTGACCCTTGGGTTGGTAAGGTCCCCTGGGGGAGGACACAGCAACCCGCTCCAGTATTCTTGCCTGGAGAATCCCATGGACAGAGGAGCCTGGTGGGCTACAGTGCATAAGGTTGCAAAGAGTAGGACACAACTGAAGGGACTTAGCACACACCTACGTGTCATTTATGACAATGATCCTATTGGACAATATGAGTAGTCAAGCGTATGTTTACATTGATGAATGTAAACTACAAGCAGGGATGTAATTTTACTGAGGCTCATGACGTTTCTGTTACTGGCTAAAAGGGGGAAATGCTGCCCTGCTCAAAGCTTGTCATCTCAGGCACAAAATTCAGCTCAAAGCAAGATAAACATTCCCACGAAATGGGATTTCTTTTTATCAAATGGTCCCTTAGCAGAATTCTATTCTTTTTCCTAGATAATAGAATGAGTTACTTCAGCTCCAACTCATCTATACATCTTAGTTGTAAACTCCACAATAAAACTTCACCCTAGCTTTGCTGCAGTAATGCTGAGTCTTTCTGTTCCCAAATGGGGGAGGGGGGCGGGAATAATGATCTGTTTCTCAAGAGAGAAGCTCAGTTTTAAAGATAAATTTATGACAGGTAATCTGTTAAATAAATAAATACATTTATTACATATATCAAATATTGTTTCCTTGCCCTTCAAGAGAAAATATAAGAAAGTTCCAAAGTAAGAAAGTCAAAATAATTGACTTCACTTTTGTAGCCTCCCAGGGCAGTCAGGCCACAGGCATTGCTTCAAGCAATTGCTACAAAGCACGGCACTGTTAATTGCTCCCCTCAGGTGCTAGAGATCTATAGCCTTCAAATTTCCCTTTTCTATGAAAATAAAACCCTGGGCGTTTTCCTATCTTCTACAGAAATGACCAGCTTCAAGGCTGAAATGTATTTTCAATTTTTGAAGCACCAACTGATGGGCCCCCGCCTCCACTTTTCTCACCCTTAATTTGCTTTTCTGGGTTTTACCGATGTGCTTGTCTGAGTTGCTCCATGAAGTGAACAGACTATGACTACATTCAAAGCAGTTTGTGTGTTTCTTTCATTAGCATGAAATCAAGCTTAGATCAACAAATTATAATCCTCCAAAATATTTCAAGTAATCTTTGTTGCACATAATATAAAAAGTGTAAGAATTTGCCACAGTAAGTATAAATGACTCAAAAGGTAGGTAGGATAACGACAAAACATGGGCATAATCTCTTATTTCATTAGCTATCTCACAGTCTGAATAGAACAGCCCTCAATATTGGTCTCAGAGAGACAGCAGTGAGAAGTCCTGAAAAGAGATCTCATTTCCCTGCCCAGGAATTGAACCTGGGTAGTCCAGAATGGCTGC
Organism: Neotragus moschatus; assembly: GCA_006410615.1. NCBI lineage: Eukaryota > Metazoa > Chordata > Mammalia > Artiodactyla > Bovidae > Neotragus > Neotragus moschatus. The sequence goes on from SJYA01003204.1 coordinate 39,323, forward strand.
CCCCTCCAGTATTCTTGCCTAGAGAATTCCAGGGACAGAGAAGCCTGGCAGGCTGCAACTCACAAAGCTGCAAAGAGTTAGATACAACAGAGTGAGCATGCATGCGTGAGGACACTAAAACCATCACATTTCTTGACAAATGATTCTGAGAACCAAACCAGGGTTTTAGAGACATTACTCTCTTTGAAGTGCAAGAGTATTATTATTCCTCTCCTCACTTTATAACATACCTGGACTGTCAAACCTGATGTAACAATATTATATTACTCCCTTCAGCATCACAATATAACAATATTATATTACTCTCTAGAGTCGGACACGACTGAGCAACTTCACTTTCACTTTCCACTTTCATGCATTGGAGAAGGAAATGGCAACCCACTCCAGTGCTCTTGCCTAGAGAATCCCAGGGACGAGGAAGCCTGGTGGGCTGCGCTAGAGTCGGACACGACTGAGGCAACTTTGCAGCAGCAGCAGCAGTAGCATCACCTTGTAATCTGATTCCGCAGGGATGTCTGCTCCACAGAACAATTGGTAGGTTGCCAATAATATTCTGCTGAGGAGGCAATCTAATGATCTAACATGACAAAAAAACTCAAAGGATTTTAAAATTTTGAAATCTAAATATGGATTATCCACATAAGCCCTTCATGAGAAAAAACCAAAAATGTCTCAAACCACTAAGATTATTTGGAAAATTTTTGCATTTTTATTAAACTGGTGTGAAATTCCAATACAGAAATGTACACAGATTTGAAAAGTACAGCTGCCCTTGTGCAACCTTGCAGAGACCCACCAATAAAGTTATCCTATGACTAAAATGAAGAAGGACCAACTTGCTAAAGGATTACTGGATAAAGATGCTTTAAGAAGTTCATTGATTGTGGTACAAGTAGTCTAAATTCCTGGTTTAAGGAATTACTCACTGAACACTTGCAGGAGTGTTATGGACATTGCTAGCATTTCAGTTTCAAGATCTTCCATGTAAATGTCATCTTTGAAAAGGGATCTCTTAGGGAATAATTATGTGTTTTTCCCAGAGGATTAAATTTCATAATTGAAAGGCTAAGGGATCATCTGCAGAACATCAGTTCCTATTTCTTACTTCATTACTCTTACACTCAGTCTGTGGTGTTCTGATTCCCACTCCGCTATCAACGGGTGCATGTGGTATTTAGAAAACAAGAACAAAAGAAGCCATGTGAGAGACATTTGATTGACTCTCATCATCTTGTCAGAGAAGGCAATGGCACCCCACTCCAGTACTTTTGCCTGGAAAATCCCATGAACGGAGGAGCCTGGTAGGCTGCAGTCCATGAGGTCGCTAGAGTAGGACACGACTGAGCGACTTCACTTTCACTTTCCACTTTCATGCATTGGAGAAGGAAATGGCAACCCACTCCAGTGCTCTTGCCTAGAGAATCCCAGGGACGAGGAAGCCTGGTGGGCTGCGCTAGAGTCGGACACGACTGAGGCAACTTTGCAGCAGCAGCAGCAGTAGCATCACCTTGTAATCTGATTCCGCAGGGATGTCTGCTCCACAGAACAATTGGTAGGTTGCCAATAATATTCTGCTGAGGAGGCAATCTAATGATCTAACATGACAAAAAAACTCAAAGGATTTTAAAATTTTGAAATCTAAATATGGATTATCCACATAAGCCCTTCATGAGAAAAAACCAAAAATGTCTCAAACCACTAAGATTATTTGGAAAATTTTTGCATTTTTATTAAACTGGTGTGAAATTCCAATACAGAAATGTACACAGATTTGAAAAGTACAGCTGCCCTTGTGCAACCTTGCAGAGACCCACCAATAAAGTTATCCTATGACTAAAATGAAGAAGGACCAACTTGCTAAAGGATTACTGGATAAAGATGCTTTAAGAAGTTCATTGATTGTGGTACAAGTAGTCTAAATTCCTGGTTTAAGGAATTACTCACTGAACACTTGCAGGAGTGTTATGGACATTGCTAGCATTTCAGTTTCAAGATCTTCCATGTAAATGTCATCTTTGAAAAGGGATCTCTTAGGGAATAATTATGTGTTTTTCCCAGAGGATTAAATTTCATAATTGAAAGGCTAAGGGATCATCTGCAGAACATCAGTTCCTATTTCTTACTTCATTACTCTTACACTCAGTCTGTGGTGTTCTGATTCCCACTCCGCTATCAACGGGTGCATGTGGTATTTAGAAAACAAGAACAAAAGAAGCCATGTGAGAGACATTTGATTGACTCTCATCATCTTGTCAGAGAAGGCAATGGCACCCCACTCCAGTACTTTTGCCTGGAAAATCCCATGAACGGAGGAGCCTGGTAGGCTGCAGTCCATGAGGTCGCTAGAGTAGGACACGACTGAGCGATTTCACTTTCACTTTCCACTTTCATGCATTGGAGAAGGAAATGGCAACCCACTCCAGTGCTCTTGCCTGGAGAATCCCAGGGACGGGGAAGTCTGGTGGGCTGCGCTAGAGTCGGACACGACTGAGGCGACTTTGCAGCAGCAGCAGCAGCAGCAGCAGCAACAGCAGCAGCAGCAGCATTACCTTGTAATCTGATTCAGAAGGGATGTCTGCTCCACGGAACAACTGATAGGTTGCCAATAATATTCTACTGAGGAGGCAATCTAAAATGACCTGGTGCATGAATGCAGCAACTTGGATAAAGACAGCATTGATTATAATACCTATAGAACCACAGATGATTCAAAGCGCCAACTACAATGTGTCAACTGACTCTTTCATTGTCAGTTTCATTGTTATTTCTGTTTCAATTGTGAAAATATAACTAAATGCTTTGCTTTCCATTTCCAGCCCAAATGTGCCATTTTAATTCCCATACTCTTCTTTTGAATTAAAACATTCAACTTTATTGAGGTATAATTATATGAATAGCTGTAGTTGTTTAAAATATGCAATTTAATATGATTTGACAAATGTGTACACCTGAGTTCTCTGCTTCCCCCAGTCAGCTTTCCCCACCATCAAAGAAGAAGAATTTAAATGTTACTATTTCCAGGCATGGAAGCTTCTACTTCTCACTCCATGACAGTCTGGAGCAAGGAATAGTGACTTAATTTAGAAAGTCAGCAGATCAAGAACATGGTGAACTCATGTATCCCAGAGAATCATCTTGCTCCCCTCAGGGGAAGAGTGTGGTTGCAAACTTCTTGGTGTCAGAATCCTTTGCTCTTGTAGCTATCTAAGTGGGTCAGGTCATGATGTTTCTGCAAACCTCCAATGAGTGTTACTCTTTGTTCTGAAACTTTTCATACCTTTCAAGGTCAGAACCTTGAGAAGGAGATATCCTATATATCTCAGACTGTAGCCAATATTCTTAACTTGTAGAAAAAGCAATAGAATACAAAGTTAAAAGAAACAGATCTAATATAGAGTCAGATTTGTTTTTCCCCATTACGTCATCACTCACTAAAATTTCCTAGAACTCCTTGAAAGTCTACTTCTGTGTGCGTGCTAAGTTGCTTCAGTTGTATCCAACTCTGTGAATCTGTGGACTATAAACCACCAGGCTCCTCTGTATATGGGATTCTCTAGGCAAGAATACTGGAGTGGGTTGTCATGCCCTCCTCTAGGGGATCTTCCTGACCCAGAAATCAGACCTCCGTCTTCTACATCAGCTGCATTGGCAGTGCCACCTGGGAAGCCTATACTTCTGTGAGTAGCAGTCTTTATTATTTTATCAAGGTTCAGTATCAGAATATGTTGGGTTCTTAAAATGAGTTCAGCAGAGTTCTTTTTTCCTTTATTTTTTTGAAAGAGTTCGTACTTGGTTGGTGGTATTATTATTGTTTTTCTTGAATGATAAAATATACTAATGATATTGTTGGAGTATAGCATTTTCTTTAGGGGAGGTTTGAGGTAACAAATTCACTTTCTTTAATAAACATAGAGCTCTTCAAACTTGTTGCATCTTATGTCAATTTTGGTAAACTGTGTTTTTCAGGCAATTTGTTTCACCAAGGTTGCCAGTGTTGGCATATTTTTCATGATATTCTTTATTACTCTACTCATGAAGGATATTAGCTGATAACTTGCTTTTACCTAATATGATGATTTATGCTCTCTTTCCTTTCTTGATCAGTGCATCTAGAGATTTATACACTTTATTGCTCTTTTTAAAAATCAGCTTTTTGCTTAAATTCTCTGTTCCTTATTTTGCTTCTAGGCAGATGACCTCAAGGCTTTGGGTAAATTCAAGGCATGATGGGACTAGGTTTCCTCAGACCACACCAGGGTCCTCTCGTGTCCAGTGCTATAGAACATGACCTCAGTGAAAAACAAACATTGAAAAACAGAGTGAACTAAGACGAATTTCCTGACAATACAGGTTCATCAGTGAAAGATGAAGCCTGAAAATCTGAGATAAGTTGAACTTAAAAAAAAAAAAAAGGAAATCTCTATTTATCACACACCCCCAAGATATAGATTGAGATTCCAATCCACTCTGTCATCTGAAAAATTCAAAGAGAAATTCAAAACAAATTTTTTCTTGAAAAATTCAAGAATTTTATGTCTATTGTTTTGTTTCTAATGAGTGTCCAATAAATATATTTTTATGCTTCTGAAGTAGATTAAATTTACTTACAGGTGAAGGAATAATCCACTGCCTTATTTCTGATTTAAGGTTGTGGAAATGTTATAGAAATATGCTCATGCCTCGGATTAATTTGCTTATATAGTGAGATATTCTGTACATAATAGGTACTCCTCAAAACTCATTACTGCAAATCTAACCAAAACTCTCTCACATTTTAATGGCATGTAATTTAGTCATATAGTTTTCTATAAATAATGTATTGAATTATTCTTCTCTTAATGAAGTGATAAGGTAAAATAGGAGTGATTTTGGAGCAAAGAAATTTAAGTATAGACACTTAAATAAGATTTTGGATAGCTGGAAAATGGCAAAGGGAACAGGAGAATAGCAAATATTCATTGACAAATGGAAAGGGAGAAAAGAGAAAGAAGGGAAATATGGCATAAACTGGGAAAACACAAGATTACCTTTTCAACTTTGCTGAAGGCTAGTATTGCTGACTGCCAAATCTAAGCTGTAAACAAGGGTAAGGTTCTCCTCCAGACACTAAGCTGCCAGTTATCTACAACAACATGACCAGTATAGCAACACGGACATGAAATGTAAAATCAAATGATCTTGAATTAAAAAAAAAAAAAGCATGAGACGAATACAAGGATAAGTGAGAAGGAATTAAGCTTTGATAGAGCCCAAACTGGCTTCTGTTGGATTTAACAGCACCCTCTAGTGCCTGGGAACCGTTGGTTCCTTTATCTTCCGCTGCGCTTTGTCATGACTGTAGTCACCATCTGCAGTGATTTTCAGTTCAGCTCAGTTCAGTCACTCAGTGGTGTCCAACTCTTTGCGACCCCATGAATTGCATCATGCCAGTCCTCCCTGTCCATCACCAACTCCTAGAGTTCACTCAGACTCACGTTGATCCAGTCAGTGATGCCATCCAGCCATCTCATCCTCGGTCGTCCCCTTCTCCTCCTGCCCCCAGTCCCTGCCAGCATCAGAGTCTTTTCCAATGAGTCAACTCTTCGCATGAGGTGGCCAAAGTACTGGAGCTTCAGCTTNCAACCAGTCCATCCTAAAGGAAATCAGTCCTGAATATCCATTGGAAGGACTGGTGCTGAAGCTGAAACTCCAATGCTTTGGCTCCCTGATGTGAAGAACTGACTCATTGGAAAAGACCCTGATGTTGGGAAAGATTGAAGGCAGGAGGAGACGGGGACAACTAAGAATGAGATGGCTGGGTGGCATCACCGACTCAATGGACGTAAGTTTGAGTAAGCTCCGGGAGTTGGTGATGGACCAAGAAGCCTGGCGTGCTGCAGCCCATTGGGTCGCAAAGAGTTGGATACATTTGAGTGACTGAACTGAACTGTACTTTGTCAATTTTGAATGCCTAGTTGAGGTGTGCTTACTCTTCATCGGGTTTCTGAATAGTGACTCAAAACTCAATTCTTGGTTCAAAATATTTGAATCCTGTTGTGAGAAGTTTATGTGCTTTGGGTGATCTTTTCTTCTCCATAGGTAATTAGAAATGACAGTTATTTTCCATTGTTGCTTACTTCTTTAGAAATTATAGGTTGAAATTTGAGAAAGAAAAATAAAATGAAACAAAAAGAAACAAAAAAATATTATTAGAAAGTTTAATATGCATTTCTTCATTCACTGTCATATTCAGAGATCATTCTTCAACTGTATACCCTGCTATAACTGTATAGCAAAAAAACTGAGTTCAAAAATTAGTAAGAATAATCAACATCAGTAGATTTAATAAAAGTTCCTCAGTTCACCCATGTTTTCTGAGAAACTGTTAACTGCTCAACAAAATTACAAAAAATTTACAATTCCTCTTGTAAAGAAAAGGTTTAAGGAAACATGTGCTGTAGATTTCGCTTTGTCTATCCTTTCTTTGGGCTTCCCTTGTAGCTCAGCTGGTGTAGAATCTGCCTGCAATGTGGAAGACCTGGGTTTGATCCCTGGGTTGGGAAGATCTCCTGAAGAAGGGAACAGCTACCCACTCCAGTATTCTGGCCTGGAGAATTCCATGGATTGTATAGTCCGTAGGGTCACAAAGAGTCAGACACGACTGAGAGTCTTTCACTTTTCACTTCATTTTATGCATTCTTTAAAATTTACTTTTGGAAAGTTTCCTGGAAGAAAATAGCAATAGATATACATTCAACCCATTATTCTTAAAGTGCCATAACACCTCATTTATTACTTCTTTTTAAATTTACTCTTTAATTAGAGGAAAATTGCTTTACAATATTGTGTTGGTTTCTGCCATACAGCAATGAAGTTCAGCCATAATTATAGACATATCACCTCCCTCCTGAGCTTCCCTTCCCTACCCCCCAGTCACCTCTCTAGGTCATCACAGAGCGCCAGGCTGAGCTCCTTGTGTTATATAGCAACTTATCACTAGTTATCTATTTTACACAAGATAGTGTATATAAATCGATGCAACTTTCTCAATTTGTTGAATTACTTCTGATGACTTAGAAAAGATAGAGGCCAAAAACAAAAAGAAATCAATGAATGGAGATATACCTGGTAATGAGCATTGAAAAATAATTCAATATAATAGTGAACTTGTAAAAGTTCAATGAGATGCATCGGAGTTTAAAAAATCCAGTGGTTTAGTTCAGTGCACATTCGAGCCCTTCAAACTCATTTCAATACTGATGGATAAAAGAGAGATTTAAAATGCCAAATTAACAAAGCTCCCTGTTTTAGAGATGATATATTTTCCTAATGGTAACCTTGATATTTTCTGTGCTCTGAAGTCCATATACCTTCCTTTGAGAATGAATTTTTGGATTAAATCTTAATGGATCCTCAGAGAAGATTGATGTGTAAGAGTATAAAACAAAATGAATTACTTAATGAGTTTCCTCATGACTGCAGATTGATGGCTTCTTTATTTCCTGTTGGACTGAGACTAGCTTCTTAAAGAGTTTGAAGGCATCAGGTGATTGAAATCATTTACATTTTAAGAAATCTCTAAAGAGTCATGTGTGTGTATGTGTGCAGATAATCATTCATTCATTCTTCTTGGTGAATCACAGAAACTCATAAAATCTTGAGTGTTTTCTTATTGATGAAATGGCTTAAGGATCCATTAAACAGGGAAACGCAGATCAGTAAACACAGTTTCTTCCTTTCCTGGCACGTATCACTACCTGACAGTAAATTTTGTACCCATTTCTTTGGCCAGTCATATTTTGTCAAAGTGTTAGTCACTCAGTTGTGTCAGACTCTCTGTGATTCCCCAGACTATAGCTCTCCAGGCTCCTCTGTCCATGGAATTCTCCAGGCAAGAATACTGGAATGAGTTGCCATTCTCTTCTCCAGGGGATCTTCTATGACCCAGGAGTCGAACCCAGGTCTCCCGCATTGCAGGCAGATTCTTCACCATCTGAGCCACCAGGGAAGCCCAATAGTTTGTCAGTCTCACTAGAATTAAGTGTCATGAGGGGAGATTTTGCTGTGCTCTGAGCTGTATCTCCAATACCTGGAATACTGTCAGTCACACAGCAGATGCTCAGAAATTGATGAATAAATCAAACTATATTTTTAATTAAAACAAGGAAAGAAATCTAACTAGTTATTTATAATTCTTCTGTTACCGGTAAAGAGAAGATAATTGGTGTTTATAACTTTATTCCTCTACTACCCAATCCATGTTCCCTTGGCTTTAGCCTACCTCTCAATTGGTTAAAGATCTTTACTTTGTGGGGTAACCCAGGTTTTTATTGTTGAAGAGTCTGAGTCTATAGTGGTTCTACTACTAGATTGCTGTGGGCTACTATTAAATTTTGGGCTTCCCTGGTGCCTCAGACTGTAAAGAATCTGCTGTCAATGTGGGAGACCTGGGTTCAATCCCTTGGTTGGGAAGACCGCCTGGAAGAGGGCATGGCAAGCCACTCCAGTATTCTTGCCTGGAGAATCCCCATGGACAGAGGAGCCTGGCAGGCTACAGTCCATGGGCTCATAAAGAGTCACACATAACTGAACGACTAAGAACGTACTCTGCCCACTAGACACAGAAATATCAGGAGGAATTCTAGAGGATAACGTCATTCTTTTCACTGTGTCCATTGTATAGTGGCAGTTTCCCCTTGATATTCAGAGCTAATAGTCCCTGCCAAAATAGTAAACGCTGTTTGCACCTATTGATTCAGTGACATAAGGCATCAAAATGTCCAGATAGTGGTCTTAATCTCCAGTTCAGTGCAACTGTTGTGTATCCTGCAGTGGAAGTTTGTTGTTGTTGTTTCCTTGGAACTTAGTTCTAATTAATAGGATAAAAAGCAAAAATTTTATGAGCTGCTCAAGATATATAAAAAGGAAACTTGTCACTTCTACATCTAACCTTCAGTTTCTAGGCCCATGAGTTTAGTATGTGCTCTTAACAAGAACCCATGAGTTCAGTGTATGCTCTTTGCAAGCAACTTCTTTTGTTGTGCAATTTCTGATGTTGTTGTTGTTCAGCTGCTAAGTCATGTTAAGCTGTTTGTGATCCCATGGACTATAGCACACCAGGCTTCCCTGTCTTTTACCATTGCTTGGAGTTTGTTCAAACCCATGTCCATTGAGTCTGTGATGCCATCCAATCATCTTATCCTCTGTTGCCGCCTTCTACTATTGCCTTCAATCTTTCCCAGCATCAGTCTGTTCCAATGAGTCAGCTTTTTGCATCAAGTGGGCAGAGTATGGGAACTTCAGTTCAGCATCAGTCCTTCCAATGAATAGTCAGGGTTGATTTCCTTTAGGACTGACTGTTTTGATTTCCTTGCTATCCAAGGGATGCTCAAGAGTCTTCCCCAGCACCACAGTTGAAAGGCATCAATTCTTCTGCACTGGCACTCAGCCTTCTTTATGGTCCAACTCTCACATCGATGCAAAAACCATAGCTTTGACTCTATGGACCTTTGTCAGCAGAATGATGTCTCTGTTTTTGAATATGCTATTTAGGTTTGTCATAGCTTTTCTTCCAAGGAGCAAGCATATTTAAGTTCATGGCTGCAGTCACCATCTGCAGTGATTTTGGAGCCCAAGAAAACAAAGTCTGTCACTGTTTCCATTGTTTTCCCATCTATTTGCCATGAAGAGATAGGACCAGATGCCATGATCTTTGTTTTCTGAATGTTGAGTTTTAAGCCAGCTTTGTCACTCTCCTCTTTTCATCTTCATCACGAGGCTCTTTCATTCCTCTTCACTTTCTGTCACATGTAACTTACTGTTACTCGAAAGAAATATCTTTATATTCCTCCTAATAAGACAAGTCCTTAGCAAGGCTTCATTTATTTTTGTCTGTGTATTCCTCCCATGACACTTTTTAAAGGAAGTCCTTGATATGGTCTTCTAACACAGTAATTACATATCAAGCTGCCATTTATCTCATTAAAGCATTTTTATTTCAACTATGAAATTTCTCAGACTTGATGTTTTCTGTATCATAATCTTAAGTTTCCTTAAGATTATGTTTCCTTAAGTTTCCTTCATAATCTTGAGTTTCCTGTTATATTTCCTTAAGTTTCCTTAAGTTTCCTTCATAATCTTGAGTTTCCTGTATCATAATCTTAAGTTTTTTTCTGGTATCCTTTGTCATAATCTTAATTTTTTTCTTATTTTCTTTGTGTATGTTTGGTTTACTTATCTTAAAAGTTTGATCTGTCAGTTCTTAAAGTCTTTATTTGAATGAGTTTGTGGTAAGTATTAGCGGTGTTTTCCCACATTTAGCTCTCTTCTTTTTTCTACATGTTGAGGAATTCACATTTTTCCATACCATTAAGCGTAGACAGAACAATGTATTTAGTGCTGGACAATGAAACAAATAGAAGGTACATATGTCTGTTTCAGGATGATTGCCAGTACTTTATTATCCAGTCCTGCTTTTGTCTTCTTTAGTGACCAAGATACCCTGTGTTTCAACTGGTGCAAATGGAAGAGAGCTTCATCAGCTTAGGTCTGTGAACAAGAGAAAAAGAGCCTCTCTCTTCACCTCCCCCCCCCCACTCCCCCCACCAACACATGCTCCTCATGTAACATGAGTGACCAACAGCATTTAATGCTTTTGCATGATGGAGATTTCTGTAGTTTTTACTATCCCAGAAAAACCTTTCCCATTCTGACTGATATAGGCATTGTCTCACTTTTTTGTTGTTGAAGTTATTCAGTCCCTCATTCCTATCTGATTTTTTGACCCCATGGACTGCAGCATGCTAGGCTTCCCTGTCCTTCACTATCACCTGGAGATTGCTCAAACTCATGTCCATTAAGTCAGTGATGCCATCCAACCATCTCATTCTCTGTCATCCCCTTTTCCTATTACCTTCAATCTTTCCCAGCATCAGGGTCTTTTCCAATGAGTCAGCTCTTCTCACCAGGTGGCCAAAGTATGAGAGCTTCAGCTTCAGGATCAGCCCTTCTGATGAATATTCAGGGTTGATTTTCTTTAGGATTGACTGTTTCAATCTCCTTTCTGTCCAAGAGACTCTCAAGAATCTTCTCCAGTACCACAGTTTGAAAGCATCAACTCTTTGGTGCTCAGCCTTTTTTATAGTCCAGCTCTCACATCCATACAAAACTACTGGTAAAACCATAACTTTGACTACATGGACGTTTGTCCTCAAAGTAATATCTCTGCTTTTCAAAATGCTGTCTGGGTTTATCATAGCTTTACTTCCAGGGAGCAAGCATCTTTTCATTTCACTGTTGCAGTCACCATCTGCAGTGATTTGGGAGCCCAAGAAAGTAAAGCCTGTCACTGTTTCCATTGTTCCCCCATCTATTTGCCATAAAGTGATAGGATTGGATGCCATGATCTTAGTTTATGAATGTTGAGGTTTAAGCCAGCTTTTTCACTCTCTTCTTTCACCTTCATCAAGAGGCTCTGCCATAAGGCTGTTGTCATCTGCATACCTGATGTTATTGATATTTCTCTCCCCACAATCCTGATTCCAGTGTGTGCTTCATCCAGCCTGGCATTTCACATGATGTACCCTGCATATAAGTTAAATAAGCAGGGTAACAATATACAACCTTGACATACTCTTTTCTCAATTTTGAACCAGTTCATTGTTCCTTGTCCAGTTCTAACTGTTGCTTCTTGACCTGCATACAGGTTTCACAGAAGGCAGGTAGGGTGGTCTGATATTCCCATCTCCTTAAGAATCTTCCACAGTTTGTTGTGATCTACACAGTCAAAGGCTTTAGTGCAGTCAGTGAAGCAGAAGTAGATATTTTTTCTGGAATTCTCTTACTTTTTCTGTGACCCAGTGGGTGTTGGCAATTTGATCTCAGGCTCTTCTGCCTTTTCTAAATTCAGTTTGTACATCTGGATGTTCTCAGTTCACATACTGTTGAAGCCTAGCTTGAAGAATCTTGAACATTACTTTGCTAGCATGTGAGATGAGTGCAATTGTGTGGTAGTTCGAACATTCTTTGGCATTGCCTTTCTTTGGGATTGGAATGAAAACTGACATTTTCCAATCTTGTGGCCGTTGTTGGGATTTCCAAATTTGCTGGCATATTGAGTGCAAGACTTTCACAGCATCATCTTTTAGGATTTGAAATAGCTCACTTGGAATTCCATCACCTCCGCTAGCTTTGTTCTTAGCAGTGTTTCCTAAGATCCACTTGACTTCACATTCCAGGATGTCAGGCTCTAGGTGAATGATCACATCATCATAGTTACCTGAGTCATGAATATCTTTTTTGTAAAGCTCTTCTGTGTATGCTTGCCACCTCTTCTTAATATCTTCTGCTTCTGCTGGGCCATACCATGTCTGTCCTTTATTGTGCCCCTATTTGCATGAAACATTCCCTTGGTATCTCTAATTTTCTTGAAGAGATCTCTAGTCTTTCCCATTCTATTGTTTTCCTCTCTTGCAAATATATTGGCCTTTGAGTTTATGATCTGCAGGGGCATGGAAGTATAGATATTCTGTCCTATTTGGTATTACATATTGGAGAAAAGGGCTTCCCAGGTGGTGCCAGTGATAAGGACCTGCCTGCCAATGCAGAAGACTTAAGAGATGTGGGTTCAGTCTCTAGGTAGGGAACATCCTCTGGAGGAGGGCATGACAGCCCACTTTAGTATTCTTGCCTGGAGAATCCCATGCACAGAGGAGCCAGTGGGCTTCAGTCTCAGGGTCGCAAAGGTCTGGATACAACTGAAGCGACTTAGCACACACAAGCACATTGGAGAAAAGCCCGTTTATTTTTTATATTTTAGTTTACTTTTATTGAAATATAGTTGATTTACAATATTAATGCCCCAAAGCCAGTTTAAATAGAGGAAAGGAAATGAACCCCAATAGAGAGAGCCTGACTCCTCAGCATTCCCATTGTCAATTTTAATTGCTATCACTCTTTCAGATAATTTCTGTGGTAAAGATTATAAGCCCTTGAGAGGATAAACCCTCAAGGTAAAGAAACAATAGCTGGAAGCAGTCCCAAAAGTTTTACATTTGCTCAGAAAAGAATGTAGGGGCTGAATGCCCAAGGGCAGCCAGTCAGTTTCCATCAGTTTTTATCAAATCTTCATTTGAGCAGAGTTTTTGTGAGGCATTGATATTATAAGCAAGGCTTCAGTTCCAGTGATCTAGGTCATTCCTATCGATTTATTCAGTGAAAGGTGAAGCAATGACAAAAGTTCTATTGGAGGAAAGGATGTCCGTATAAGCTATTTAAATTTTGATCCCAAATGAAGGGTTTTTAGAACATTTTGAGGAAATAAGCTGCATAGCTCATTTTGTGGCATCTTATACAAGGATAATCTCTGTAAAGTTGCTATATAAAGTTTGTCTTCTTATAGTTTACCATGAGACATCAAGGTCATGGCTTCTAAAAGGGGTATCGTAGAACTGATTACAGTCATGTTTTATGGAAGTTGATCTATCACACTCTATTGCATTGTTACTATTGTTTTATGTAGAACCCTATAAAAACAATAGTTCAGTGGAAATTTCTGAGTGCAAGCATAAATTCTGAAATGATTAATTTGTATCTGCTCCATCGTTGTAGTCAGTATCTCACCAGAAATTTAGCATGTTTGAAAAGACTAATAAGTGATTAAATAGATCTGTTACAGAACCAGGGTCTGGCTCTTCTCCACTCAAAATGTATTAAAGAGGCAATGTTGGTGGAAAGTTTGCTTTCCTTTGGCTCCTGCAATAGTGGGAGGTGGTGGTGTGGGGGTTAGGTATAGACCCCTGTCCGAAGGCTGACATCCCCCCACTGAGAGTCAGCTGGCAAGAGCTTTTAAAGGCTGAGGAAGTGGGTTACATGCAGAAATAACACAGTCTGCTCCAGTTGGTCATCAGTGGTCTGACCAGCATCACCGTGATTGTTTTAGGTACAATTAACGTTCAGTTCCAGGGTCTGTTTGTTTCCATTTCCTTAAGGCCGGTTCTTGGAATTGTGGCAGCTTGTCTTACAGGCTGGTCACCATATAGTTAAGTTCTTCACCGAGTGTTTCAGTATCTATAAGACAGCTCACAGGATATGGCTCGAATATTACGAGAAGGAACTAAAGGTCCTTGACTATGCTTAAAGACTAAACTATTATTATTTGGTCTCCNCCATTTCCTTAAGGCCGGTTCTTGGAACTGTGGCAGCTTGTCTTACAGGCTGGTCACCATATAGTTAAGTTCTTCACCGAGTGTTTCAGTATCTATAAGACAGCTCACAGGATATGGCTCGAATATTACGAGAAGGAACTAAAGGTCCTTGACTATGCTTAAAGACTAAACTATTATTATTTGGTCTCCTTTATTTTCCTTCATTTCTGCCTGTTTTCATTCCTCTGATTAAACTTAATCTTTGGCTAAAGTTTTTCCACAGAAAAATGGCAGGCAGAGGAATGGGGTGGGGTCAGGGGAAGAACCACAGCATCCTGCTCCATTTCAATTCCAAAGACCAAAAAGAATTGGAATAAAACAATGCACCTATCCCTAAATTGTGTATTTTATATTGCATTGTAATTATTAAGGCAACAGTTGCAGAGTATGAATACATTAGTTTGTTTATCTTAGAATATTTATATCAAGATTTCCCTTAGCATCTACGTTTTGCTGTGCTGTGCTTANTACAGCTACTATGGAAAACAGTGTGGAGATTCCTTTAAAAATTGCAAATAGAACTGCCATATGACCTAGAATCTCTACTTTTTAAAATACTAAAGTTTTTAAAGTTTTCTATCCTACAGATAGGACTTCCCAGGTGGCTCAGTGGTAAAGAATCTGCCTGCAATGCAGGAGACATGGGTTCAATCCTGGGTCAGGAAGATCCACTGAAGAAGGAAATGGCAACCCACTCCAATATCCTTGCCTGGGAAATCTTGTGGACAGAGGAGCCTGGTGGGCTATAATCCATGGGGAGGCAAAAGAGTCAGACACAACTTAGTGACTAATCAGCAACAAAAATTCCTACAGATATATTCAAGTTTTTTTTCCCTGTATACATAATAAACTAGTTGTTGCATTATCTAAGTTCAATATCTAGAATCCTTATAAGTAAAAATGTTATTTTTTTATTATTTCTACAGATTTTCCTTCACTGTGACTTCTTAGTTCTTCTCATCTTGATTTTTTTTAAGTTTTCCTCTTTACTCTCCTTTAAAAATATATAGGTGGGGATTTACCAGGTGTAGGATGATAAACTCCCTTTTTACAATATATTGCATTTCCTTCTACCAGGCTTTTGGAGACATGACTAGTCTAGAACCACTTAAAGCAAGTTCACGTGAAAAATTCCTTGGACCACAGAGAGATACTGTGTACACAAGATATAAATTCATGTCAGAACTAGATCTTTATCAAAAGTACTCAGGAACAAGGTTTTCCTTTCCTTTTTCACTTTGCTCACATACAATGAAGGTATAGTAAATAGCATTGATGTCTTGATCACACCCCAAACTCATCATTCCTATTCATGACATTGCCCTCTTACTCCAAGGAAATTCCTTCTCTAACCATGGAAAAGTGCTGGTATGTCTTTCAAATGATGTAGAGGGCATGACAGTTGACAACTCTAAAAATAATCCTCAATCAATGATGTATGAAAGTGTGTGTGTAATCCCATTTCCTTGTCTCTCTGAGGAAATTCTGCACCATCTCCCAAGGCTCCCCAGTCATGTTGAGCCACAGTTGCTCTAAGCAGTATTTAGCAGCTTAACAAAACTCACATTGACCCTTTTACCTACCCTGGCTCATATCCATATGCTCTAGGTTTACTTCCTGTCAGTTTGGTTTCCCAGGAAACAAACTTTTTTCTGAGACCTTGAGAGTTTAAATAAAAGAGGCTTATTGGGGAATACATCTTGAGAATTCCCCAATAGTCCAGTGGTTCATACTTGGCACTTTCACTCCTGGGGCCCGGGTTTAAACCCTGGCTGAGGAACTATGATCCTGCAAGCCATGTGGTGCAGCCAAACAAAGAGAGAGTACTTTTACCATATCTAAAGACTGATCAAGCAGGACTGGGCAGAGAGAAAAGTTGAACCTTAGTGTAATTGCCCCAGAGACCCCAAATGATTCCTTGGAAGGCTCTGGAGTTATTGGGTTGACCAAAAAGAGTTTGTTCTGGTTTTTCCATAAAGTGTTACAGAAAAGCTCAAATGAACTTTTTGGTCAACCCAATAGACCAGCTTTTAGAGATTTTCCACTTTAAAACAAAGATGACACAATCCAGCCATTAGATGTGGGCTACAGACAGGCAGGGGATGACCTTGCATCTTCAGCTGAGGGAAAATTCTGAAGAGAGCCTCAGGACTCAAAAGTTGGGTCCATCCCATATTCATAGGTGTAGTGGAATGAGAGTGTCATTCTTGAATGGGAACATAGGCCACATCGTATAACATCCACTACACCTGCCAATAAACTGCATGCGTGTGCCAGATCACTTCAGTTGTGTACAACTCTTTGCAACCCTATGGACTGTAGCCCACCAGGCTCCTCTGTCCATGGGATTCTCCAGGCAAGAACACTGGAGTGGACTCCCATGGCCTCCTCCAGGGGATCTTCCCAACCCAAGGATTATCAAACCTGCATCTCCTACATTGGCAGGCAGATTCTTTAACACTAGCGGCACCTGGGAAGCCAGTCAATAAACTGCTTGCACTCAAATCTGACTCTCAAGTTAGCTCCTGTGGAAACCAGACNACTCCCATGGCCTCCTCCAGGGGATCTTCCCAACCCAAGGATTATCAAACCTGCATCTCCTACATTGGCAGGCAGATTCTTTAACACTAGCGGCACCTGGGAAGCCAGTCAATAAACTGCTTGCACTCAAATCTGACTCTCAAGTTAGCTCCTGTGGAAACCAGACCTAGGGCGCAAAGCACCTATTACCCTGGTGCCCCCTGTGGTGGGTGGTGTTGGTATAGATCTAATTCATCTCTTCTCAGATCCATGTAGAGATTCTCTGTTGCTTGTGTTTGAGAAGCCATGGGCCCATGATCCCTGAGATCCACCAGTAACCTCAGAGCTAAAGTGGCTGTGATCATCTGGTTTTTCTCTCCTTCATTTCCTCTTAGGTGTTGGCCAAGAAGCTCCTTACTTTCTTGTTAGCTATTTGATATTTCTAAGGAGTTTTTAGACTCTTGAGAGTCCCTTGGACTGCAAGGAGATCCAACCAGTCCATTCTGAAGATCAGCCCTGGGATTTCTTTGGAACGAATGATGCTAAAGCTGAAACTCCAGTACTTTGGCCACCACATGCAAAGAGTTGACTCATTGGAAAAGACTGATGCTGGGAGGGATTGAGGGCAGGAGGAGAAGGAGATGACAGAGGATGAGATGGCTGAATGACATCACTGACTCGATGCACGTGAGTCTGAGTGAATTCCGGGAGTTGGTGATGGACAGGGAGGCCTGGCATGCTGCGATTCATGGGGTCGCAAAGAGCTGGACACGACTGAGCAACTGAACTGAACTGAAGGAGTTTTTAAGCATTGTTGAAGGTTTGATTTGAATATCCCAATTTGACATTGCTGGAAATGAGAATCTCTGACAGAAATCCTAAATGAAAGATTCTTAGTAGTCAATCAATAGTAAAATGGGTGAGCTTGTATTGAAAAATGCTGCATGTCATTCAGTGCTTTCTAACACAAAATCTCTACCAGCTTAAAAAGGAAGTTGCTCCATTTTCCTGACCCAGTGCCAAGAAAAGAAATGATTTTTACCCTTGCTTCTTTATACCACCAAGAAACAATGATTAGATTTCTGAGGAAATGACATACAGGACTCTGTAAAATCAAGTTATAATTTAGAGATGAGATAAACCTTTGTGGGGATTATTAAAAAGGTTTAGAATATATGACCTATGTATTTTTTGCAACCAGTATCTTGCAAACAAAGCCCTGAGCTGGAACTGAACAAATATGACTCAGAATATAAAAGTATGCTAATGAATAACACTATATTTTTAAGTATTGTAACATATTTAAAAAACAATAGCAAGAAGTCACATTATCAATTTTAGTGTCATCTCTACTATAGTTCTGCATGCTTTGCAGATTCTCCTTTATGATTCATTTTTTTAATTAATTATTTGTCTGGCTATGCCAGACAAATTGCAGCATACAGGATCTTTAGTTGTGTCATGAGGGCTCTAGTTTCCTGACCAGGGATTGAACCCAGGACCCCTGCATCGGGAGCATGGAGTCCAAGATACTGGCCCACCAGAGAAGCCCTTACTTTATGATTTAGTGTAAGAGTTGAACCGTTATTTTGTTGTCTGTATATCTTTCTCTCTCCATACTGTCTCAGTGTAGAATAAGCAACTTACAAGCTCCAAGTACATGTCCACTGAATTATAATATAGAGAAAATCAATTAATAATTAAATAAATAAAATTCTATAAAGATATAACTTCAAAAATATTGGAAAGGATGATATGAAAAAAAAAACAAAATGAATTAGGAAGAAATTTTTGATGGCAGATTAGTGATTTGCCTGTTCAATGTTTCCTAGCTTAGAATTTTTTCTCTTTTGTCCTTCACATTTTTATGCCAATAATCAGAACTGAAAATCAAATGGTTTAATATACTATTTTTGACTTGTTCATTTCTGGTTTCCTTTGTTTCTTTGATTCTAATAACTTACTTGCTTTACTAGAAAATATGGAAATATTTTTAGAGCAATAAAATTCTAGTTTCATTATTTAAGTCGATAGCAAGAAGTGCATTTTCTATAAAGAGATTCATTTCATGATGAACTTTTCAGAAATAAGCCTATTATAGTAACTGTAAAACTCATGTGGTGACATATCACACATAAAACAAATATTCTTCTTTCCCTGAGTCATTGTAATCAGGTACATAAGAGCCTTTCCTCTGAGTGCTCACTATGTACTAGGTGTGCACTATGTACTGCCTCATGCCATCCTGACTCTCATCCCCTGAGTTATTGACTAGTGCATAAAAGCCTGAACTTGAGGGGTAGTGTGCACAGGAAAGGTTGAGAATTAGAAAAAAATGGCAAAAAGTTGTTAATACTGATGCATTCAGCTGTCAATATCCTTGATTTCAAAGCTGTGTGTTAGGGAGTAGGTGAGTTTCTCCAAGAGGCACTCCTCTCACATTACACACAGACACAGCATCTTCTGCACTGCAGCTTCTCAAAAGGGGCAGTGGACTTTGTTTAACATCTCAAGGCCCTGCCACCAGTTCCAGCTCTACATCTAACTTGACTCTTGTGGCCATCTCCTTGTTAAGGACTGATTTCATTTAATAGCATCCATATTTCATTTAATAACACAAGTGCACATGTGTTCTTGCCAAATGGTGAAAGTGTGGCCCTCATCAAGAGCCTTCTCGCCTCACTTTGCATGCCTCCCAGAGGTTCTATATCCTCATATGGACCTCACTTTTAAAGGAAAATTTCAGAGCCTTCCTGATCTTGCCCCATACCATGTCCACCCAGGACATCTCCGTGAAGATCTTCTTGGGATCTCACCTATCAATTAGAACCAGGGTGGGGAGTATACCTTCTATGCCTTGATAGAAAGAGACCAAATGCCTTCACATTCCTACTGCCTGAAACTTTATTCCTATGAAATTTCTCAAGTTCTCTAGGCTTCTCTCCTTAGAACCCTATGGGAATGGGAGGTTGAAGGCCATAGAAAACTCTGGAGAGGGTCCGAGGCTCAGCTTAATTTTTAGAATAAAAGAGGATTCATTAATCACCTATTGTTCTCAGATTTGCAACTTTTGATGAAACTCCAAGGTAATAGAAAAAGTGTCCTTTAATAATCAAATAAGGGAATAATTTTTATCCCATTTTATTTCCAATAAAACTGATGTCCAAATGATGAAAGAATATTTCAAGGTCAGTTGATTATCAGCATCTCATATGATCTCCACTTCAACAAACTTCAGGCTTTCAGTCACATTAAATTTCAGTAAAAATTTAAAAAAGCTGTATGAACAGCAAACATTCACAAATAAATATTTGTTGCAGGCAGCCAATTACTGGGCTTCCCTGGTGGCTCATATGGTAAAGAATCTTTCAATGCAGGAGATCTAGATCCGATTCCTGGGTTGAGGAGATTTGCTGGAGAGGAGGATAAGCTACCCACTCCAGTATTCTTGCCTGGAGAATCCCATGGACAGAGTACAGTCCATAGGGTCATAAAGAGTCAGACACGACTGAGTGGCTAACACAAGCACTTCCTACTTACAAACTTCTCTGTAGGTCTTTCCAACTTGGATTTNTGGGTTGAGGAGATTTGCTGGAGAGGAGGATAAGCTACCCACTCCAGTATTCTTGCCTGGAGAATCCCATGGACAGAGTACAGTCCATAGGGTCATAAAGAGTCAGACACGACTGAGTGGCTAACACAAGCACTTCCTACTTACAAACTTCTCTGTAGGTCTTTCCAACTTGGATTTGGATATGTACCTTTAGATGTCTTTTTAAAACAAAAAGATCTTTATATAACCTATCTCAGAATTGAAAGATTTATCTGCTCAATAGGCTACCATTAGAATCCACTCACCCTCCTCTATGATTTCTATTGCTGGTATGAGATAGCACAGCTCTCCCCCTTTTCCTCACAGCACAGAACTAATTCAACTTCAGTGAGACTCCCCGGATTGACATCCCGAGCTTGCCTGACCTATCTAATGATTGTTCTTTCCAGCAGCCTGTGAGCTCTGAAACTGCAGTATCGGAACCAGAGTCTGAACAACTTTCACCAGCATTTCCACTTGTTTCATTTAACAGAAAGTGGCAGGACAAAGCCCTCAGTAAATGAGGTTCTGAATTGCCATCGGTTCTAAGAATTAAAGGGCAAGTTTATTGGTCTCTGGCTATACGACACTAAACATGTTTAGAAAAAAATAAGGTAAAACCTTAACACAGAGACATCCATCTTGATGAATTGAATGAAAGCAATTGGACAAAAGCCAGGAAGGAGAAATGTGTAAAGAATATACCGTAGCACAGTTCAACAGGGTCACGGGAATATTCATCATCAAAAAATTGTGGAGCCATTCTACCACATTCATATAGCTGTCAGAGTGCTTTCCTTTCCCTCTGGGCCAGAGCTCTGAACTCCCTAGGGTTCTGGTTACAGCAGATTCCTCAGCACGCCCAGAGGCAAGCTGGTCAGAAAATAAGGAGCCATCAATAGTAATTAGTGAAACTATGTCATAGTCCTGTACATATAGTCAAATGACTTCTCTAAGGCAAATTTAGCCATTCACTTCTCTATCTCAACAAATAAAAAATTGTTTGTGGGCTCTCTATGTCCAAGACTGTGAGCTCACACTTTGACAGAAACAAAAATAAAAATATGTTTCCTTTCCTTTAATGTTTAATTTGGGAGCAGTGACATAATGACACTATCATAATATGTGCAACTGTTTTCAATCCTTTAAAGCAAAGACTTCATCAACATATTGATTTGAAGGCAATATTTCCCTGTCTCAGAAGTCAGGAAATTATCTGAAATCCAAGACTGCATATGGAGATATGGAGACCTTCTGGATGATTTGCATTTGTAAATTCCTTTCACCTTGACTAAACCCAGTAATGTTTTTCCACATTTCCAGTCCATGAAACTCAAAGCACCTTGATTCCCATTGACCTAGCACTGATGCTACAGTCAACAAAACTCTATAAGTTTGGTGAGGATAATTAGCATAATTCTCAGACTTAAGGCTGATAATGACATGATCCTGTTGGCTTTATGGGTGATCTCTTTCTCCTTTCTTAAAACAACTGCTGCGTTTATATCCAATTCCTAGGTCCATTTTTCACCAAACAGGAGAATTTATAGAGCAGGGAGAAATTCCTTGTTTTGACCAGATAATTTATTTTTCCAGAGTTCTTCCAGAGGATTCTCAGCTCACTAAGTCACCTAACACTAATACTTTGCATTTTACTGTCTTATAATGGTAGAACAGATATTTCAATGTTGTATATGTTATATCAGCCATTTTTATAACTTGTTATAACAAAGAAGAGTTTCTGCCCTGTTTGACAAATGAGATAATAGAAACTCAGAGAGGTAAGGAATTGGGTATGCCCACAGAAACTAATAATTAGTAAAGTTATCATGAAAACAACATTTTCTGCTGTAAATCTTATCTTGCAATGTAGCAGAAGTTAGAATGTGACCCACTGTGTTGATTCAGTTGATGATGGAACTCTAGGGAGCAGTGCGTTAACCTTGAAGAAGGGAGTGAGGTTCTGATGGAAGGAGCTTGAGCACTAGATGGTGTGAAAGCAGAAAATGCAGCCCATATTCTCCTCCAAAGTCTCTTTGTGTCAGACTTTATGGGCTTCTTTCTAAATGCTAGTGAGAATGGGTCTGCAAACCCAAATCAAGAGCTGTGTTTCTTTGGGGAGTCATGGAATGCAGATCCATGTAACATATACAATGTGTGCTGAGTCATGTTTGACTCTTTGCATGGACTATAGTCCATAGTGGACTATAGTCCAACAGGCTCATCTGTCCATGGAATTTTTCAGGCAAGAATACTGGAGTAGGTTGTCATTTCCTCCTCCAGGGGATCTTCCTGACTCAGAGATCGAGTCCACATCTCCTATGTCTCCTGCTTTGGCAGACAAATTCTTTACCACTGCATCACCTGTACACCCATGTAACAAGATGTCAAATCAGTTCTTGGTAGAGGCTGCATTCTTCCCACACAGCACAGCTCCATCATTCTGTCAGTGATTCTGGAGACCAAAGATGTGCTTCTTTGACACCATGAAGCATCTGCAGTGGTATTGGTAGTAGTGACAGTTGAAGGAGGAATTGAGCCAAAATGGGAGAGTCAACTGAGGATTACACTTGGAAGTTCATAAGACCATTTCATAAGCATCTTTGAAACATGAACTAGAGACTCACAAAAATAAATTCTGATACGACATGAAGATTGAAGCTTCTGAAACTGTTCGTGGGGGCACATGTCAAAGGAATAAGAGATGATTGCTAGCTTGGCCTCATTTTAACTCCAAGATTATGTGATTTGAGGCATAAATTTAAAAAGATTCAAAGCAATTGTAGAGATTCATAGTGTTTGAAGAAAATGCTATCATCATGTTCATTATCACCATAACTAGTGACAGAAAGTCTTGCATCTGAGAGGGTCATAAATATTTTTATGATTTAATACTTTAACTTTTAAATTAAAGAAGAAAAGTAAAGTATATGTTTAGGGCAGTTAAAGTTTATCACCCTTAATTTTCTTTTCTTTTTGTACCTGTTCACCTCTACCCTAAATCCCTTCAGCCCAGAGCATTCTCACATGACAAAAGTCTTAGATGCTTGCTGAATATGAGTCTTTGTAGTTTTGCTCCTGTTGTAACCTCCACAAATTGATCAACTCAAAGCACAGTTCGGGAGAATCATGCCTATGTTGTTGGAAAGCAAAAACTTTCCCTTGAACAGACTTCAAAGGGAAACTTCAGTACATGCACAGCATACTAAGTGACCTTCCTTCATGTGGGTTAGTCTGCAGATCCACTTCCACACAATATTCTGACTTGTAATTCAGTCAGAAATAAGAGAATCAAAGGCACGCCTCTCCAAGCGTAAGTGTGCCTGACTGCATCCCTGAATAATGGAGGTGGGAATAAAATGCTCACTCATATAAACATCCAGGAGGATAACTCTCCTGGTATAATTAATGAGAGTTTCTGTAGAGCATGAATGGATTTGCTTTCATGCTGATAGACAGTTTATTAGGGAGGAATTCTTAGTCGCTCTGTGATCTTTTTTTCAGTGATTTCCATAGTTTCACCATAGGTTTACCACAAATTTCCATAGGTTACCAGGGGCTAAAATATAACATCCTATATTACTTGTTTTTAACAGATCCAATTTATTGGGGATAAAGTCTTGTTGATGATGAAAATATAGTTTTGTTACTTATCTAAATTTCCTGGTTAATTTTTTTTCAGCTTCCGTTGTAACAGGAGCAAAATATGGAACAATGTTTATATCACTAACTGACCAAATGTAGCAGCTGTAGAAGTATTTGCATAAAAAAAAATAAAGCATGTTTAACCACTAACAAGGCATTAAAGGTTATTACAGAAAATGTGAGAATATGTAAATGAAAAATGAACTTTATAATCATCTGTAGTCTCAGTATCTAGATAATGACTCTTTTGGTACATTTCTTCATAGATTTCTTACTCACATGGTTTTTCACATAGTTGCAATCTTGTCAAAAATTACAATAGTTAGGTACCTACCTGGAGGACCAAGAGTAG
Source organism: Neotragus moschatus (assembly GCA_006410615.1). Taxonomy (NCBI): domain Eukaryota; kingdom Metazoa; phylum Chordata; class Mammalia; order Artiodactyla; family Bovidae; genus Neotragus; species Neotragus moschatus. Next base: position 63,615 of record SJYA01003204.1, read on the forward strand.
TTGATACATGGTAAAAAGGACTCAGAAAAGTAACACACAGAAATGGAATTAGCATAATTACTATATTTTAATCAATTCATAAGATTAAATGAAGAAAACATTCTAAATGTTATGAATTGATTATTTCAGTAAATATTTATTATGTCTACTACATCCTCTGGTATGGTACTGGGTGTGCACACATGCTGAGTTGTGTCCAAATCCTTGCAATCCAATGGACTGTAGCCTGCCAGGCTCCACTGTCCATGGAATTTTCCAAGCAAGGATACTGGAATGGATTGCCATTTCCTATTCCAGGAGGTACTGGGTGTATTTAATATTTAATTGAATCTTTCATGATTCATAAAGGAAAGTGTTGATTCTTATGAGCACTACATCTGGAGCTTTCTGATAACATTACTCTTTATCGCATAATAATAATACTTATATTGATTGTACTAATCCTCTTGTTTGGGAAGGGTTCAGTGGAGCATTTAACTTGCCCCATGTCTAACTCTTGCTGAGCCAAAGGATGCCTGTGTAAATAGGTAGTTAATAGAGACTTCATGAAATACAAAAGTTTATGGAAACCTAAAGGCTTTCTTTTATCCTCTAATGAGGCAAGAATATTAGGTTTCTAATATCTTAGACAAAAGGAATATGTCAAGCATGATGTTCTAATTGCACAGTTCATAGAGACCAATACCAAAAGCACAAGTAGATTATACGATTAGGCTATTGCTTATACTCTATGCCAAAAACCTCAAATTCAAACACCTCTATTGCCAGCCTAGTTTATCTTCCTTCTGATCTAAAAAGAAAATGTGAAGTGAAATCCCCATCAAAGAGGTACTTTTTGCATTACAAAACAAAACCCGCCAAAGCTGAAACAATTTGAACAACAACAAAAAAATATGTAAAATGGTGTTGGATTATAACCCAAGGTATAAATATCAACGAGCTCATACTGGCATTTTTAAAATGATTGAACAAATAATATCCCTTCTAGATTTCCAAATATGTATGCAGATATTCTGCTCTTCCTTGAGCATTAACCCCCTACTAATTAAGTATAGGAACTGGGCAGTGGCTTCCTTCCAGTGAGTGCAGCGTAGACATGGGGGTGGAAGTATCTTTATGGTGGAGGAATCTGGCAAACACTACCCTGGACAAGTGATTGAGATTAACAACAGTGAGAAGTCATGTTGATAGTCTGGACCTTTGACATGATGTGAAAAAAAATAACACTTTATATCTCTGGTCTTCCTCCTCAAAACTAAACCTCAGTCTAGGACTCTGCTGGTCATCCAGTGGTTAAGACTTTGCACGCCCAAAGCAGGCAGCCCAGGTTTGATCCCTCATCAGGGAAGTAGATCTGACATGCCACAGCTAAGACCCAGTGCAGCATTCCCCCACCTCCACATCCAAAAAATCAAACAAACGAAAAACTCAACCTCAGTCTAATTATGAAAAAAAATCAGAAAATTCTTACTGAGGTACACTCTACAAAATAGTTGACCATTACTCTTCAAAACTGTCAAATTTACCCTAAACAAGGAAACCCTGAAAAACTGTCATAGCCAGGAGAAGCCTACGGAGGCATGACAATTAAATGAAATGTGTCACCCTCAACGGGATACTGGAACAGAAAAAGATTCTTTATATTTAAAAAAACCAAGGAAAAATAAATTTAAAATATTATTTATTATTTTTTAAATTCTGCAGATTTTCCCCAGAAAGAAAGTGCCCCTCTGCTCAGCCCTAACAGAACAGTGGAGCTGTGCCTCTTAAGTTAACCCATCCACATGATACATGAACTGGCAAGAATTCCATCTTCCCTAACCAGCCTCACTCTGACAAGTGAGAGCACCATAGAAGGAGTTAGGACCCGAGAAGATTTTTGTTGTTGCTGCTGCTGCTATTTTAACAAAGGAAAGAAAAGGAAAATTATTTGACTTATGAAAAACAACACTATTACATCCTGTTCTGAGATGAATGACAAAGTTAGGGGAAATGCTGGCTAACTAAAGGGATGCCAGTAGAATCTAGATGCATTATTCACTACAGAAATCAAAAGCAGGCATAGATTGATGGGCGATGTGAAATTCTGACCCAGCAGAAGAGCTGTGGTCAGCACCAGAAAAATCATTCACCTCCTGTATGAGGTGCAGGAGACAAGGGATGAGACAACAGGTCAGGAAACAGGGCAACCAGGGCAAATAAAGAACCTGAATACAAAGCTTGACAAGGGAAAATCGTTCAGAATACAAGGCATGGATAAGCAGGACTCTTAACAACTCATCGCTGTTTAGATTCTGCCAGCTTGGCGACCAGGGTTTTCATATCAGCTGATTTCAAAGTCTGAGAACAGCAGAAATCAGTATAACACCAGAATGTGAATTACAGACAGCACACACTTTTTACGATTAAGCCTCATGATGAGAGGCTAGGGAAAGAAAGAACCATTTTCTGCTTCTAATTTAGCAAATATTCACTTGCGGTGGTTGTGTACAAATGGCTTCAGTAAAATCTCATCATTCTCTCTTGTGTACACCTCCACCCTCTCCTCTAAGTGTGACGTGTGCAATTTGGACAAAACTGTTTGGAAGCTAAGATTGTCTTCAAGAAGCGAGGGCTTTATGGTTTCTTTTCCCCTCCTCTCCTAAATTCTGTCAGGGTCACTTTCACTGATTCGTCATTTCTACGGTGATTCAGTCTCTATCTTCAATACCTAGTCTATTGATGAAGACAAACATTGATAGAAAATATAGAAACGCGAGTTGAATAATTTTATGTAGGTCTGTCTAATTTAATTACAAAACTGACAGTAAATTCAAAATGAAAATTGGGTTAGGTCTATTTTGTGGGTAATGGCTGCTGGAGATCTCAGTGGAGAAGATTTGTAAAATGATGTTAGTCTTTGGTGAAAAAGGATTGTACAGTCAAGCGGCCATATCTGCTATGGATGTGAGGGAAGCAAGTGAAAGCACTTGTCACAATTTACAATAATTGTATTACAATACAATACAATTCTTTTGCAATTTACACTTGCTAAAATAAGGAAAATATTTAAAATTCATGCTTAAAACTTAGATTCTCATTTTTCATCTTATTTTTTTTTCACAGTTTAGACCACTATTTAAAGATTGACTAAGTTTATGGTCCTAAACATTCCTAATAAACCACACTGTTGATGTATGATAGTATCTATGTACTAAAGCACCATGATGGAGCCACACACAATGACATGTTAGACCAAGTCTTGGTAAAACAAATTATCTCTTCTTTTATTCCAAATGCACGTAGTATAACACCCTAATGAGACTCCTCAGTGATACAGTACAGCATGTAATGGTAATTGCTTAGAGTGATGTAGGGTAGGGTATATTTACAGAAAGAACTTTTTTTTTCACTTTGCATTATAGATGTTTGGGGTAAAAACATAAAACACACCCTGGATCTGTTAGCTTTATACTCAATTTGGCAAACTGGATTGGATAGATTGCTACCTTACAAATAATGTACATCAATATCTGTCTTCCTCTTCCCTCCCCCATCTCCCCTCAACTGTTAAAAATTTTAGATAACTATTAATTTTATAACTGATTAATTCAAATCAGATGAATTACATTTGCTACCTAATAATAAAGAAGAAGCAATGAGGCTTCAAATCAAAAACACTCAGCCACAAATGAATCTATACAGCTCATTGGGTGTTCACCACTATGGAACAAATCCTGTAGTTTGTATTCATTCTCTGACCAAAACTCTGTGAGTTTAGCTTGCTTTCTACCAATCCAGCAGGGATTTTCATCAGAATATCAGTGATTAATTAAGCTCATTCATATATTATTTAAATAATGCTGCTTACTGTAATTTTTTAAAATCCCATTAAGACAGCAAGGACATTACAAATGAATAACATATACAATATTGGAGTGGGTAGCCATTCCCTTCTCCGGGGGATCTTTCTGACCCAGGGATTGACCCTGATTCTCTTGCATTGCAGGCATATTCTTTACCACTGTGCCACCTGGGAAGCCCAGATACAATTCAGCTTGGGTTTATCTCGAAGCCAGGCTTCAACAGTATATGAACCATGAAATTCCAGATGTTCAAGATGGATTTAGAAAAGGCAGCAGAACCAGAGATCAAATTGCCAACATCTGTTGGATCATCAAAAAAGCACGAGAGTTCCAGAAAAACATATACTTCTGCTTTATTGACTATGCCAAAGCCTTTGACTGTGTAGATCACAATAAACTGTGGAAAATTCTTAAACAGACAGGCATATCAGACCACCTTACCTCTCTCCTGAGATATCTCTATGCAGATCAAGAAGAAATAGTCAGAACTGGACATGCAACTACAGACTGGTTCCAAATTGGGAAAAGAGTAGGTCAAGGATATATATTGTCTGCTTTGCTGACTTATATGCTGAGTACATTATGTGAAATCCCAGGCTGAATGAAGTACAAATTGGAATCAAGATTGCCAGGAAAAATATCAATAACCTCAGATATGCAGACGACACCACCCTTATGGCAGAAAGCGGAGAAGAACTAAAGAACCTCTTGATGAAAGTGAAAGAGGAGAATGGAAAATGTTGGCTTAAAATTCAACATTCAGAAAACTAAGATCATGGCACCCTACCCCATCATTTCATGGCAAATAGATGGGGAAACAATGGAAACAGAGACAGATTTTATTTTTTTGCTCTCCAAAATCAGTGCAGATGGTGATTGCAGCCATGAAATTAAAAGACATTTGCTCCTTGGAAGAAAAGCTGTGACCTAGACATATTAAAAAGCAAAGGCATTACTTTGCTAACAAAAGTCTATCTAGTCAAAGCTATGGTTTTTCCAGTAGTCCATGTGACAGTTGTACTATAAAGAAAGCTGAGTGCAGGAGAATTGATGCTTTTGAGCTGTGATGTTGGAGAAGACTTGAGAGTCCCTTGGACTGCAAGGAGATCCAACCAGTCAACCCTAAAGGAGATCAGTCCTGAATATTCATTGGAAGGACCAATGCTAAAATTGAAACTTGATTACTTTGGCTACCTAATGTGAAGAACTCACTCACTTGAAAAGACTCTGATGCTAAGAAAGATTGACAGTGGGAGAAGAAGGGGAAGACAGAGGATGAGATTGTTGGATGCCATCACCAACTAGATGGACATGAATTTGAGCAAGCTCTGAGAGTTGGTGATGGACAGGAAAGCCTGGTGTGCTGCAGTCTGTGGGATCACAAAGAGTTGGACATGACTGAGCGGCTGAACTGAACTGGTAATCCCTGATGTGGATATGTTTGTTACTTTGAATCTCTTTCCACTCTGCTGATTTCTTCTTCTGTTGCTCACTCCTGAGTTTTTGTTGGTCGTCTTTCATATACCAGGATGACACATACTTTTCCACTTGAACTGAGCATATTCTTGGGCTACTATCGATATACCAACTATAGACAAATATCCAAAACCCTCACTTACTTAAATACAGTCTTCCAAGTCAAATTCTTCCAGTGTACACTCTGCTAGGTGTTAGGTGGAGCATGTCTGCATGTGTGCTCAATCGTGTCCAACTCTTTGTAACCCTATGATCTGTATATCTCCAAGTTCCTCTGTCCATGGGATTCTCTCCACAAGAATAATGGAGTGGGCTGCCTGCATTAGTAGTAGTTTAATATTTTAAACTTTGTCTCTCCTTTTCTATTATGGCTACAAATGGTGGGCAGACTTTACACTAGCAGGAATATATCTTCTAAATGAAATAATAGAAGAATATATCTTCTAAATGAAATAAGTGAAATCTGGGATTTCATTTGATCTGTAGCAAATGATTATTGATTAGTTATCTGTAGCAATATCACCAGAGAAGGCAATGGCACCCCACTCCAGTACTCTTGCCTGGAAAATCCCATGGATAGAAGAGCCTGGTGGGCTGCAGTACATGGGGTCTTGAAGAGTTGGACACGACTGAGCAACTTCACTTTCACTTTTCACTTTCATGCATTGGAGAAGGAAATGGCAACCCACGCCAGTGTTCTTGTCTGGAGAATCCTGGGGACACGGGAGCCTGGTGGGCCACCATCTATGGGGTCGCACAGAGTTAGACACGACTGAAGTGACTTAGCAGCAGCAACAGCAGCAATATCAAGTAACATGTTACCTCAAAATTCTCTAGGCTAATAACTGACCATCTGAAAGTTTCCTTCTGGTTTAAAAACATCTTTGGAGGGAGGTCCAAGAGGGAAGGGATATAGACAGACATATATCAGTGAAGCTAATTCATCTCATTGTACAGCGGAAACTAACACAACATTGTAAAGCAATTATGCTACAATTAAATATATGTATATATATATATATATCATCCTTGCTAGACTCTGGAGATTTAAGGCATAAAAGACATAGCCTCTTGTGACATTGAAAACCCATTAAAGGAAATAAGTACCTAATTATAAAGTTTTACCAACAAGAAAGTAATGAAAAAAGTTAGAATATTTCCCTCAAAACTTGGATTAAAGAATAATCACTTTTTGTTCCTCTTGAAAATGCAGCTTCTACATGCCCCAGAATTGGAAAGCTATAGATTTGGATTCTTTCATCTATCTGCCTAAAGCTTACCCAATCCAAATAATAATTGTATTTGATATCAAATACTGTTCTTATATGATATCTATATAAACTGCCATTAAAAATCTTTGGTGTTTTTATTAATCTGTATCACACAATCCAAGTACAAGCAGTATCTATAGTATGTTGATGCTACATTAAGCCAGGTCCTTCAACCACTGTGACCCAAAAAAAACATTTAAAGAAGGTATCTTCTATGAGTACTTTTTATAGGAGTGCTGAAGCGGCCTCCAGGGCAAGAAGTCTGTATTTTTTTAACTTATTTATTTTTTATTGAAGGATAATTGCTTTACAGAATTTTGCTATTTCCTGTCAAACCTTAACACGAATCAGCCACAGGTATACACATATCCCCTCCCTTTTGAATCTCCCTCCGATCTCCCTCCCCATCCCACCCCTCTAGGTTGATACAGAGCCCCTATATGAGTTCCCTTAGCCATACAGCAAATTCTCGTTGGCTATTTATTTTACACATGGTAATGTAAATTTTCATGTTACTCTTTCCATACAGCTCACCCTCTCCTCCCCTCTCCCCATGTCCATAAGTCTATTGTGTATGTCTGTTTCTCCACTGTTGCCCTGTCAATAAATTCTTCAGTACCATTTTTCTAGATTCTGTATATTTGCGTTAGAATATATTTACCTTTCTCTTTCTGACTTACTTCACTCTGTATAATAGGCTCTAGGTTCATCAACCTCATTAGGATTGACTCAAATGTGTTCCTCTTTATGGCTGAGTAATATTCCAGTGTGTATATGTACCACAATTTCTTTATCCATTCATCTGTCAATGGACATCTAGGTTTCTTCCATGTTCCAGCTATTGTAAATAGTGCTGCAATGAACAATGGGATACATGTATATTTTTCAGTTTTGATTTCCTCAGGGTATATGCTGAGGAGTGGGATTGTTGGGTCATATGGTTTTTATTCCTAGTTTTTTAAGGATCTCCATACCTTCTTCCATAGTGGCTGTATCAATTTACATTCCCACCAACAGTGCAAGAGTGTTTCCTTTTCTCCACACCCTCTCCAGCCTTTATTGTTTGTAGGCTTTTTTATGATGGCCATTCTGACTGTTATGAGGTGATATCTCCTTGTAGTTTTGATTTGCATTTCCCTAATAATGAACAATGTTGAGCAGCTTTTCATGTGTTTGTTAGCCATCTGTATATCTTTTTTTCAAGAAATACTTGTTTAGCTCATTTTCCCACTTTTTGATTGGGTTGTTTGTTTCTCTGATATTGAGTTGTATGAGCTACTTGTGTATTTTAAGAAGTTAATCTTTTGTCAGTTGTTTCATTTGCTATTATTTTCTGCCATTCTGAGGGTTGTCTTTTCACCTTGCTTCTAGTTTTTGCTGTGCAAAAGTTTTTAAGTTTAATCAGGTCTCACTTGTTTACTTTTGTTTTTATTCCCATTATTCTAGAAGGTGGGTCAAAGATTTCACCTTGATTTATGTCATCAAGTGTTCTGCCTATGTTTTCCTCTAATAGTTTTATGGTTTAAGAAGTGTTCTAATTTCATTCATTTACATGTAGCTGTCCAGTTTTCCAAGTACCATTTATTGAAGAGACTTTTTGCCCCACTGTATATTCTTGCCTCCTTTGTCAAAAATAAGGTACCCATAGGTGCATGGGTTTATTCCTGAGCTTTCTATCTTGTTCCATTGGTCTATATTTCTGTTTTTGTGCCAGTACCATACTGTCTTTATGACTGTAGCTTTGTAGTATAATCTGAAGTCAGGAAGGTTGATTCTTTCTTCCTCAAGATTGCTTTGGCTATTCAAGGTCTTTTGTGTTTCCATATGAATGGTGAAATTTTTTGTTCTAATTCTGTGAAAAATTCCATTGGTAATTTGATAGGATCCCATTGAATCTGTAGATTACATTTGGTAGCATAATCATTTTCAGAATATTGATTCTTCCTACCCAGGAACATGGGATATCTTTCCATCTGTTTATGTCATCTTTGATTTCTTTCATTTAGTGTCTTATAATTTTCTGTGTACAGTTCTTTTGTCTTCTTGCTGCTGCTGCTGCTGCTAAGTCATTTCAGTCGTGTTCAACTCTGTGTGACCCCATAGACAGCAGCCCACCAGGCTCCACCATCCCTGGGATTCTCCAGGCAAGAGCACTAGAGTAGATTACCATTTCCTTCTCCAATGCATGAAAGTGAAAAGTGAAAGTGAAGTCACTCAGTCATATCTGACTCTTTGCGACCCCATGGACTGCAGACTACCAGGCTCCTCCATCTATGGGATTTTCCAGGCAAGAGTACTGGAGTGAGGTGCCGTTTGTCTCCTTTGTTAAGTTTATTCCTAGATATATAATTCTTTTAGTTGCAATGGTGAATGAAATTGATTCCTTAATTTCTCTGATTTTTCATTGTTAGTATGTACAAATGCAAGTGATTTCTGTGTATTGATTTTGTATCCTGCAACTTTTCTATATTCACTGATTAGTTTTAGTAATTTTCCAATACTATCTTTAGGGTTTTCTATATACAGTATCTTATCACCTGCAAAGAGTAAGAGCTTTACTTCTTCTCTGATCTGGAATGCTTTTTTTTCTTCTCTGATTGCTGTAGCTAGGATTTCCAGAATATGTTGAATAATAGTGGCAAAAGGGGACACCTTGTCTTTGTCCTGATCTTAGGGTGAATGCTTCCAGTTTTTCACCATTGAGAATCATGTTTGCTGTAGACATCACATACGGCCTTTACTATGTTGTGGTAAGTTGCTTCTGTGCCCATTTTTTAGAGTTTTAATCATAAATGGGTGCTGAATTATGTCAAAGGCTTTTTCTGCATTTATTGAGATGATCTTATGGTGTTTTCTTTAAGTTTGTTAATATGGTGTATCACACTGATTGATTTGCATATATTGAAGAATTCTTGTATTCTTGGAATGAACCCAACTTGATCATGGTATATGAGCTTTTCGGTGAGTTGCTGAATTCTGTTGTTGAGGATTTTTGCATCTGTGTTCATCAATGATATTAGCCTGTGGTTTTCTTCCTTTGTGTTGTCTTTGTCTGCGTTTGGTATCAGGGTGACAATGGCCTCATAGAATGAGTTTGGAAGTGTTCCTTCCTCTACAAATTTTGAAAGGGTTTTAGAAGGATAGGCATTAGCTCTTCTCTAAATGTTTGATAGAATTCTCCTGTGAAGCCATCTGGTCCTGGGCTTTTGTTTTTGGGAGATTTTTGATCACAGCTTCAATTTCTGTGCTTGTAATTAGGTTGTTCATAATTTCTATTTCTTCCTGGTTCAGTCTTGGAAGATTGAACTTTTCTAAGAATCTGTCCATTTCTTCTAGGTAATCTATTTTAGTGCCATGTAGTTGTTCATAATAGTCTCATACAATTCTTTGTATTTCTGCAATGTCTGATGTAACCTCTCATTTTTCATTTCTAATTTTGTTGAATGATTCTTCGCTTTTTTTTCTTGATGAGTCTGGGTAAAGGTGTTTCCATTTTGTTTATCTTTTTAAAGAACCAGCTTTCAGTTTTATTAATCTTTTCTATTGTTTCTTTCATTTATTTTTCATTTATGTCTGCTCAGATCTATATGATTTCTTTCCTTCTACTAATGTTGGGGTTTTTTAGTTCTTTTTTCAGTTGTTTTAGGTATAAAGTTATGTTGTCTCTTCGATATTTTTCTTATTTCTTGAGGTAGGATTGTATTGCTATAAACTTTTCTCTTAGAACTGCTTTAGCTGCACCCTGTAGGTTTTGAGTTGTATTTTCATTGTCATTTGTTTCTAGAAATTTTTGGATTTCCCTTTTGATTTTTTCAGTAACCTGTTGGTTATTTAGAAAGGTCTTTTTAAAATCTCCACATGTTTGTGCTTCTTACAGTTTTATCCTTGTAATTGATATCTAGTCTCACAGCATTGTGGTCAGAGAAGATGCTTGATACAATTTCAATTTTCTTAAATTTCCTGAGGTTTGATTTGTGACCCAAGATGTTGTCTATCCTGGAGTATGTCCCATGTGCATTTGAGAAGAAGATATATTCTTCTGCATTTAAATGGAATGTCCTGAAGATATCAATGAGCTCCATCTCATCTAATGTATCATCTAAGACTTGTGTTTCCTTATTAATTTTCTGTTTTGATGATCTGTCTATTGGTGTGAGTGGGGATGTTAAAGCCTCCTACTATTATTGTGTTACAGTCAATTTCTCCTTTTATGTATGTTACTGTTTTTCTTATGTGTTGAGGTGCTCCTATGTTGGATGCATAGATATTTACAATTGCTATGTCTTCCTCTTGGATTGATCCCTTGATCATTTTGTAGCATTCTCCCTTATCTCTTGTAATCTTATTTATTTTAAGGGCTATTTTGTCTGATATGAGGATTGCTACTCCAGCTTTCTTTTGCTTCCCATTTGCATGGGATGTATTTTTCCATCTTCTCACTTTCAGTCTATAAGTGTCTTTAGGTCTGAAGTGGGTTTCTAGTAGACAGCATATGTATCTAAGGGTCTTGTTTTGCTATCCATTCAGCCAGTCTGTGTTTTTTGGTTGGAGCATTTATTCCATTTACATTTAAAGTAATTATTGACATATATGTTCCTATTGACATTTTCAAGAAGACATAAGAAAGCCTTCTTCAGCAATCAATGCAAAGAAATAGAGGGAAACAACAGAATGGGAAAGACTAGAGATTTCTTCAAGAAAATTAGAGATACCAAGGGAACATTTCATGCAAAGATGGGCTCGATAAAGGACAGAAATGGTCTGGACCTAACAGAAGCAGAAGATATTAAGAGGAGGTGGCAAGAATACACAGAGGAAACGTACAAAAAAGATCTTCATGACCCAGATAATCATGAAGATGTGATAATTAATCTAGAACCAGACATTTTGGAATGTAAAGTCAAGTGGGGCTTAGAAAGCATCACTACGAACAAAGCTAGTGGAGGTGATGGAATTCCAGTTGAGCTATTTCAAATCCTGAAAGATGATGCTGTCAAAGTGCTGCACTCAATATGCCAGCAAATTTGGAAAACTCAGCAGTGGCCACAGGACTGGAAAAGGTCAGTTTTCATTCCAAACCCAAAGAAAGGCAATACCAAAGAATGCTCAAACTACAAAACAATTGCAATCATCTCACATGCTAGTACAGTAATGCTCAAAATTCTCCAAGCCAGGCTTCAGCAATACATGAACTGTGAACTTCCAGATGTTCAAGCTGTTTTTAGAAAAGGCAGAGGAACCAGAGATCAAATTGCCAGCATCCGCTCGATCTTCGAAAAAGCAAAAGAGTTCTAGAAAAGCATCTATTTCTGCTTTATTGACTATGCCAAAGCCTTTGATTGTGTGGATCACAACAAACTGTGGAAAATTCTGAGAGAGATGGGAATACCATACCACCTAACCTGCCTCTTGAGAAACCTGTATGCAGGTCAGGAAGAAACAGTTAGAACTGGACATGGAACAACAGACTGGTTCCAAATAGGAAAAGGAGTCCATCAAGGCTGCATATTGTCACACTGCTTATTTAACTTATATGCAGGGTACATCATGAGAAATGCTGGACTGGAAGTAACACAAGCTGGAATCAAGATTTCTGGGAGAAATATCAATAATCTCAGATATGCAGATGACACCACCCTTATGGCAGAAAATGAAGAGGAACTAAAAAGCCTCTTGATGAAAGGGAAAGAGGAGAGTGAAAATGTTGGCTTAAAGCTCAACATTCAGAATGTGAAGATCACGGCATCCGGTCCCATCACTTCATGGGAAATAGATGGGGAAACAGTGGAAACAGTCTCAGAATTTATTTTTGGAGGACTCCAAAATCACTGCAGATGGTGGCTGCAGCCATGAAATTAAAAGACACTTACTCCTTGGAAGAAAAGTTATGAGCAACCTAGATAGCATATTCAAAAGCAGAGACATTACTTTGTCAACTAGGGTCACTCTAGTCAAGGCTATGGTTTTTCCAGTGGTCATGTAGGGATGTGAGAGTTGGACCGTGAAGAAGGCTAGGCACTGAAGAATTGATGCTTTTGAGCTGTGGTGTTGGAGAAGACTCTTGAGAGTCCCTTGGACTGCAAGGAGATCCAACCAGTCCATTTTGAAGGAGATCAGCCCTGGGATTTCTTTGGAAGGAATGATGCTGAAGCTGAAGCTCCAGAACTTTGGCCACCTCATGTGAAGAGTTGACTCACTGGAAAAGACTCTGATGCTGGGAGGGGTTGAGGGCAGGAGGAGAAGGGGACAACCGAGGATGAGATGGCTGGATGGCATCATGGACTCGATGGACGTGAGTTTGAGTGAACTCCAGGAGATGGTGATGGACAGGGAGGCCTGGCATGCTGTGATTCATGGGATCACAAAGAGTCGGACACGACTGAGCAACTGAACTGAACTGAACTGAACTTTTGTTGTAAAGCTGGCTTGGTGTTACTTTATTCTCTTAACTTTTGTTTGTCTGAAAAGCTTTTTATTTATCCATCATGTTTTAATGAGATCCTTGCCAAGTACAGTAATCTTGGTTGTAGATTTTTCCCTTTCAGTACTTTAACTATATCCTGCCATTCCCATCTGGCCCTCAGAGTTTTTGCTGAAAGATCAACTGTTAAGTGTATGGGGTTTCCCTTGTATGTTACTTGCTGCTTCTCCCTTGATGTTTTTAATATTCTTTCTTTGTGTTTAGTCTTTGTTAGTTTGATTAATCTGTGTCTTGGTGTGTTTCTCCTTGGGTTAATCCTGTATGGGTCTCTTTGCTCCTCTTGGACTTCAATGACTATTTCCTTTTCCATGTTGGGGAAATTTTCAATTATAATCTCTTCAAAATTTTTCTTGTACCCTTTCTTTTTCCCTTCTTCTGGGACCGCTGTAATTCAAATGTTGGTGTATTTGATATTGTACCAGAGGTCTCTGAGACTATCCTCAGTTCTTTCCATTACTTTTATTTATTTATTTATTTTAATTGGAGGCTAATTAATTTACAATATTGTAGTGATTTTTGCCATACATTGACATGAATCTGCCATGGGTGTACGTGTGTTGCCCATCCTGAACCACGCTCCCACCTCCCTCCCCATCCCATTGCTTTATTCCACTCTTCAGAAGTTATTTCCATCATTTTGTCTTCCAGCTCATGCATTCGTTCTTCTGCTTGAGATATTCTGCTACTGATTTCTTCCAGAGTATTTATAATTTCAGTAATTGTGTAGTCTGCATGTTTCTTCCTTAATTCTTCTAGGTATTTGTTAATTGATTTTTGCATTTTATCTATATTTTTTTCAAGGTTTTTGATCATCTCTTCTATCATTACTCTGAATTCTTTTTCAGGAAGTGTGGCTATTTCCTCTTCATTTATTTGGACTTCTGTGTGTCTAATTTTTCCCTTCATTTGTATAGGAAATTTCTCTGCCTTTTCATTTTTTTTTTAACTTAGTGTATTTGAGGTTTCCTTTTCCCAGGCTTTAAAGGGAAAAGTCTGCCTAGTTAATAATGTGGATTGAATCTGCAGCTTGTACAGCTCATGGGAAAGTTTTGAGTCTTCTTCCTTAGCCACACTGCCCCCGGGTTTCAAGTGTGATTTTATTTCCACCTCTGCATGTGGGTTTTCCATTGGAGTTTCCTCTTAAGGCTGCCCTGGAGGACTTGGGTTTGCCCCTATGAGGGCCAGGTATGGAGGCGGTGCAGCTGCTTGACACAGGGGTTCTGGCAGCACCAGCTGCTCAGAGGGTTTGACAGCTAAGGTAGCAGGAAATATAGTGCTCTACAAGGGTATGGCAACCAGTATTGGCCAATATGCTCCAGCATTCTTGCTAGGAAAACCTGGCTCTTTGACAGAGAAGCCTGGCAGGCCACCGTCTACAGGGCCAGAGTTGGGCACTACCAAAGTGACCTTGTGCACATAGATGCAAGACTTTCTTTTGCCTATGGCAGCTCTGCCCCAGTGAGAGTTGAGCATGAAGGTGGTGCAATTGCTTGGGTTGCAGGGATCCTGGTGGCGCAATGTGCACAGGCACACGTACTGACTCTGCTACAGGAGTTATGGCCCTATCAGAGTCTTTTTTGATCATCTTGTAGCTGGCTATCAGAAGGCCTGTTTGGCCAGTCTTTCTCCATAGCTCCACCCATTCAGGCACTTAGAGGGCTCCCTTGCCTGGGGTCCTTCCCTGCTGTTCAGTACATCAGGCACATAGAGGGGCTCCCTTGGCTGGGCTCCTATTCTGTAGATCAGTGCATCAGTCACTTAAAGGAGGACCCTGGATGGGGTTCTGTTCTAAAGTTCAGTGCATTAGGCATTTGATGGGCCAGTGTCTCTTGTTCAGCTGCTGATGCTGGTGTGTACATGGAGAGAGGCTACGGTGATATCTCCACCCTCTACGCATGACTCAGCAGTATTGCCTTGTTTCCGTGGCTGCCTGGCTTTCCTCTACCAGCATTTCCCACCATGATCTCCTCCCTCACACCTCCTCAATCTGTCTCTCTGCAGTCAACAGAAGTCCTTGCCCTGGGATTGCTCCACAATCCCTAAACTCCAGCTGCTGTGCCTTCCAGGGGACCAGTGTTCCTGTCCAGGGTATGTATAGTTGTGGCAAGGACGGACTGATTCTCATTCCATTTCAGTTCAATTCAGTTGCTCAGCCATGTCCAACTCTTTGCGACCCAATGAACCACAGCACGCCAGGCGTCCCTGTCCATAACTAACTCCTGGAGTCCACCCAAACCCATGTCCATTGAGTTGGTGATGCCATCCAACCATCTCATCTTCTATCATCCCCTTCTCCTCCTGCCCTCAATCTTTCCCAACATTAGAGTCTTTTCAAATGAGTCAGCTCTTCACATCAGGTGGCCAAAGTATTGGAGTGTCAGCTTCAACATCAGTCCTTCCAATGAATACCCAGGACTGATCTCCTTTAGAATGGACTGGTTGGATCTCCTTGCAGTCCAAGGGACTCTCAAGAGTCTTGGCCACAGTTCAAAAGCATCAGTTCTTCAGCACTCAGCTTTCTTTATAGTCCAACTCTCACATCCACACATGACCACTGGAAAAACCATAGCCTTGACTAGATGGACCTTTGTTGGCAAAGTAATGTTTCTGCTCTTTAATATGCTGGCTAGGTTGGTCATAACTTTCCTTCTTAGGAGCAAGCATCTTTTAATTTCATAACTGCAGTCACCATCTGCAGTGACTTTGGAGCCAAAAAATAAATAAATAAATAAAGTCAGCCACTGTTTCCACTGTTTCTCCATCTATTTGCCATGAAGTGATGGGACTGGATGTCATGATCTTTGTTTTCTGAATGTTGAGCTCTAAGCCAATTTTTTCACTCTCCTCTTTCATTTTCATCAAGAGGCTTTTTAGTTCTTCTTCACATTCTTCCATAAAGGTGGTGTCATCTGCGTATCTGAGGTGATTGATATTTCTCCCAGCAATCTTGATTCTAGCTTGTGCTTCCTCCAGCCCAGCATTTCTCATGATGTACTCTGCACAGAAGTTAAACTGGAACCAGTCTGTTGTTCCACATCCAGTTCTAACTGTTGCTTCCTGATTTGCATATAGGTTTCTCAAGAGGCAGGTCAGGTGGTCTGGTATTCCCATCTCTCTCAGAATTTTCCACTGTTTATTGTGATCCACACAGTCAAAGGCTTTGGCATAGTCAATAAAGCAGAAATAGTTTTTTTTTCCGGAACTCTCTTGCTTTTTTGATGATCCAGTGGATGTTGGCAATTTGATCTCTGGTTTCTCTGCCTTTTCTAAAACCCGTTTGAACATCTGGAAGTTCACGGTTCACGTATTGCTGAAGCCTGGCTTGGAGAATTTTGAGCATTATTTTACTAACATGAGATGAGTGCAATTGTTTTGTAGTTTGAGCATTCTTTGGCATTGCCTTTCTTTGGGTTTGGAATGAAAACTGACCTTTTCCAGTCCTGTGGCCACTGCTGAGTTTTCCAAATCTGCTGCCACAGATGAGCTCTTTCAGCCTTGAATGTTTCTCCTGTGACTCAGACAATTGCCCCAATACAGACCTCAGAACCCTGCTTCAGTTCCCCCACCCACCAAGAGCAAGTCCAGTCCTACTAATACTCCTATTTTTTTCCCCTATTTCCTTTGTCCTGCCAAGTTTTGCGTGATTCTATATTTTTTTTTCC
>SJYA01003204.1:80379-118641 GCA_006410615.1 Neotragus moschatus
ACAGGAAGTGAAAGTGTTAGTCACTCAGTTGTGCCCAACTCTTTGTGACCCCATGGACTGTAGCTCGCCAACTCCGGAGTTTACTCAAACTCATGTCTATCGAGTCAGTGATGCCATCCAGCCATCTCATCTTCTGTCGTCCCCTTCTCCTCCTGCCCTCAATCTTTCCCAACATTAGAGTCTTTTCAAATGAGTCAGCTCTTCACATCAGGTGGCCAAAGTATTGGAGTGTCAGCTTCAACATCAGTCCTTCCAATGAATACCCAGGACTGATCTCCTTTAGAATGGACTGGTTGGATCTCCTTGCAGTCCAAGGGACTCTCAAGAGTCTTGGCCACAGTTCAAAAGCATCAGTTCTTCAGCACTCAGCTTTCTTTATAGTCCAACTCTCACATCCATACATGACCACAGGAAAAACCATAGCCTTGACTAGATGGACCTTTGTTGGCAAAGTAATGTTTCTGCTCTTTAATATGCTGGCTAGGTTGGTCATAACTTTCCTTCTTAGGAGCAAGCATCTTTTAATTTCATAACTGCAGTCACCATCTGCAGTGACTTTGGAGCCAAAAAATAAATAAATAAATAAAGTCAGCCACTGTTTCCACTGTTTCTCCATCTATTTGCCATGAAGTGATGGGACTGGATGTCATGATCTTTGTTTTCTGAATGTTGAGCTCTAAGCCAATTTTTTCACTCTCCTCTTTCATTTTCATCAAGAGGCTTTTTAGTTCTTCTTCACATTCTTCCATAAAGGTGGTGTCATCTGCGTATCTGAGGTGATTGATATTTCTCCCAGAAATCTTGATTCTAGCTTGTGCTTCCTCCAGCCCAGCATTTCTCATGATGTACTCTGCACAGAAGTTAAACTGGAACCAGTCTGTTGTTCCACATCCAGTTCTAACTGTTGCTTCCTGATTTGCATATAGGTTTCTCAAGAGGCAGGTCAGGTGGTCTGGTATTCCCATCTCTCTCAGAATTTTCCACTGTTTATTGTGATCCACACAGTCAAAGGCTTTGGCATAGTCAATAAAGCAGAAATAGTTTTTTTTTCCGGAACTCTCTTGCTTTTTTGATGATCCAGTGGATGTTGGCAATTTGATCTCTGGTTTCTCTGCCTTTTCTAAAACCCGTTTGAACATCTGGAAGTTCACGGTTCACGTATTGCTGAAGCCTGGCTTGGAGAATTTTGAGCATTATTTTACTAACATGAGATGAGTGCAATTGTTTTGTAGTTTGAGCATTCTTTGGCATTGCCTTTCTTTGGGTTTGGAATGAAAACTGACCTTTTCCAGTCCTGTGGCCACTGCTGAGTTTTCCAAATCTGCTGCCACAGATGAGCTCTTTCAGCCTTGAATGTTTCTCCTGTGACTCAGACAATTGCCCCAATACAGACCTCAGAACCCTGCTTCAGTTCCCCCACCCACCAAGAGCAAGTCCAGTCCTACTAATACTCCTATTTTTTTCCCCTATTTCCTTTGTCCTGCCAAGTTTTGCGTGATTCTATATTTTTTTTTCCAGTGATCAGGTACTCCTGTCCACTCTCCACTGCTGTTCTGCATGCTCTTCTGTGTCTGAAGGTGTATTCCTGATGTATCCGTGGAGAGAGATGTATTCCACATCTTCCTACTCCTCTGCCATTTTGTTCTCACCAAGAAGTCTGTACTTTAATATGTTTCTTCCCGCCTTGTTTCAGGTGATCCTTGTGTCAACTGAAAAAAAGAAAATGCACAGCCTAGACGTTGAGAGTTTTGTTTTATTCACCAGGCAACACTGAGGACTTAAGCCTAGAACACAGCATCTCAGATAACTCTCAGAGCCTGCTTCGAAGAGGTAAGGAAGGAGCCTCTATATGTAGGAGTTTTTGCAACAAAGACCAGGCAGGGAGTCAGAACATCAAAGATGTTTAAAGAAAACAGACATCTCAAATTAGTGAATTTAGCACTTGTCTATGTGGGGGAAGATACAAGAGTCTGGACTTACTGAGACCATTCCTTTGTGTGCCCCTTAGCTATCTGGGGCTAATATCCTATGCATTCTCATCCTGAGTTTCCTCAGGGCTCACCTTCAGGGTGGCTGTAATGTGATGGCTTGCTGACTGCAACATCCTTTGTTTACTGATATGGCAAGGAATGGTTTTCATTCATACTGGGGAAACCTAGGGTAGAGAGAGCAGCAAATCTTCACAGACACGTAGAAAATTTGCGCTTGGGGAATTTCATGGAAGTGAGATCATGCAAGGTATTCAGAAAAAGTACATAGATTAATTTATTTGGAGTTCAATTCAAAGGCTATATGGTGAAGTAGCCATGAAAAAGTAAATTGCAGACACAGGACAGATGATCTTGGGCACAAACCTACATCTTGGTCCATGAGGAAACTGGAATTTTGAGCAGGTGAATGGCATGATCAGCAGTATGCATTAGAAACTGCAGGTGGCTGGACTTGAATGGTAAGAAAACAGAAGGAAACACTGGTTTCAGTGTCCATTGCCACTCCTACTTGTGAGAGAGCAACAGCAAAGAGTCAAGGAGAAAGGAAAGTGGCAGGTGGTTATGAGACAAAGGTCCAGGTGAATCTGATCCCCATTATCCAGAAGAGACCTCACAGCTAGGCAGACCTTGGCTTCCCCAAATAGGAACCACTTAAAAAAATACATCGTCTAATCTATTGGTGCTTAACTGCTTTTCTCTTTGAGAAAACTGGTTTCTCTCTTTGCCTTAAGGTGGGCTCTTTGATCAGTGTGTCAAGGTCTCCATTACTGAACTCTTAATCAGAGAAACAGCAAGTATTTTCATTCCAGGGCACAAATATTTCAAAAAGAACACTATTTATTTTTTGTGCTTTTTTTGCCAGTTTATTTTTTTTAATTGAAGGATAATTACTTTACAGAATTTTGTGTTTTCTGTCAAACATCAACAAACATCAGTCGTAGGTACACCCATTTTTATGGTCAGGCAAAGAGCAATTTTTGCCTCCCAACTGTGGTTTGTGGACTGCTCAAGTAATACTTAACCTCAGAATAGAGACATTTTCTGAAATGTCACGAAGAAAAATTGAAAATGCCTTAATCGCCTTTGGTTCCACTCCACCACTTAAATTTCTTTTCCAGCATTCATTTTTAATGTCACATTTTCATAAGACTTAGAGTATTGAGGGAAAAACTCTGAAACAGACGTCAGAAAATGAAAATGCTGATTTTCATCCTTCACTCTTATTCAGTGCAGTGTCTTAAACATGTGCCAGGAACTGAGTGAGGGTCTGGGGAAGAGTACAACAAAGACAGTCTATGCCTTTGGGAAGCTCACTATTTGAGCTTCCCAAACATAAAGATAGAATTGCATTATGACATGGTGGTAAGTGCTAGGAAGAAGGTAAAGGCAACCTACTTTAGTATTCTTGCCTGGGAAATCCCATGGACAGAGGGACTTGGCAGGCTCCAGTCCATGGAGTCGCAGAGGAGTGGGACACAACCTTGCGACTGAACAACAACATGGGTAAGTTCTGGGCAGAAGTTTGCACATGGTGTTCTAAGATCACAGAGATTATCTATTAACTTTTTAACTTCTTAAAATTGTTAATAGTTTTTTTTTTAAACTTTCTAAAAAGTTAATAGATTATTAACTATTAATAGATTAAGTGCAGTTGATTAACAATGCTGTTAGGTTCAGATGTACAGTAAAGTAATTCAGTTATACATATATCCATTCATTTTCAGATTCTCTTTTATAGGTTGTTATAAAATACTGAATATAGTTCCCTGTGCATTACAGCAGAATCTTGTTGTTTATCTATTTATATAGTTGTATGTATATGTTAATCCCAAACTCTTGATGTATCCTTCCTCCCACTTTCCCCACTTTGGCAACCATAGATTTCCCACCCCTCCCCCCCCCATGGCTGTGAATCTACTTCTGTTTTGCAAATAAGTTCATTTGTGTCAATTTTTTAGATTCCACATATAAATCATAACATGATATTTGTCTTTGTCTGACTTTCTTCACTTAATATGACAATCTGTAGGTCCATCCATGTTGCTGCAAATGGCATTATTTCATCCTTTTTTATGGCCCAGTTATAGTCCATTGTGTGTATATGTACATGTCACAGCTGCTTTATCCATTCTTCTGTTGACAGACATTTAGGTTCCTTCTACTTACAGCACTTCCATTTAGTGCTATAAATATCAGGGTGCATGAATCTTTTAAAATTAGAGTTTTCTCCAGATATATATCCAGGAGTGGATCTGTGGATCATAAGGTAGTTCAGGAGCCTGTTGACTTTAGGTGAAGGCTTTAGGAGGCGACTGCTGAGCTGAGGCTGAAAGAAGGGACAGGAAGAGAGTTGTGAGATGGAGGGTGTCCTTGTAGAGACAACAATGAGTAGAGCTAACAAACAGCATGTTATAAACAGAGGAAATGCAAATGCTTTTGTCTGGATAAAGCTTGATTTCCTTGCAAAGTGGTATTAGATGAAACAAAATATAAGAAAGAGCAAGACCTTGAGGGATCTAGAGTGCCCTGCTCAAGGCCTTTGAATCTATCCTAGAAATATGGGGAGCCATGATTTTAAACAGAGAAGTCACTCTCTATGATCTGTGTCTTGAATGTATCACTATGAGAGAAAAGTGAGACTAAGTATATAAAAGGACAATGGACAAACCAAATGCAAAAACTGAACTCTGACCCATAACTTGAAGTATCCTGCCAAGAAAACCAATCCCTTGTGTACAATAAACAGGCAAAGAAGACAAGCTGCTAAGGTCAGACTCAAAAGAAAGTCAGATTGCTATCTCTAGTAATAATCCAAGAAGCAACATTGTAACTGTTGCAAAATTGGCCCAAAGTAGTCAGAACTAGATTAATAACTGCTGCTGCTGCTGCTAAGTCACTTCAGTCATGTCTGACTCTGTGTGACCCGGTAGACGACAGCCAACCAGGCTCCTCTGTCCGTGGGATTCTCCAGGCAAGAATACTGGTGTGAGTTGCCATTTCCTTCTCCCATGCATGAAAGCGAAAAATGAAAGTGAAGTTGCTCAGTTGTGTCCAACATTTCGCGATCCCATGGACTGTGTAGCCTAGCAGGCTCCTCCATCCATGGATTTTCCAGGCAAGAGTACTGGAATAGGTTGCCATTGCCTTCTCCAATTAATAACTGACATCTTTCCTAATCTGAGTCCCCATTTCTAATTTAGGACAAGCCAGAAAAAGCCAAACATGCTCTCCTAACCACAGGAACCCCACCTTCTAATCAGCCTGTCTACAGCTTTTGGGGGCCAAGAGCTTACAATCACGACATATCTGAAAGGCATAACCCTTTCATCTACTGTAAAGATTTTCCAGTCTGCTACCTGCCTCTCTGTTTACCAAGATACATGTGATGGTGACTGACTTCCCTGCTATAGCAAGCACTGAATATACAGCCTTTGCTTTTTTCATTTGGTTGGTCTGCATATATTTCCTCAAAAGTCAAGAATAGATGATAAGTACTAAGGAGCAAACATAGAAGCAAGAGGGGATCAGATAACAAGTAATCATAATCAATAATAAAATAATAAAAATAACTAGTATGTGCTATGCATTTATTCTGTATCTGCATCATACAAATCTCTTTACCTCTTAAAATCTCATTTAATTCTTTTTTTGTTTTTAATTTTTAAAAATTTTTTTGAAACCTGAAAATTTTAATGAGATCAACACCAGTCTCGAAATCTCGTAGTATCCAGAAACATGTAGAATGGATTTAAAAATATACAGTGGAACGCTGAAAGTGACAAGTTAAAAACTAAAGTACATATGAAGAAGATATTATTTTGTAGATTAAAATATTAACAGCAAAGCAAGAATCTGGTAGGATCACATAAGGACGTCCTGACTCTTAAGAAATAATTTCCCATGATTCTTTAAGTGTGTTGTATGTAAGTAACACACAAACATCAGTAAGCAGTTGCCTCACCTCCAGACCTAAATTAACTTTTAAAAAAATTTTTGTATTAGAGTGCAATTGATTTAGAATGTTGTGTTAATTTCAGGTGTACAGCAAAGTTACTCAGTTATACGTATACATGAGTGTGTGTGTGTGTGTGTGTGTGTGTGTGTGTGTGTGTGTTCAGTCGTGCTGACTCTCAGCAACCCCATGGACTGTAACCCATCAGGCTCCTCTGTCCATGGAACTGGAGTGGTTTGCCATTTCCTTCTCCAAGGTATCTTCCAGACTCATATATCAAACCCGCATTTCTTGAGTCTCTTGCATTGGCAGGTGGATTCTTTACCACTGTGTCACCTGGGAACATACACACATATCCACTCTTTTAAAGATTCCTTTCCCTTACAGGCCACCACAGAGTATGAACTAGAGTTCCTTGTGTCATTCTGCAGGTTCTTATTAGTTATCTATTTTATAGAATCTCACTTAATTCTTAAAACAACCTATTAAATGTACTGTGTTGCCCATATTTTAAAATAGAAGAAAATAAGATAAGTAACTAGTTCATCTCAATTTTTGCATCTAGTAGGTAGCCACAGCCAAGTCTTTCTGACAACAAAGCATACAGACTAAACATTCTGGACCTTGCCTCAAAATCAAAGTCAACTTAGAGTGTAAACTTGAGTTAGTACTTGACTAACTCTCTATATAGCAGAAATTCAGATCTGAGATAAAAATGATAGTGGTAATATATTTGGGGCATAAAACATCAGAATTTAAAAGCTGACAAGATATGGTTGGTGATAGAGGGCTAGATAAGAGATCCAAGGTAATTCCATGACCTCAGTGGCTGGTTGGTCTCCATTTACCATCCCCCACAGATCTCCCCCACCTTACCCACAAGTTCAAAGAGGGAACAGGGCTTAAGGTGTATCTTTCACTGGGCCTTGGCTAAGTCACTTAGTTTCTCTAAATATCAATTTCATCTACAAAAGGGGAGAAATGACTGCCTTGCCTATCTCTCCTAGTTGTTTTCCATATAAAACAAAGCAATGCCTATGAAAAGCTGTATGCATATACATGTTTCAGATAGTTTATGATAATTTCCTGAAAAAAGTGTTTTTTAACATATCTGATGATATATTCTTGAGAGTCCCTTGGACTGCAAGGAGATCCAACCAGTCCATTCTAAAGGAGATCAGTCCTGAGTGTTCATTGGAAAGACTGATGTTGAAGCTGAAACTCCAATACTTTGGCCACCTGATGTGAAGAGATGACTCATTTGAAAAGACACTGATACTGGGAAAGATTGAAGGTGGGAGGAGAAGGGGACAACAGAGGATGAGATGGTTGGATGGCATCACCAACTCAATGGACGTGGGTTTGGGTAGACTCCAGTAGTTGGTGATGGACAAGGAGGCTTGGCGTGCTGCAGTTCATGGTGTCACAAAGAGTCAGACACGACTGAGCAACTGAATTGAACTGAACTGATGATCTGTAATAAATGTTATATTGTTTTTCAAAATTAAGATGGATTTTTTTAATTAATATGTCTATTTCTCACAAAATTATGTGATTTAATGAGTACTTTTATTTTGCATGGTCATTTTTGTCTTTTGTTTACTTACTAAGGATCTAAGAAATTGCCTGAAAATATTTTTGCTTTCCTAGCAAGTAAATCCAGTTTTGAATTCTGATACAAGATTATATAAAATGACAAATCTTACTTACCCAATGATAGGAAAATAGAACAATCTAAAGATATAAGCATGCAGAATCACTAAGCATGTAAGGCTTTCTTCAGTATTTGACCTTTCTCCTGCTTGACTATTTACCTTGCCTTCCTTGTCACAATACAGTCTCTATTTTCCACAAGAGTAAATAGATAGAGATATGGATTTGTGTGTGTGTGTGTGTATATATGGGTATGTAGATACAGACATATATATTATTTTCCAAACTAAGTGGAAAATATAAAAATATACAATACACATGTGAACACACATACACATACATTCCTTTTTTCTAACTCAACATTCAGTTCAAGACTGCTTATAAAATCTAGTCAAAAGTGGGCACCCAGAATACAAATGGACAATATGATAAAATTGTTTTTAGGAACTACTCTTTAGGTAACCTCAGACCTATTGGTCTGAATCATGTGTTCTGTGAATTCTTTCTCTGGTTTAGGCCAGATACCAGATGTCAGAAGCAAGGCTAAGTCACACAATAATTGGGTATCAAAGGATTATAATGCTAACAACAGCAACAACAAACACATTGTACAACAACTGCACCATTCCATATGATTTTTTTCTTATCTCATTAGGTCTTTATAACCCTAAGAACTAGATGCTATATTTCCCACTGTTGTGTCGTTAAGGAAAAAGAATAAGAGAAGCTGGGAGATCAGCTAAAGTTCACGGAGCTAGTAAATTGTGAAGCAGGTGTGTGAACCATTCATAAGTCAGAAAGGGAAGTTTATTTTGCTTCACAACATAAAACCCAAAATTTCAGCGACTTAGAACAACAGAAGTTTGTTTCTCTTCCATGCTATATGACCATTATGGGCTGATAGTAGTGTTTTTCTCATCACATTTTTTTCAAGGATCTAGGCTAGTAGAGCAACTACCATCTCCAAGTTTACAATATTTTATAATACAGGGACAGGAAATCTTGAAAGAACAATTAAATGCTCCAGCACAGAATAAACTAAGTTAACTCACTGCCTAGAACTTATCACATGATTCAATATTTGACTCACAGAAGGTCAGAAAGTACAATCCAGAAAGCTGGAAAAATTTGGGGAAAAACACTAACAGTTATCATAACTCATATCTATCTAGAAACCATAGCAGTGCTCTTTCCATTATACGGTATCAAACAGAATAATCATTCCATAAAGCATCTGGGTCTTCTACAGCATGAAAAACATTCCCATTTGGAGTCTGACCTGAAATACATAGACTGCCAGATGGTTTACTTGGGGTCAGCAGAAAATTGGGCTTCCCTGGTGGCTCAGATAGTAAAGAATCCGTCTGCAGTGTGGAAGATCTGGATTTAATCCCTGGATTAGAAAGATGCCCTGGAGGAGGAAACTACAACCCCCTTCAGCATTCTTGCCTGGAGAATCCCCATGGACAGAGAAGCCTGGTAGGCTACAGTCAATGGGGTTGCAAGAGTCAGACGTGACTGAGTGACTAAGCATAGTACAGCGCAGCACAGAAAATTGCAGTTCAAGGTCTGAAACCATGGTGAACTATGAGCCAGTTTATACACAGCAAGGAGAGGAGAAAGGCTAT
The DNA here is from genome assembly GCA_006410615.1 of Neotragus moschatus. Taxonomy (NCBI): domain Eukaryota; kingdom Metazoa; phylum Chordata; class Mammalia; order Artiodactyla; family Bovidae; genus Neotragus; species Neotragus moschatus. The sequence goes on from SJYA01003204.1 coordinate 89,604, forward strand.
CGTAAACAAAGTCCGTGATTTTCATTGACTGATTCTTTGCCAGGAAAGGAGTCTCTTCTTCCTTTGGGGCTCTGCTAGCTTTACAGGCTTGAGAGCTTCCCATTCTGGTCTTCTGATTCTATTCAATTGAAAGTGAAAAGTGAAAGTGTTAGTTGCTCAGTCCTGTCTGATTCTTTGGAACCCCATGGACTGTAGCCTGCCAGTCTCTTCTGTCCATGGAGTTCTACAGGCAAGAACACTGGAGTAGGTAGATGTTCCTTTCTCCAGAGGATCTTCCTGACCCAGGCACTGAACTCAGGTCTCTGGCATTGGAGGCAGATTCTTTATCATCTGAGCCACCAGAGAAACCTCTACTTAACTGAGGTTTCTGTTATTAGTTTTTATAGCTTTAATACATATTATAATAATTTTCTGACCTTAATTGCATTTAAGCAATAATTGCTCAACATAAAGATCTAATTGGATCAATTATTTTCTTTGTATTCCCCTTAAACTTAACTTTTTTTGTTTTTTCGGATAGACCATTCAAAAAAATATTGTTATCAACTGTATTGGATTTTTATTGCCATGTAACAGATGATCACAAACCTAGTTTAAAGATGCACATTATCTCACAGATTCCACAGGCCAGGAACCTGGGTTTGGCTTAGCTGGGCCTTCTTCATAGGGTCTCACAAGATTGCAGTCAAGATGGTATTCTCATCTGGAGGCTTAAATGGGGAAGAATCCTCTTCCAAGCTCAATAAGATTACTGGCAGAATTCACTGCATTGGCAGCTGTATGATGGAAGACCCTGGCATTTTGCAGACTGCTGCCTTAGGGGTGCCCTTAAGTTCTTCTGCCACGTGTCCTTCTATATATGTAGTTCAGAGCGTGACTCCTTGCTTCTTCAATTTTCAGCAAGAAAGTCTCTCAACTGTCTGCTCAGACAGATTTTCATAATGAAATGAAATCATGGAAGTGATATTCCATCACCTGTGTCATATAATAGGTTATAATCAAGTCACAGATTTCACTGTTTGGAGTACACTAAATTGGAAGAGGGGCATCAGAAGGCAGGGATTACTGGGAATTATCTTATTTTCAAAAATTGTAATATAGATGTGATTATAATAACAGAGGAGAGGAAATCTTAAAAGAAGTCTGGGGAGAAGAAAGCTTAACTATCGATGGAAAAAAAGAACAATATATTAAGTGGATATCTTGTCAGCAATGATGCAAACAAAAGGAGAATAAATGAAATACAAAGGTTACAAGAAAAAAAAATCAGGGAAATTGTTCTTAAGAGTAGAAAGCAAAATAAAGACTTTCTCAGACAAATAAAAACTGATGGAATTCATCATCATCAGACTTTCTTTCCATAAATGTTAAAAGGTTTTCCAGTGAAATGGAAATGATATAAATAAGAGACTTGGTTTTACACAAAGAAAAGAAGTACAACCAAAAGGAATAAGTGAAGGTAAAATACAATATACTTTTCCCTAATTTATCTAAAATATAAATTTTTAAAGCAATGTAAATATCATGTGAATATAGCATATGGATAAGTGAAAGAAGCTTATTACAATCACACTCCTCGTTCTGGAGGCAGCTTTAGCCCTCCTATAAAAAGTGTTCACAGAAGACACCCTCTTAAAATGCCTTTGTGAGTTACAGTGTTTGAAAGAGCTGACTTAATGTAGCATCAGCATATCATAGACACTGCTTGTACTGGATTGGGTGATACAGATTAATAAAAATACCAAAGATTCCTAATGGCAGTTTATGCAGACCTTTTATAAGAACAGTGTTTGATATCAAATACTATTATTATTTGGATTGGATGGGCTTTAAGGAGATAGATGACAGCATACAAATAAAGGCAGAGAATTGTGTACTCATTAACATAATCCATTTTAGAACATTTCACAAACCCCAAAAGAAATCCTATACAGCTGGACTATCACCCTTACTATTATCAATTTTATTGAAGTTTTCAAAGAACATGACTTTGTTTTTCTTGAATTTCTTTATTGTTTTCCTGTTTTTCAATTCATTAATATCGTTCTAACATTAAAAAAATATCTTTCGAACCCTCTACATCTATACTAATTTTCTGTCTGTTTGGTTTATTATTACTGATGGAGAGTATTGAAGTCTCAAATTATAGTAATAAAATTAGTTACAGTATGGTATACCCTTACTTTTAAACTTCATATTTAAAGGGGCTTTTTTTGTAGACAACATATAATTGGGCCTTATTCTCTATCCACTCTGATAATCCCTTTTAATTGCCATATGTTCATCTATAATATTTAAAAATATCTTTGATGTTGTTCAGTTGGTATCTATATTTTAACCATTTCTTATCAATTAAATTTTTTGTTTAACTTTTTTCCCAATTTTCCTCCCTCTTCAAGGCTTAATTGAATATTGTATGCTTCAATTTTACCTATTTGCTTAATGTATCAATTATTCTTTAAAATAATCTGCTCTTCAGAATGATTGATCATAGCTGGATAACCTAAGCCCTCCTTCAAATAACACATACTGATTTCTGTGCAGTGCTAGGCTGAGGTCAAAGGGGTCGCACAGAGTCGGACACGACTGAAGTGACTTAGCTGCAGCAGTGTATTGTAACAGAATTTTTCCAATTCTTCCATCAAATTTATCAGAATATGGTTATAAATCATTTTCTTATCCATCAACAGATGAATGGATAAAGAGGATGCATCAGAGAATATACAGAAAATAGAATATTGTTGCTGTTCTTTCAGTCAGTCATGTCTGATTCTTTGCAACCCCATGGACTGCAGCACTCCAGGCTTACTTGTCCTTAAAATCTCCCGGAGATTGTTCAAACTCAAATCCATCAAGTCAGTGATGTCATCAAACCATTTCATCCTCTGTTGTCCCCTTCTCCTCCTGCCTTTAATCTTTGCCAGCATCAGGGTCTTCTCCAATCAGTCAGTTATTCCCATCAGGTGGTCAAAATGTTGGAATTTCAATTTCAGCATCAGTCCTTCCAATGACTACTCTGGGTTGATTTCTTTTAGGATTGACTGATTTCATCTCCTTGCAGTCCAAGGAACTCTCAAGAGGTTTCTCCAACATCTCAGCTCAAAATCATCAATTCTTCAATGCTCAGCCTTCTTTATGGTTCAACTCTCACATCAATACAAGACTACTGGAAAAACCATAGCTTTGACTAGATGGACCTTTGTCCTTAAAGTAATATCTCTGCTTTTTTATATGCTATCTAAGTTCCTCATAGCTTTTCTTCCAAGCAGCAAGTGTATGTAATTTCAAGCCTGCAGTTACCATCTGCAGTGATTTTGGAGACCCCCAAAATAAAGTCTGTCACTGTTTCTATTGATTCCTCATCTATTTGCCATGAAGTGATGGGACCAGATGCCATGATCTTAGTTTTCTGAATGTTGAATTTTAAGCCAACATTTTCCGCTCTCCTCTTTCACTTTTATCAAGAGGCTCTTCAGTTCATATTTGCTTTCTGCCATAAGGGTGGTGTCACCTTAATATATGAGGTTATTGATATTTCTTACAGGAATCTTGACTTCAGTTTGTGCTTCATCCAGCTCAGCATCTCACATGATGTACTCTGCATATAAGTTAAATAAGCAGGGTGACAATATACAGCCTTGATGTACTCCTTTCCCAATTTGGAACCAGTCTGTTGTCTATATTTGGTTTTAACTGTTGCTTCTTGACTGCAAACAAGTTTCTCAGGAGACAGGTCAGGTGGTCTGGTATTCCCATCTCTTGAAGAAATTTCCACAGTTTGTAGTGATCCACACAGTCAAAGGCTTCAACGTAGTCAATGAAGCAGAAGTAGATATTTTCCTGGAATTCCTGCTTTTTCCAAGATACAACGGATGTTGGCAATTTGACCTCTGGTTCCTCTGCCTTTTCTAAGTCCAGCTTGAACATCTGGAAGTTCTTGCTTCACATACTATTGAAGCCCTGTCTCTTATACACATCTGGCCTGTGGAATCTGTGAGATAATGTGCATCTTTAAACTAGGTTTGTGATCATCTGTTACATGGCAATAAAAATCCAATACAGTTGATAACAATATTTTTTTGAATGGTCTATCCGAAAAAACAANTTGCTTCACATACTATTGAAGCCTCACCTGGAGAATTTTGAGCATTGCATTGCTAGCATGTGGCATGATGCAACTGTGTGGTAGTTTGAACATTCTTTGGCATTGCCTTTGTTTGGGATTGGAATGAAAACTAATCTTTTCCAGTCCTGTGGCCACTGCTGAGTTTTTCAAATTTGCTGGCATTTTGAGTGAAGCACTTTCAGAGCATCATCTTTTAGGATTTGAAAGAGCTAAGCTGGAATCCCATCACTTCCACGAGCTTTGTTCTTAGCAATGCTTCCTAAGGCCCACTTGACTTCACACTCCAGGATGTCTGTCTCTAGGTGAGTGATCACACGATCATGGTTATCTGGGTCATGAAGATTGTTTTTGTATAGTTCTTCTGTGTATTGTTGCCACCTCTTCTTATTATCTTCTGCTTCTGTTAGGTCCATATCATTTCTGTGTTTTATTATGCCCATCTTTGCATAAAATGTTCCTTTGGTATCTCTAATTTTTTTTGAAGAGATCTCTAGTCTTTCCCATTCTATTATTTTCCTCTATTGCTTTGCACTGATCACTGAGGAAGCCTTTCTCATCTCTCCTTGCTATTCTTTGGAACTCTGCATTCAGTGGGTATATCTTTCTTTTTCTCCTTGCCTTTAGTCTCTCTTCTTTTCTCAGCTATTTGTAAGGCTTCGTCAGACAACCATTTTGCCTTTTTGTATTTCATTTTCTTAGGGATGGTTTTGATCACAGTCTCCTATACAGTGTTACAAAACTCTGTCCATAGTTCTTCAGGCACTCTGTCTATCAGATCTAATCCCTTGAATATGTCACTTCCACTGTATAATTGTAAAGGATTTGATTTAGGTCATATCTGAATGGTCTAGTGGTTTTCCTTACTTTCATCAGTTTCAGTCTGAATTTGGCAATAAGGAGTTTGTGATCTCAGCCACTGTCAGCTCCTGGTCTTGTTTTTGCTGACTGTATAGACCTTCTCCACCTTCAGCTGCAAAAAATGTAATCAATCTTATTTTGGTATTGATCATCAGGTGATGTCCATGGGTAGAGTCATAATTGAGTTATTGGAAGAGGGTGTTTGCTATGACCAGTGCATTCTCTTGGCAAAACTATTAGCCTTTGCTTCATTTTGTACACTAAGGCCAAATTACCTGTTTTTCCAGGTATCTCTTGACTTCCTACCTTTGCGTTCCAGTCCCCTATGAAGAAAAGGACTTTTTTGGTGTTAGTTCTAGGATTTCTTGTAGTCTTTTGAAAGTGAAAGTGAAAGTTGCTAAGCGATGTCTAACTCTTTGCAACCCCATGGACTATAGTCCATGGAATTCTCCAGGCCAGAATACTGAAGTGGGTAGCCTTTTCCTTCTCCAGGGGATCTTCCCAACCCAGGGATCGAACCCAGGTCTCTCGCATGGTAGGCAGATTCTTTACCAACTGAGCTATCAGGGAGTCTTTTAGAGCTGTGCAAATTATGAAACATTTGCTAAATTGATTTTTTTTTTTTACTAGAGTCCTTTTAAGTATTCAATGATTTATGCTGGATAGCACTGAAATGATATTATATAACTGTAATTTTATGGATTTAAATGGTTTCATTTTAATGTGTGGATAAGCAGCAATTTAAATCTGAATTTCAAGTAACTACCTATCAAAAAAACTATTGAGACTGCGCTTTCAAATTGCAACATATGTCTAAAATGACATTCAATAATTTCATTCCTACTATGATGATACTGTGGATTCTGGAGTTTGAAGTCATAATGCATAATGATAGAAACCTTAGAAGACAGAAGGGGAAAAAATGTGAAACCTCATGTTTTTTTATGTGGTCTTTATCAAGCAAAAGAAACTGTTTTGGTGAAAAGAACTGAAATTGCTTCTGCTTTGAGGTGTCAAACTGAGGAAAGTTTTCTTATCTCTCTGTTTTTTCTAAAAGTGTGAATTTATATTAATTACTTCATGGATTTCCTTAATTACATCTCCAATGAGACATTCTGGTGTGTTTTTACAAATCCTGCTATTAACAGTCTTTATGTGGTCTACTGTGATCTTACTGATTACTGGAAATCATAAAGTTATAATAAACATTATTGCTTTCTTTATTATTTCTTTCATTATTGCTTTAAAGCTGAAATCTAAGCACAGTAATAATTATGAAGTAAAGTTTAAGTTTGATCAATGAATACTAAATGTCCCAGTGAAACAATAATATTGATCATAAGTAGAGCTGCCAATTATGGAAGTTATCTATTTACTTTTTTCACAAATAAGAATATGTCAAATCATGCTAGAAAGCAAGGACTTAAGCCTATATTCTGATTTCTAAGTTTTTTATGCATGTTTCCTTGAAGACAAAATCCATGTTTTGCAGCCACAAAACCCCTTCATCTATCAAATATTTTTCTGCCCTGTATCTTTAAATTTTGTAATGTTTTGTATAATTTTCTATGATAAATCATTGGGGAAAATGCCACTTAGCCTAATATCTTTTTTTAACTTTAGACTCACACAGGTTCATCAATAATAAGCAATATATTTGAACTGCAGTACTCCATAGCTAATATAACCCTTTATAAATACATAATATTTCTTTGTATAAAGTGTGAAACTGTGTATTCTCTTCTGAAGTGTGCCATTAGTTAAAAAAAAAAAAAAAAAAGCTTATGTGTTAACTTAGCCACTAACTAGCTACATGATCTTCAGGAAATCTCTTGATAACATTATCCCCAAGTGATAAACATTATCACTCATTGCTAGATAAAAACAAATGCCTCTTTGAAATTTTTAATGATAAAGGAAGGGTGTCCAAAAAGCTATAAGAACCTCTACATCTCTTTGGTTTTATAAGCACATCTGAAATCTTAGGTTAATAATAAGCAAAAGAGTGGAGAAGTGGAAATAAAGATAATACAAAAACTTTGTATTCAAATTCTGCTTGTGTATTTCAGCTGCTGAATGGCTTTTGGGTCAATTATAAAAACTCTGTAAAACTCAGTTTTCTCAAGTAAAAATAATACTAATACTGAAGTAATAGCTACAAAAATCTTTTATAGTTGATGAGAATTTGGCAAAACACCCCCATTCTCACTCCTGGCAGCCCATTGGAATATTTCTCTATGTCGTCAGTTGTCAATACCCACAGCCTTGCTCTATTCTGCTCAAGGCAGATACTCCCCAAGTTCAGCCCTAGACTCTCTACTTTTTCCCCTCTTACAGAGATTTCATTTACACTCACAGTTTCACAATTTCTTCTAAATACATGAAAACCTTAAATCCAATTGAATCCCTAAAATAGTGAGGACATGAAGATACATGAATATAGAATCTAAGTTAAAAAGATATCATGTAATTAGTGAAACAGTAATAATTTAAAAAAGAATACTCTGAAGTTTTTATTTTTTAAATTGGAGTATAGTTTATTAATAATGTTATATTAGTTTCAGATATACAGCAAAGTGATTCAGTTGTACATATACATGTATATATTCATTTCAATATATACCACCCTTATGACATCACCCTTATGGCAGAAAGTGAAGAAGAATTAAAGAACCTCTTGATGAAAGTGAAAGAGGAGAGTGAGAAAGCTGGCTTAAAACTCTACTTTCAGAAAACTAAGATCATGGCATCTGGTCCCATTACTTCCTGGCAAATAAATGGGGAAACAATGGAAACAATGACAGACTTTATCTTGGGGGGCTCAAAAATCACTCACTGCACATAGTGACTGAAGCCATGAAATTAAATGACTCTTGCTCCTTGGAAGACAAGCTATGACCAACACAGATAGCATATTAAAAAGCAGAAACATTACTTTGCCAACAAAGGTCCATCTAGTCAAAGTTATGATTTTTCCAGTAGTCATATATGGATGTGAGAATTGGACTATAGAGAAAGTTAAGTGAAAAAGAATTGATGCATTGGAACTGTGGTGTTGGATAAAACCTCTTGAGAGTCCCTTGGACTGCAAGGAGAGCTAACCAATCCAACTTAAAGGAAATCAGTCCCAAATATTCACTGAAAGGACTGATGCTGAAGCTGAGACTCCAATACTTTGGCCACCTAATGTGAAGAACTGACTCATTTGAAAAGACCCCGATGCTGGGAAAGATTGAAGGCAAGAGGAGAAGGGGATGGCAGAGGATGAGATGGTTGAATGTCATCACTGACTTGATGGACATGAATTTGAGCAAGCTCCAGAATTTGGTGATGGACAGAGCAGCCTGGCATGCTGCAGACCATGGAGTCGCAAAGAGTCAGACATGACTGAGCAACTGAAGTATAAGGGGAAAACATTAGCTATAAGGGAAAAATATTTCCCTATAGTTAATATAGTTAACCAATGTATTGTGGTTGGACAAGGTGCATGATGTGATTTCAATCTTGTTGTATTTATTGAGACTTGTTTTGCAGCCTACCTGTGATGTATCACAGGGAATGTTCCATGTGCACTTGAAAGGAATCTATCCTGTTTCCTGAGAGTCCTGTGCAGGAGTCTGCTCAAATGGAGTTCTCTGTGCTCATGTTCTTCTGTGAGAACTCCAAAATTACAACTCACTGCTGAACAACCATCAACAGGAGAATGTTGGATTCCACCAAAAAAAGATACCCGACATCCAAGGGCAAAGAAAATCCCCAGCAAGATGGTACGTGGGGCAATATTACATTTAGAATCCCCCATATCCGCCAGAGATGCTCAGAGGGCTCAAATAAACCTTGTGTGAACCAGGACCAAGAGGCCCCACAGAGACTGAGCCTGAACTGTGTTTGAGTGTCTCCTGCAAAGGTATAGATGAACAGTGGGCTGCTGCAGGGGCAGGGGCTCTGGGTGCAGTAGATCTAAGTATGGCATAAGCCCTCTTGGAGGAGGTCACCATTAACCCCACAATAGAGCCAGCAGAATTTGCCCAGGACTGGGGAAACAGACTCTTGGAAGGCACAAACAAAAGCTTGTGTACACCAGGACCCAGGATAAAGGAGCAGGGATCCCATAAGAGACTGACACAGACTTGCCCATGAATGTCCAGGAGTCTCCAGCAGAGATGTGGGCTGACAGTGGCTTGCTGCCGGGTTGGGGGCACTGAGTGTAACAATCTGTGCATGGGACATTTTGAAGGAAGTTACCATTATCTTCATTACCTCCACCATAGTTTGGCCTCAGCTGAAACAACGGGGGGTAGGGGGGGATACAGTGACACCCATCAATAGAAAATTGGATTAAAGATTTACTGAGCATGGCCCCACCCATCAAAACAAGACCCATTTTCTCCTCAGTCTCTCCCATCAGGAAGCTACCATAAGCCACCTATCCCTCTCTGTCAGAGGGCAGATGTAATGAAAACCACAATCACAGAAAACTAACCAACCTGATCACATGGACCACAGCCTTGTCTAACTCAATGAATCTATGAGTCGTGCCTTGTACGGCCACCCAAGATGGACAGGACGTGGTCTAGAGTTCTGACATAACATGGTCCACTGGAGAAGGGAATAGCAAACCACTTCAATATTCTTGCCTTGAGAACCCCATGAAGAGCATGAAAAGCAAAAAGATAGGACACTGAAAGACGAAATCTCCAGATTGGAAGTTGCCCAATATGCTACTGGAGAAGAATGGAGAAACATCTCCAAAAAGAATGAAGAGACAGAGCCAAAGCAAAAACAACACAAAGTTGTGGATGTGACTGGTGATGGAAGTTAAGTCCAAAGCTGTAAAGAGCAATATTGCACAGGAACTTGGACTGTTAGGTCCATGAATCAAGGCAAATTGGAAGTGGTCAAACAGGAAATGGCAAGAATGAACATCAACATTTTAGCAATCAGCAAACTAAAATGGACTGGAATAGGTGAATTTAACTCAGATGACCATTATATTCACTACTGTGGGCAAGAATACCTTAGAAGAAATGGAGTAGCCAATCATAGTCAACAAAAGAGTCCAAAACGCAGTACTTGGATGCAATCTCAAAAATGACAAAATGATCTCCATTCATTNTTAGCAATCAGCAAACTAAAATGGACTGGAATAGGTGAATTTAACTCAGATGACCATTATATTCACTACTGTGGGCAAGAATACCTTAGAAGAAATGGAGTAGCCAATCATAGTCAACAAAAGAGTCCAAAACGCAGTACTTGGATGCAATCTCAAAAATGACAAAATGATCTCCATTCATTTCCAGGGCAAACATTCAATATCACAATAATCCAAGTCTATGCCCTGACCAATAATGCTGAAGAAACTGAGGTTGAATGGTTCTATGAAGACCTATAAGACCTTCTAGAACTAACACCCAAAAAAGATGTCCTTTTCATTATAGGGGACTGGAATGCAAAAGTAGGAAGTCAAGAGATACCTGGAGTAACAGGCAAATTTGGCCTTGGAGTACAAAACAAAGCAAGTCAAAGGCAAACTGAGTTTTGCCAAGGGAATGCATCGGTCATAGCAAACACCATCTTCCAACAACATAAGAGAAGATTGTACACATGGACATCATCAGATGGTCAATACCAAAATCAGATTGATAATATTCTTTGCAGGCAAAGATGGAGAAACTCTATTCAGTCAGCAAAAACAAGACCAGGAACTGACTGTGGCTCATATCACTAACTCTTTATTGCCAAATTCTGACTGAAATTGAAGAAGGTAGGGAAAACCACTAGACCATTCAGGCATGACATAAATAAAATCTTTTATGATTATACAGTGGAAGTGGTAAATAGATTCAAGGGATTAGATATGATAGACAGAGTACCTGAAGAACTATGGATGGAGGTTTGTGATAAGTTTGCGATGGAGGTTTGAAGGCAGTGATCAAGACTATCCCCAAGAAAAAGAAATGCAAAACGGTAAAATGATTGTCTGACAAGGCCTTACAAATAGCTGAAAAAAGATCCATGTTCATGGATCAGAAGAATCAATATAGTGAAAATGAGTATACTACCCAAAGCAATCTATAGATTCAATGCAATCCCCATCAAGCTACCAACGGTATTTTTTATAGAGCTAGAACAAACAATTTCAAGATTTGTATGGAAATACAAAAAAACTTGAATAGTCAAGNATTTAGGTCATACCTGAATGGTCTAGTGGTTTTCCCTACTTTCTTCAATTTAACTCTGAATTTGGCAATAAGCAGCTCATGATCTGAGCCACAGTCAGCTCCTGGTCTTGTTTTAATTGACTTTATAGAGCTTCTCCATCTTTGGCTGAAAAGAACATAATCAATCTGATTTCAATGTTGCCCATCTGGTGATGTCCATGTGTAGTGTCTTCTCTTGTGTTGTTGGAAGAGGGTGTTTGCTATGACCAGTGCATTTTCTTGGCAAAGCTCTGTTAGTATTTGCCCTGCTTCATTCTGCATTCCAAGGCCAAATTTGCCTGTTACTCCAGGTATTTCTTGACTTCCTACTTTTTCCAGTCCCCTATAATGAAAAGGACATCTTTTTTGGGTGTTAGTTCTACAAGGTCTTGTAGATCTTCATAGAATTGTTCAACTTCACGTTGTTCAGCATTACTGGTTGGGGCATAGACTTGGATTACCGTGATATTGAATGGTTTGCCTTGGAAATGAACAGAGATCATTCTGTCATTTTTGAGATTGCATCCAAGTACATCCAATATAGTATATTAATGCATACATAGAGAATTTAGAAAGACGGTAACGATAACCCTCTATGCAAGACAGCAAAAGAGACACAGACGTATAGAACAGTCTTTTGAACTCTGTGGGAGAAAATGGCATTGAAACATGTATAATATCATATAAGAAATGAATCGCCAGTCCAGGTGTGATGCAGGATACAAGATGCTTGACGATGGTGCACTGGGATGACCCAGAGGGATGGTACGGGGAGGGAGGTGGAAGGGGGGTTCAGGATGGGGAACACATGTACACCTGTGGTGGACTCATGTTGATGTATGGCAAAACCAATACAATATTGTAAAGTAATAATAATAATAATAAATAAATGAAAAATAATAAAGACAGAGGAGAAAAGGAAAGATATACCATTTGAATCCACAGTTCCAAATAACAGCAAGAATAGACATGAAAGCCTTCCTCAGTGATCAATGCAAAGAAATAGAGGAAAACAATAGAATGGAGAAGACTAGAGATCGCTTCAAGAAAATTAGAGATACCAAGGAAACATTTCATGCAAACATACGTACAATAAAGGACAGAAATGGTAGGGATCTAATAGAGGCAGAAGATATTAAGACGAGGTGTCAAGAATATACAGAAGAACTATCCAAAAAATTTGGAAAACTCAGCAGTGGCAATGGGACTGGAAAAGATCAGTTTTCATTCCAGTCCCAAAGAAAGGCAATGCCAAAGAATGCTCAAACTACTGCACAATTGCACTTATCTCACACACTAGCAAAGTAATGCTCAAAATTCTTGAAAGCTGGCTTCAACAGTACATGAACAGTGAATTTCCAGATGTTCAAGATGGATTTAGAAAAGGCACACAAAAAGAGATCAAATTGCCAACATCCATCAGATTATCAAAGAAGCAACAGAATGCCAGAAAAAATATCTACTTTTGCTTTATTGACCATACCAAAATTTTGACTGTGTGGATCACAACAAACTGTGGAAAATTCATAAAGAGATGGGAATACCAGTTTACCTTACCTACCTCCTGAGAAATCTGCAAGCAGGTCAAGAAGCAATAATTAGAACTGGATGTGGATCAGCAGACTGGTTCCAAATTGGGAAAGGAGTCTGTCAAGACTGTATATTGTCACCCTGCTGATTTAATTTATATGCAGAGTACATCATCTGAAATGCTGGGCTGGATGAAGCACAAGCTGGAATGAAGATTGCTGGGAGAAATATCAATAATCTCAGATATGCAGATGACACTACCCTTTTGAGCCTCTTGATGAAAGTGAAAGAGGAGAGTGAAAATGTTGGCTTAAAACTCAGCATTTAGAAAACTAAGATCATGGCATCTGGACCCATTACTTTGTGGCAAACAGTTGGGGAAACAATGGAAACAGTGACAGATACAGTCCATGGGGTTGCAAAGAGTTTAACATGACTGAGCGACTGAACTGAACTGAAAATAACTGTAAATTAATTAATCATGAAGGAAATTAACCAGAAAGTAACTATAAGGGAAATTAACTAGAAAGTCATTACATGGGAAAACAATTCTCATAAGGAGAAACACTAGCATGCAGAACTAAATAATATGCTTCTAAACAGCAAATGGGTCAATGAATAAATGAAAGAAAAAAATTAAAAAATACCTGTAGACAAATGAAAATGAAAATACAATGATTAAGAATATATGCAACAAAAGCAGTACCAAGAAGGAAATTTACAGTGATACAAACCTCCTTCAGAAACAAACAAAAATCTTAAACAACCTTATGACTAAAGAAACTAGGAAAAGAACAAACATACCCAAAGTTAGTAAAAGGAGATAAATCATAAAGATCAGAGTTGAAATAAAAGAAATAGAGACTAAAATACAATGGAAAAAAAAATCACTGAAACTCTATAAAGATAAACAAAATCGACAGAATTTTAACCAGACTCATCAGGAAATAAGAAAGTGAAAGTGCGAAGTTGCTCAGTTGTGTCTGACTCTTTGTGACCGCATGGTCTGTAGCCTACCATGCTCCTCTGTCACTGGGATTTTCCAGGCAAGAGTACTGGAGTGGTTTGCCATTTCCTTCTCCAGAGGATCTTCCCCACCCAGGGATTGAAACCGGGTCTCCCGCATGGCAGGCAGATGCTTTACCGTGTGAGCCACCAGGGAGATAAGAAAGGGGCCCAAGTCAATAGAATCAGAAATGAAAAAGGTAAAGTTACAAACAAAAATGCTGAATTGCAAAGGATCACAAGAGAGTACTACAAACAACTATAAATCAAATAGTTTGACAACCTAGAAGAAATGGACAAATTCCTAGAAAAGTACAGTCTCCAAGATTTGTGGTATCAGATTGGGTGGGCTGTGCTGGGTTGCAGGGAGGGAAGATTGGATGAAGATGATCAAAAGGTATAAACTTTCAGTTATAAGATAAATAAGTACTAGAAATGTAATCTACAACATAAATATAATTAACTGTTGTATGTTATACATAAAAATTTTTAAGTGAGTAAATCCTAAGAATTTTCATCAAAAGGAACATTTTTTCCCATTTCTTTAATTCTGTATCTGTATGAAATGAGGGATGTTGACTAAACTTATTGTGGTAATCATTTCATGATGTATATAATTCAAATCACTATGCTGTATACCTTAAACTTATACAGTGCTGTATGTCAATTACATCTCAATAAAACTGGGGGGGGGAGAAATATTCCTTATATACAACATCATTGGGCTTCTGAGGTGACACCAGCAGTAAAGAACCCACCTGACAATGCAGCAGACATAAGAGACACAGCTTCAATCCCTGAGTTGGGAAGATCCCCTGGTGGCAGGCATGGCAACCTGCTATGGTATTATTCCATGGAGAATCCCTTGGACAGAGGAGCCTGGCAGACTACAGTCCTGTTCAGTTCAGTTCAGTCACTCTGTTGTGTCTGACTCTTTGCGACCCCACGGACTGCAACACACCAGGTTTCCCTGTCCTTCTCCATCTCCCAGAGTTTGCTCAAACACATGTCGATTAAGTCAATGATGCCATCCAACCATCTCATCCTCTGTCCTCCCCTTCTCCTCCTGCCCTCAATCTTTCCCAGCATCAGAGTCTTTTCCAATGAGTTCAGTTCTCATCAGGTGGCCAAAGTATTGGAGTTTCAGCCTCAGCAACAGTCCTTCCAATACTGATTTCCTTTACCATTGACTGGTTGGATCTCCCTGCAGTCCAAGGGACTCTCAAGTCTTCTCCAACACCACAGTTCAAAAGCATCAATCCTTCAGCACCCAGCTTTTTTTTTTTTTAACTTGTGTATTCTTAACACAAATATCAACATTTCTTATACAAATGTAACTCTATAGAGCTCGATTTTCTCCCGAAGATTCAAATGTTGAGTTTCTAACCTCCCTCCTTATGTGACTGTATTTAATGACAGGGTATTTAAGTGTGTGCATGTTCAGTCACTCTTTGCTATCCCAAGGACTGCAACTCATCAGACTCCTCTGTCCATGGGATTTTTCCAGGCAAGAATACTGGAGTGGGTTGCCATTTCCTCCACCACGGAATCTTCCTGACCCGGAGATCAAACCCTCTTCTGCATCTCTTGCATTGGCAGGCAGATTCTTTACCATTGAGCCATCTGAGAAGCCCCATTTAAAGAAATAACTAAGGCTGACTGAAGCTGTTAAAGGGGCTTCCTAGGTGGTGCTAGTGGTAGAGAACCTGCCTCTCAAAGCAGGAGACATAAGAGATACGGGTTTGATCCCTGGGTCAGGAAGATTCCCTGGATGAGGGCATGGCAAACCACTTCAGTATTCTTGCCCGGGAAATCTCATGGACAGGGAGCCTGGCAGGCTTAGCATGCAGGCAAAGTTATTAAGGTCAGCCCTAATCCAGTATGGCTGGTGTCTTACAGAAGGTGAGATTAGGACAAGGACACACACATGGAGGGAAGGCTATGTGAAGAAACAAGGAGAAGACAGCCATCTACTTGTCAAGGAGGAAAGCCCTAGGAGAAACCAATCCTGCTGACTCTGAGCTTCCAGAATTGTGATAAAATAATTTTCTGTTGTATAAATCATTCAGCCTGTGTTATTTATTATTGTAGCCATAGCATACTAATACACTACCCATGTAAAGAATGACACTCTATTAGAAGAAAGTTAACACAGAATCGTAATCATTAAAAAAAATTAAACACATCTAACCATGAAAAGGTTAAAATACAAACTACACAAAGTTACCACCCAGAAGTACTATTACTCTTAGCACCATTATTCTTGGTATCCACCTTCTGTCTGTGAAGACTAACTTGTGCAGTATCAGCCTAGCATTTCAGATCTTTTTCTTGCCTTTAGGCCATGCACTACTGTACATGTTAGAATCATCCTGGACTTTGGGAGAAAGTTATTTAAGATATTTCATAGAAAACAGAAAACAAATTCAGTTCCATTCACTTTATAACTTACGGATGCTCAATGAACTGTTAATTAAATTTATACCATTTTGATAAGACTTTCTCATAAACTTAAATCAAAACAGTGTAAATAGCTATGCTTCTAATTATGTACAAAACTTGTAAAACAAATTTCAAATGGCAATATAGTATACTTAGGGAAAATTAAAAAGATATATATATTTGGCAGTTTACCCCAGAATTAACCACAGGGCAACTGCAATATGATTTAATTGATAATATTAAACATACCCAGAACTCTTCAAGAATATGCCCTTTAGGCCTTCCCTAGTGGCTCAGTGGTGAAGAATCTGCCTGCCAACGCAGGAGACATGGGTTCAATTCCTGGTCCAGGAAGATCCCACATGCTGCAGAGCAACTAAGCCCAGTGTATCACGGTTACTGAGCCTGTGTTCTAGAACATGAGAGCCACAACTCTTGAACCCATGTGCCACAGCTCCTGAAGCCCACATGCCCTAGAGCCTGTGCTCTGCAACAAGAGAAGCCACAGCAATGAGAAGCCTGTGCACCCCAACTATATAGCAGCCCTCACTCACTACAAAGAGAGAAAAACCTGTGCAGCAATGAAGACCCAGCATCGCCAAAAACAAAATTAATTAATTGATTGAAAAAAAAAAAAGAATATGCTCTCTAAGGTCAAGGTAGACCTCTCAGCCCAGAGGTTCATCTCAGATCTATAGATTGTTTAGTTTCTACCATCCAAACTTCAGTTCTTCCACTCTGATTTTGATAACCACATACTTATGATACAATAAATTGCACCTTATTTAAAGGGTTAATATTTTGATGTTCCAAATGTTTATATGACATAGAAAACTGATTTGAAATTTATTTTGATAATCACTTTGATTATAATTATTCATATTATCTTTAATCTACATAAAGCAGAGAGCTGCTATACTAGTTTATTCAGCTACTGTAACAAGTTGCCACAGGCTGGATGGTTTAAAACAACAGAAATGAATTCTCTCACCATTCTGAATAACTTAGGTTCAAGTCAAGGTATTAGAAAGATGACACTCCTTTTGGAAGTTCCAGGAAAAAATCTATACTTTCTCTCTACCAGCTTCTGGTGACTGTCTGGATGCCTTGACTTTCAGCATCATCACTTCAAATTCTGCCTTTATAGTCACATTGCCTCCTCCTCTTCTGTCTGCATTATCTCCCTTTGCTTCTCTCTTATGAGGACTGTGATTTCATTTATGGTCCACTGTAATAATCCAGGATAATCCATCCATCTCAAGATCTTAATCCTAATTGCATCTGCAAACACCTTTTTCAAAAATGTCTCCATGTTCCACAATCATGACTTGATATCTTGACATGTCCATTACTCAGCCTCTTATGGGGTCACAAAGAGTCAGACACAATTGAGCAACTTCACTTTCACTTTTCACTTTCATGCATTGGAGAAGGAAATGGCAACCCACTCCAGTATTATTGCCTGGAGAATCCCAGGGACAGAGGAGCCTGGTGGTCTGATGTCTACAGGTTGCACAGAGTCAGACATGACTGAAGTGACTTAGCAGCAGCAGCATAGCTTCTTTTTTCCCTTCAGAAAAAGTAAAAATGCTTCAGTGCTGATTACATTATTTTTCAAATTATGTGTATTATTGTATTAGATAAAATGCAGTAATGTCAAAATTTTTACTGATGGAAAAGATTGATGAGCTAAATTTTCTAGCCTAATACATAATTCTCCTCCTCTATTGGGACTCTGATATGTAATTTCCCATTTTAAATTTGTTCCTGTTACATTTTCCCTAAATGTTGAAGTTTAATACATGAAGGCTATAATCACTTTTATATATTCCTGATTTCTTATCCTCCAAACTTCTTTGCAGATGCTAGACAAGTCTCTCACCCTGGTAAGGATTCATTTTTATAGGAAACATAATTGATGATATTTAATACAGGTCAAATCTTGTTAAAAACAAACTATAATAGTCAGTTCAGTTCAGTTGCTCAGTCATGTCCGACTCTTTGCAACCCAATGAATGGCAACATGCCAGGCCTCCTTGTCCATCACCAACTCCCAGAGTCTACCCAAACCCATGTCCATTGGGTCAGTGATACCATCCAACCATCTCATCCTCTGTCATCTCCTTTTCTTCCTGCCCTCAATGTTTCCCAGCATGAGGGTCTTTTAAAATGAGTCAGCTTTTTCCATCAGGTGGCCAAAGTATTGGAGTTTCAGCCTCAGCATCAGTCCTTCCAATGAACACTCAGGATTGGTCTCCTTTAGGTTGGACTGGTTGTATCTCCTTGCAGTCCAAGGGACTCTCAAGAGTCTTTTCCAACACCACAGTTCAAATG
Source organism: Neotragus moschatus (assembly GCA_006410615.1). Taxonomy (NCBI): domain Eukaryota; kingdom Metazoa; phylum Chordata; class Mammalia; order Artiodactyla; family Bovidae; genus Neotragus; species Neotragus moschatus. The sequence continues at coordinate 108,102 of SJYA01003204.1, forward strand.
CATCAATTCTTCTGTGCTCAGCTTTTTTTATAGTCCTCAACTCAATTTAACTCCCAGTTTCTATCTCATTTTATAAATATTTTTCTCAAATTTCGCTGCATTTGCCTAAAAGGCCAAAGATTCATCACTAAATTAAAAGGACTTTAAGCCTAAATTTGAAGGACAATGCTGCAAAGATGAATCATATTAGATAGCATTCCCACTTTCAAGGGGCCCACTATTTTGGAGTTGATACTGTCATCCACCTCCACAGTTACATTATAAAGCAATTAAGGATAACTGATACAATAAATCTCAGCAAAGTACAGAAGAATGAGTAACAAATTTTGACTGAAGAGACTGGAGAAGTCTTAACAGAAGACATTCCATGTCTTCTTCATCTGTTAAATGCTTTTCTTGCTTCAATGTCTGTATCAACCTTCTCCAATGTCTTCAATGACAACTGATTGATAATATTGTGGTACTCATTTGCAAATAATTTTTCAAGTAACATATGCCAGTTATTATTAACATATAATCAGTTCAGTTCAGTCACTCAGTCATGTCTGATTCTTTGCAACCTCGTGGAATGCAGTACACCAGCCTTCCCTGTCCATCACCAACTCCCGGAGCTTACTCAAACTCAGGTCCATATAGTTAACATACAATGCTTCTCATGAAACTTATTACAGTGTATACCTGTTTGTTTTGTTTGCCCTGAGGAGATTAAATATTATTTATATCCCAATCATATATGCTGGCATTCTGCCACATTTGGTGAGGAATTAAATGCAATTTAATTTATTGAATAAATCACTAAAGAATACATGAGATTTTCACTTTTTCCCATAAAATGTTAAATACTGTAGGAATTTCTCACTCACTGCTATGAACTACTAACTTATAAAAAATTTATGCAACAACTACTTAGAAGGAAAGTAAAGGATGTGATTTTTGCCATCCTCTCAAGTTACTGCCTGGAGGAAGTTTCCATACCACAATGCAGAGAGCAAGAAACCATAGGAGTACAGGGGTATGTGGTAGTGGAGTCCATGAACTGCGAAGATAGGGACCATTGTTCCAGAGGCAGAGGTGACCAGAGAAATGCTTGCAGGAATGAACACATATTTAGCCAATAAGAAAGGTAAGTTTAGAGAAGCTAAGTGACCAAGCCCAAGTAAAACTATTTATATTAGGTTTAACAATTTCAAATACATTATTTCATAAACTCTTTGAGTTAAGAATCCTTTGGGTTGTCATTTCACAAACCAGGAAAAGAATATTCAAAGAGTATATAAGCTGCCCAAATGTATGGTAGTATTAGACCAGAACAAGCACTTAAACCCAGATATTCTACTATCAAGTTCATCCTCTGATACTAAGGGCACTTTTTTGACCTTTAATTTCTCTTCATATGACTAATCTTTAAATATTAGAAGACAAGTTTATGTCTCAGCTTCTCAAGATGAATATCCTCAATTGATTTCATCACATTAATTTTTTTTGACAACAACATCAAAATTCTGAATTTTATTAGGTTTTTGGAAGACTAATACTCATAAGTGCGTTTTACTTATTGACTCAAGAAAGTGAAATCGCTCAGTCCTGTCCAACTTTTTTCGAACCCATGGATTGAAGACTACCAGGCTTCTCCGTCAATGGGATTTTCCAGGCAAAAGTATTGGAGTGGGTTACCATTTCCTTCTCCAGGAGATCTTCCTGACCCAGGGATTGAACCCGGGTCTCCTGCATTGTAGGTAGATGCTTTACTGTCTGAGAAGTCAATAAACTCAAATGTTTCACTGCATATGTATAGCATGAGCTTGCTGAGCAGTGACAATGTGTGAATAAGGCAGTAATTGATTATTAAATCAAAGCAGTAATTGATTATTAAATCAAGGCAGTAATTGATTATTAAATATTAACTCAATCTGAGATAACTCTGTTGCCTAACTCCTGAAAATATCCACTGTAACCTTCAATAGCATTACACGTAGACAACAAAGTCTATAATATGGAAGTAATAATCCCATTTCCTCTGAGAAGAAACAACTAATTTTTGATGTTCATCTTTTATTTATTTTATTGAAGTATAGTTGATTATAATGTTGTGTTAGTGTCTGATGTACAGCAAAGTGTTTCAGTTTCATATATATTTATATATACAGCCTTGTTTATTCATTCTATATATAATAGTTTGCATCTGCTAATCCCAAATCCCAATCCATCCCTCTCCATCACTCCTCTCCTTGACAACCACAAGTCTGTTCTCTGTATCTGTGAGTTTGTTTTTGTTTTGTAGGTAAGTTCATTTGTGTCATATTTTGGATTCCACATATAAGTGATATACAGTATTTGTCTTCCTCTTTCTCACTTACTTAACTTAGTATGATCATCTCTAGGTCCATCCATGTCGCTGCAAATGACATTATTTCCACCTTTTTATGGTTAAACAGTGTTCCTTTGTACAGATATATGACAGCTTCTTTATCCATTCATCTGTTGATGGACATTTATGTTGCTTCCATTGCTATTGTAAATAGTGCTGCAGGGAACATAGAGGGGTCTTCATTTCTTTGAATTCTAGTTTTTTCCAGTGATGTTCATTTCCAGATAACATATAGACTGAAATATGTGCAGAGCGTGTGTGCAAATATGAGGACAGGTTTCATTGTAGGGATTATTGAAAAAGAATTGAGCTGTTTAAACTGATAAAGGAAAAGTCTGAAGAACACTAAACAATGATATTAAATATTTTAAAGTGTTTCTATGAAAGAAGTATGAAGTTTATTTTATGTAGTTCCCTCAATTAAATGTACATCTGCTGCTGCTGCTGCTAACTGGAGAAGGCAATGGCATCCCACTCCAGCACTCTTGCCATCTAGAAGTGCCAAAGAGAGAATTTGGGATCAATATGAAGGACAGCTTCCTAACAAGTAAAAAATTAGTTCCCATTTTGTTCCTTGAAACATCCAAATAGAGGCTATGTGATTTTTCAGAAATGTAATGTAGTGAACCATTTCATTTCTTCACTCTAACCAAAGCTTCCTTAAGCTAGTATGAAACATCCAGAGATACTACTTGCCCACATATGAGCCACAGCCACAGAGCTTCTTTGAGCTTCGTTTTCTGTTTCCAATATGCCTAATTTCTTACTCCTGGCTCCATCTCCTACTTAAAAAGGCTCCTGTCTTTTAGATTTGTTACTGATATTTGGATTCTCAGATCTGATATCTTGTTCAGAATTCAGTTCAGTTCAGTTCAGTCACTCAGTCGTGTCCAACTCTTTGCAACCCCATGAATTGCACCACTCCAGGATTCCCTGTCCATCACCAACTCCCAGAGTCACCCAAACCCATGTCCATCGAGTCGGTGATGCCATCCAGCCATCTCATTCTATGTTGTTCTCTTCTCCTCCTGCTCCCAATCCCTCCCAGCATCAGGGTCTTTTCCAATGAGTCAACTCTTCACATGAGGTAGCAAAGTATTGGACTTTCAGCTTCAGCATCAGTCCTTACAATGAACACTCAGGACTGATCTCCTTTAAGATAGACTGGTTGGATCTCTTTGCAGTCCAAAGGACTCTCAAGAGTCTTCTCCAACACCACAGTTCAAAAGCATCAATTCTTTGGTGCTCAGCTTTCTTCACAGTCCAACTCTCATACCCATACATGACCAGTGGAAAAACCATAGCCTTGACTAGACAGACCCAGAGTTAGTCCCACTCAAACTTTCCTCTCTGAAAACTCCTTAGTAAAATGTGATGCAGTCTAAGGAGCAAATATAAAAAAATGGGATTGTATTAAAGAGTCAAGTATGACATAGCTTTATATAGCCTGCAAAGTCCCCACTTAGTCTAGGTTTTCATCATTCTATAGTTAATGTCCCCTACATTTTAATCAATGTGGCTTCCTTCTTAGATTAATACTTTAATTGAAAAAACTATATTTATATACCTCTACACCTTAAAATAATTATTTAGGTTATTGTTTTTACAATTTAAATTTTCAATAAGGATATTTATAAATTCACTTTGTCTTTTCTTAACACAATACCTCCAATGAACATCATTGACTTGATTTCTGTTGTTAGTCAATTAAATATAAAGTGGTGTCTAGACTATCTCCAGCTGCTGAAAAAGTGTTTTTCCTTAACTTGCTCTCTTTATCCTCTTCTCGCTTCTCCATTCCTTTCTTATCCTACATACTTGGATTTGTTTCTTTTCCACACTAATCCTTTATTGTATGTGATCTTCCTATAAATCAAGGTCTCCAATCTCCAATCTCTGGGATCTAATGCTTGATGATCTGAGGTATAACTGATGTAATAATAATGGAAATAAAGTGCACAATGAATTTAATGTACTTATATCATTGCAAAACCATCCTCCCACCATTCCCAGTCCATGGAAAAATTGTCTTCCTTGAAACTAGTCCCTGATGCCAAAAAGGTTGGGAACCATTGCTATAAATGACTGAAACTTTCATTCTCTCTGAGCTTAATAAATAGCACAGTCTTTATTATCTCTTTATAGTATAAGATTTTTCTGTAGATCTATTGACTTCAAGCCAAGTTTTCCATAACATTTAGCAAATTTATTGGGAACTTCATTCTCCACTAATGTAATAAAGTAAATAGCATGCTACATTTTAATGGTGTTTTAACACTTATGTAAGAATTTTCTTCTAAGTTTTTCAAAAATATAATTCATAAAATTTTTCTTATATCACTTCTTTCAATATTTCCAGGGCTCTTGACCAAGTTGCATCAAAGGTTTTTACATGGTGGTAAATTAATAAGCTTACTCAAGTTTTTTGTAACTCAAGAGGAAAGACGTACTGTCTATAAATGCTTTCTCTAGGTTATTTTTTAAGTATTTAATACAACATTTCAAGTCATGCAAACCTTTAAATGATCTAGAATCGTTGTATACATATTTTTGTAAGGATGGAAAATTAGAAATCATAAAAAGTTTTCAAAATCCTAAGATTCAGTGATTCTTCTGATGAAGAAAATAATAAAAAAAAGAAAAAGAAATAAATAACATTTATAATTACTAAGCTCAGATTACATTGCTACAGGTGTCACTTACAAGTTATAACTCTTAAAGTTGTTTTGATTCTGCTCTGAATTTGTGTTATCATATAGGGTAGAAGTAAACTTTATACTCTTTGATCCATATTTGAAATTTTTCTACAACTGAGATTAATCAACTATTTAACTTCTATTTTGAGCTAAGGAGAGTCACTGAATAATTTTGTTATCCCATTGGTGGTGGTGATTTAGTCGCTAAGGTGTGTCTGACTCTTGAGATCCCATGGATTGTAGACTGCCAGGCTCCTTTGTCGATGAGATTCTCCCTGCAAGAATATTGAAGTGGGTTGCCATTTCCTTCTCCAGGGGATCTTCCTGTCCCAGGGATTGAACCCAGGTCTCTTGCATTGCAGGCAGATTCTTTACCAACTGAGCTATGAGGGAAGCCCTTGTTATCCCATTAGTACTCAATAAGTGGATACTCTGGGATTTTTTTCCTAATACCTATACCACTCATATTTTCATATAAAATATTGGTGCTGAAAATCTTCATTGGATGACCTAAGATGGCTCACTGACCATAGGTCTACCGATAAAAGTCCCACATTTTGTGTGTGTGTGTGTGTAAATATATGCCTATAGTGCACTGTTTATGATTTTTAAGCTTCAGTCTCTGACGTGCAAAATAGGAAGTTGGAGAAATTTGCAAAGGTATCTGGAATCCTAGGGTTTTTTTTTATAGGATTTTCATTCTTAATTCAGTAACAATATTTTAGATCCTTGATTTTATTGCTTTTTTCTAGACTCAATGTGACAATTTTTGCTGTTCCACTCACATGTCCAAATTGATCACATGGATCACAGCCTTGTCTAACTCAATAAAACTATGAGCCATGCCATATAGGGCCACCCAAGATGAACAGGTCACAGTGGAGAGATCTGACAAATCGTGGTCCACTGGAGAAGGGAATGGCAAGCCACTTCAGTATTCTTGGTTGTAAACCCCATGAACAGTATAAGACAAAAAGATGTAACACTGAAAGACAAACTCCCAAGGTTCGTAAGTTCCCAATATACTACTGGAGAAGAGAGGAGAAATACCACTGAAAAGAATGAAGAGATGGAGCCAAAGTAAAAAAAAACACCCAGTTATGCATGTGACTGGTGATGGGAAGTAAAGACTGATGTTAAAAGAACAATATTGCATAGGAATACAACTCCATTCCTGGAATGTTAACCCCATTAATCAAGGTAAATGGAAAGTGGTTAAACAAGAGATGGCAAGAGTGAACATCGACATTTTAAGAATCAGTGAACTAACATGGACCAGAATGAGTGAATTTAGTTCAGATATTCATTATATCTACTAATGTGAGCAAGCATCCATTAGAAGAAATGGAGTGGCCCTCATTATCAAAAAGAGTCTGAAATGCAGCACCTGGGTGCAGTCTCAAAAATGACAGAATGATCTCTATTTGTTTTCAAGGCAAATCATTCAATATCACAGTAATCCAAGTCTATGTCCCAAAAACTAATGCTGAAGACTGAAGTTGAACGATTCTATGAAGATCTATAAGACCTTCTAAATCTAACACCAAAAAAAAAAAAAAAAAGATGCATTTTCATCATAGAGGGATGGAATACAAAAGTAAGAAGTCAAAAGATACCTGCAGTAACAGGTAATTTGACTTGGAGTACAAAATGAAGCAGGGCAAAGGCTACTAGACTTTTGCCAAGATTACACATTAGTCATAGCAAATATCCACCTCCAGCATCTCAAGAGATGACTTTACACACGGATATCACCAGATGCTCAATACTGAAATCAGACTGATTATATCCTCTGCACCCGAAGGTAGAGAAGCTCTATACAATCAGTAAAAATGAGACCAGAAGCTGATTGTGGCACAGATCATGGAATCCTTAGTGCCAAATTCAGACTTAAATTGGAGAAAGTAGGGAAAACCACTAGACCATTCAGGTATGACCTAAACCAAATCTCTTACAATTATACAGTGGAAATGACAAATAGATTTAAGAGACTAGATTTGGTAGACTGCCTGAAGAACTATAGACAGAGGTTTATAACAATGTATATGAGGGAAAAAGAAATACAAAAAGGTAAAATGTTGTCTGAGGAGGCCTTACAAATAGTTAAGAAAAGATGAGAAGTGAAAGGCAAAGGAGAAAAGGAAAGATACACCCATCTGAATGCAGAGTTCCAAAGAATAGTAAGGAGAGAAAGGAAACCCTTCCAAAGTGAACAATGCAAAGAAATAGAGGAAAATAATAGAATGGGAAAGACTAGAGATCTCTTCAAGAAAATTAGAGATACCAAAGGAACATTTAATGCAAAAACGAGCACAATAAAGGCCAGAAATGGTATGGAATTAATAGAAGAGGAAGATATTAAGAGGTGGCAAGAACACAGAAGAACTATACAAAAAAGATCTTCTTAACCCAGATAACCACAATGGTGTGATCACTTACCTAGAGCCAGACATCCTGGAGTGTGAAGTAAAGTGGACCTTAGGAAGCATCACTCAAACAAAGCTAGTGGACGTGATGGAATTCCAGCTGAGCTATTTTAAATCCTGAAAGATGATGCTGTGAAAGTGCAGAACTCAATATGCCAGCAAATTTGGAAAACTCAACCATGGCCACAGGACTGGAAAAGGTCAGCTTTCATTCCAATCCCAAAGAAAGGCAATGTCAAAGAATGTTCATACTACTGAACAATTGCACTCATCTCACATGCTAGCAAAGTAATGCTTAAAATTCTCCAAGCTAGGCTTCCAGAATTCTGGAACTCCAAGAGAGTTCCAGAAAAAACATCTACTTCTGCTTCATTGATTATGCTAAAGCCTTTGACTGTGTGGATCACAACAAACTGTGGAAAATTCTTAAAGATATGGGAATACCAGACCATGTTAACTGCCTCCTGAGAAATCTGTATGCAGGTCAAGAAGCAACAGTTAGAATGGGACATGGAAAAACAGACTGATTCCAAACAGAGAAAGGAGCATGTCAAATCTGTGTACTGTCCCCCAGCTTATTTAATTTATATGCAGAGTACATCATGTGAAATGCCGGGCTAGATGAAGCACAAACTGGAATCAAGATTGCTGGGAGAAATATCAATAACCTCAGATATTCAGATGACACCACCCTTATGGCAGAAAGCAAAGAGGAACTAAAGAGCCTCTTGATCAAAGTGAAAGAGTAGAGTGAAAAAACTGGCTTAAAGCTCAACATTCAGAAAACGAAGACCATGGCATCCAGTCCCATCACTTCATGGCAAAATATATGGGGAAACAATGCAAACTATAACAGAGTTTATTTTCTTGGGCTCCAAAATCACTGCAGATGGTGATTTCATCCATGAAATTTCATCCATGTATTTCATCCATAAAATTAAAAGATGCTGTTTGGAAGAAAAGCTGTTACCAAGCTAGACAGCTTCTTAAAAAGTAGAGACATTACTTTGCCAACAAAGGTTCCTCTAGTCTAAGNGGCATCCAGTCCCATCACTTCATGGCAAAATATATGGGGAAACAATGCAAACTATAACAGAGTTTATTTTCTTGGGCTCCAAAATCACTGCAGATGGTGATTTCATCCATGAAATTTCATCCATGTATTTCATCCATAAAATTAAAAGATGCTGTTTGGAAGAAAAGCTGTTACCAAGCTAGACAGCTTCTTAAAAAGTAGAGACATTACTTTGCCAACAAAGGTTCCTCTAGTCTAAGCTATGGTTTTTCCAGTAGTCATGTACGACAGAATTGGAAAGTAAAGAAGGCTGAGCACTAAAGAATAGATGGGTTTGAACTGTGTTGGAAAAGACTCTTGAGAATCCCTTGGACTGCAACCACTTCATCCTAAAGGAAATCAATCCTGAATATTCATTAGAAGGACTGATACTGAAGTCAAAGCTCCAATACTTTGGCCACATGATGCGAAGAACTGACTTATTGGAAAAGACTCTGATTCTGAGAAAGATTGAAGGCTTGAGGAGAAGGGGACAACAGAGGATCAGATGGTTGGATGGCACCACCAACATGATGGACTTGAGTTTGAGCAAGCTTTGGGATTTGATGATGAACAGGGAAGCTGGCATGCTCTAGTCCATGTGGTCGCAAATGGTTGGACTCAACTGAGCAACTGAACTGAACTAAACTCACATGTCATCATTGTTTTTAAATATATAATTAAGTGAGAATACTGACATAATAAAAGCAATCAACACTGAGGATTAGGAACAACAGCACTGCCTCTACATTTTATAAAGTAGAAATGTTCTAGGGCAGAGGTTGAAAAACTTTCTGTTAAGCTCTGTTAATAAATACTTTTTGCTTTGTGGCAAAGAATGTCTCTGTCACAGCAATTCAACTCTGCTGTTTTAGTGCAAGAGTCATAGACAAGCAAATGAATGGCGGTAGATATGTTCCAATACCATTTTACTTATTTAAAATGGGCAAGGGTCTGTGTTTTGCTCACAGGCCATATTTGCCAAGCCTTGTCCTAAGGCATAGACCTCTAATCACAGCTTTCATTGTATCATTATCTTTTAGACAGGAAACACACAGCATCAATTAATCAGAAAGCAGATTAAGTGAAGTACCCTTCAGATTTTTCTACTGTATTCAGTATCAAGACACAGCTTCATTCACTCTACCAGAAAAAAAGTGACCTTGATGTTTAATAGTGTCAATGTAAGTAAGATGCTGATTCATAACTTGCTCTTTTTCCAATCTGGAATATTTGACCCTTATTTTCCTTTGGCTCATAGCCTAATACAATTAAACTAAACAAATGCTTCACAAAGCTGTTTTGTATTTAAGCTTTATTTATTAAAACACCGGTTTTTAAAAAGTAAAACCCAAAGTTTAACTTTCTTTAGGCATATGGGGTGAAGTTTAAGAAATGACCCTTCAAAACCTTTGTGAGAAGGAAGCTTGGCTGCCATGCAGCATCGATTTTATGATGTATCAGTCATCACTTCATTAGAGATGGTGCTTAATCTTTAGGATGTGAGTCATCTCATACTTATAGCTTCCAGAAATTTATCATAGAGACATACGATATAGGAAGCCGTTAGCTGAGGAACAGCAACTTTAAAATGATGCATGTGTGCCATTGCCAGCTCCTACGTTGTGCCGCTTTGGCAGAGCCCTATCACATTTCCGGTGCCCTCTATGTTGAAAAACATTCTGTGCTGATGGAATCTTTATCTAACTGAGATGTTTCCTGGGATCTAAGTTAGCCTTCAGCAACCCGTTTTGTTGCTCAGGTTTTCTCTTTCTCAACATACAGCTTGAAACTTCCACCTTACAGATCGTATTCCTACAAAAGTTGACCACATTAAGATCTGAATTTAAACTAAAAGGCTGAAATTTTCAGAATTCAAGGTTGCTTTTATAAAGGCAAAACTCTAGAACCATGGGCTATTTTTTCAACAAATATGTACTCATTGCCAGCTATGTAGCACCGTCTTTTCACATGCTGAGGGGTCAATACACTGCCC